>CM042571.1:11740000-12252500 GCA_023630585.1 Cranoglanis bouderius | reverse complement strand
GTGAGCTAAAATCATCACAATTAAAAGAACCAAAGACTTAAACTACTTCAGTCTGTGTGCATTGAATTTATTTAATACACGAGTTTCACAATTTGAGTTGAATTACTGAAATAAATGAACTTTTCCACGTCATTCTAATTTATTGAGATGCACCTGTATATGTATAATCTATTCTATCTGTTTAAAATGTGTATCTTTTTTTGTATTCACAGTATGTGTATAATATATATATATATATATATATATATATGTATATGTGCACGCCCGTGTGTGTGTGTGTGGTTAACACAACTGAAAATTGGTGTGAAATGAGAGTTGCTGGAAATAAACAGCAGGTTTCAAAGCCTTCATGTCTATATGTACTACAGCACAGACCTCCAGTGAGCATTTGTAAATGCCAAAAAAAAGGAACAACTACTGTGAAAGAGCTGGAATGTTCGACAGAAATGAAACTTCTAGGAATTAAATAAATGAATGAAGACACGAATTAAACAGTCTAGAAAAAGAAAAGTCTGTGTTTCATACCTCACTGAAATAGCGTTCCATATACTTGTATAGCTCTCTCAGTGCTGCAGGTTCACTGAATTCATTCTCATGTTTCTGTAGCACATGATAATAGAACGTTTTAGGAGAAAAAATATCGTTTTAGCTGTGTTAGCCAATTATCATATAATATAGTAAACACAATCAAGCAATCTGTAAACAATTTGTTTTTTGCATGGGGTGTGTGGCAGACCTTTGACTCTTCTTGCAGGAACACTTTAAAGTCCTGACTGCTGACAGATGGCTGATCCCGCACCAGCTTGTAGTATGTCTTCACTTCCTGTTTATACTGAGGAATGTCTTTTGCATACAGAAGCTTATTCGTTGGCGCATGCTGTGTTGATAAAAAAAAAAAAAAAAAAAAAAAAAAAGAGGACAGACACAAGAAGGACATCATCATGCCAATGAGGTCAAGTTTTTTTTTTTTTTATGACTATACTATACAAGCTTCTATAGTCCAATATGCCTGCTTCATATGGAATTTGCAGCAAGCTTCACACCTTTACATTGTCTCCTCAACCCATATGCTACTCCTGATGTTTTGTATAGTTGGTGTATATAGTGGCATAATGTGAAATCCCTGCAAGTGCACGGGAGGGAGCTCTGTGTGATGAGGGGTGGCAGAGGGCTGAGGGTTGGGTGGTTTCTTGGGGCTAATGGCACAGAAACTATATTGCAAAAATGTCACTGACGCACATTGACAGATGTTGGGAAGAGAAAGAGAAAGAAGTATTTCCACATATCTGATTTTAAGGCAGCTAATAGATCTTTTTTACACTTCCATGTCATGAATGAGGAACCATAAGTAATAACATTTAGAACAGTGTGTGTTTGGGACAAACATATACAGTATATATATCTAGCTCACTTATATGGAGGAGGAACAGCTGTGTAGTCGTGGTCTGCAACAGGAGCAGGTCCTACACACACATACTGCTTGCTTTTCTGATTTTGTCTTTCACCAAGCAGAATGAACAGTTTGATCTGTAAAATCGAGAGGGTATGGCCCCATGTTTTTGGTTTTAACAAGCCAGTGGTTTTCAAGTAGTCTGATTCTTTGAAATGCTACAGACATGTATGCTGCCTCTTAAAATGCTTTCCCTCATCCCAGCGAATAGCACAAAGCCATTTCTTTCTCCTCACAAGCACATCAGTGGGAAATGAGTAAAAGCTCAAGTTCAGCTGTTTGCTTGAATTATCTGTGCATTTGGGGACGCTGCCGTGATTGTGAGCTGTATTTGCTGCCATTGTCCGCCATCTCACCTGAAGTTTTGAAATGTTATGACTTAAACTTCCACATTTGTAAACATGAAAGTGTAAAAATGGTCTATTGTACACTAAATACGCTTACCTTGAACTGTGATCAAAACTTTATCTTCTAGTTAATGCCACTGAATGCATACTGTGTCCTTATCCACAATACCATGTGTATTTATTGTATTTATACTGCATTTGTCATTCTACCCGAAACACTGTCGTTTTGAATCTTAACTTTCAACTTTGCACTACTTGCATTGTATGTAGTCATCATATAGAGTGGAAAGTAAAACCTCACAGTTTAAAATTTTTTACTGTGTCCTGTAAGATCCCAGTCCTGATGCACACCTGTAGTCTCAACCACATGTCCTGCGAACCTTTCCAGCAAGCTTTCTTAAAAGCTACAGTATGCATTAGTATCTCTTTAGAACACATTACTGTTTCGTTCAAAATAATTGTTGGGTTACATTTTCGTGTATGTTGCACTATAGTCCTGGACATGTGATAATTCATTCTACTATAATTATGTACATATGTTCATGGAAAGACAGCAAAAAATAATTTGATTTGCAGGTAATTTATGTGGTTACCTTGCCCAATTGATGGTCTGTGAGGGAGAAGGAGTCCATGAAGGCTTGAGCTATGACAGACAGGCAGCCATCCAGGTGAGGTGTCTTTTCAGGGTCACTAAACACAAAGTTGGGGTTCTTCAAAATGTTCACCCAGAAGCGCAGTGGCAGGCTGGGAGGGAAGAGAGCACTGTGTTTACATCAAGACTAACATGTAGACTGAGAATGCATTCAGTTTTTTAGTACCAAGGTTTTGCTGCTCATATCAAATAAACATAGCACTGATTTCAGGTCCTTTTTTGAGTCCACAGTCCACTGTGGCCCAACCTAAGAAAATTCAAAGAATGTAACACTAGTAGATTACTGCATTCATATTTTTACTTCTGGGAAGCCATGGGAGCTAACAATATCAATTTATGCATTCCACCATAGTACGGTAGTTAGTCAGAAGACATGATGCATAAAACCTGAACAACCCTTTGTGTTTGAGCACACATGCCTAGACAATAGACATGCATTGTCTATAGATATTGCTGCTATTAAACAACTATTTTTTTATGGGAATATATATATATATATATATTATAGTACAGCCATGGCCAAAAGTTTTGAGAATGACAAATATTAATTTTTACAAAGTCTGCTGCCTCAGTTTTTATGATGGCAATTTGCATATACTCCAGAATGTTATGAAGAGTGTAGTAGATTTCTAAAATTGTGGCAGTAATGTGATTAAGGTTAAAATGATCAGGAATGTGTTTCAGAGATACCAGGTGAACTAAAACTGGTTATCTAAACTGTGTTTAATTACAGTATTCCTCAGGGCATGTTTGGTATCATATTTCATGGTGAACGATGTGGTGATATCATAAATAGCATATAGTTTAGGAAATAACATTTACAATACATGTTGTAATGTGTGCTCTTTACACACACACACACACACACACACACACACACACACACACACACACACACACACCCTGGTTTGCATGAACTCATTCTCAGGAACTTAATTAACATACAGTTCCTTAAAGTGAGAGAACCCTGCCATAAAACACCATGGGGTCCACCCTACCATAAAACACATTGTTTCAACTCCATTTGGTATCCTGGTCACTATACATTTCAAAGAGGGTCAAGGGTATAAGAGAATCTGCTTGGTAGAGAGAAAAAAAAAAGCTTATAACATCAGAAGCTTATAACATGAAAGGCTTATAACATCAGGGAGGCTTATAACATCAGGGAGGCTTATAACATCAGAGAGGCTTATAACATCAGAGAGGCTTATAACATCAGGGAGGCTTATAACATCAGGGAGGCTTATAACATCAGGGAGGCTTATAACATCAGAGAGGCTTATAACATCAGGGAGGCTTATAACATCAGGGAGGCTTATAACATCAGGGAGGCTTATAACATCAGAGAGGCTTATAACATCAGGGAGGCTTATAACATCAGGGAGGCTTATAACATCAGAGAGGCTTATAACATCAGGGAGGCTTATAACATCAGGGAGGCTTATAACATCAGGGAGGCTTATAACAGAGAGGCTTATAACATCAGGGAGGCTTGTAACATCCGAAGGGCCTTTTGCCACGGATGCTTTTCCATCATGCACCCTGTGTCCATGACGCTGACTGTAATCCTGTAAGTTACTCTTGTCTCTATTTTATGTATCTTTCAATTGTGATCTCGTGTTAAATCCATTTGTTATCCTATTTCTAAATACTCTGTGTCTATGTTTGGTATTCTTATTAAGAATAGCTTCTTAAACTAAAAGTGTATAATACGTTAGACACATTTAAAGTCAACCTCTGACAAGCCAAAAGTAAAGGCTAATACTTGCAAGTTTAAACAGAACCTCTGACAAGTAAGATAGGAAAGGCCTAGGCTTGCACGTTGATAGAAACCTCTGAGCTAACAAAATAATGGTTTAATAAAGAAGCTACATGAAAGTCTCTGACGTAGGAACGTCATTTTAATGAAAGCTTCGCAAGAAGCTGCTTAGGAGTAAATATTAGTAGGACACTGAGTGCTAACACTTCTAGCACTAACCAGAAGATTATTCTATTGGAGTCAGATAATCAATTAAATGGAGTCAGATATTTAAATCATATATTAAAACACGCATTAACCTTCGCTGCACCTATTTCCGTCGTTGGTTATAGGAGAGCAGTGGGCTAAGTAATTAACTTTATATATTTTAGCCCTACAAGAGTGATCAGATGAATTGCAATTAATTTCAAAGTCCCTCTTTGCCATGAAAATGAACTTAATCCCAAAAAAACATGTCCACTGCATTTCAGCCCTTCCACAAAAGGACCAGCTGACATCATGTCAGTGATTCTCTCGTTAACACAGGTGAGAGTGTTAACGAGGACAAGGCTGGAGATCACTCTGTCATGCTAACTGAGTTAGAATAACAGACTGGAAGCTTTAAAAGTTCAACTGTTGTGAAGAAGGCTTCAGGGCGCCCAAGAAAGTCCAGCAAGCGCGAGGACCGTCTCCTAAAGTTGATTCAGCTGCGGGATCGGGGCACCACCAGTGCAGAGCTTGCTCAGGAATGGCAGCAGGCAGGTGTGAGTGTGTCTGCACGCACAGTAAGGTGAAGACTTTTGGAGGATGGCCTGGTGTCAAAAGATCTAAAAACACTGAAGCAGTAGACTTTGTGAAAATTAATATTTGTGTCATTCTCAAAACTTTTGGCCACAGCTGTACTGTGCAAAAGTTTTAGGCAGGTGTGAAAAAATGCTGTAAAGTAAGAATGCTTTCAAAAAAAAGACATGTTCATAGACATGTTAATAGTTTGTATTTATCAATTAACAAAATGCAAAGTGAGTGAACAGAAGAAAAATCTACATCAAATCAATATTTGGTGTTACCACCCTTTGCCTTCAGTTTTTTAAGCAACTCGGCAGGTAGGTTTGCCCAAACATCTTGGATAACTAACCACAGTTCTTCTGTGGATTTAGGCAGCCTCAGTTGCTTCTTTCTCTTCATGTAATCCCAGACAGACTCGATGATGTTGAGATCAGAGCTCTGTGGGGGCCATACCATCATTCCCAGGACTCCTTGTTCTTCTTTACACTGAAGATAGTTCTTAATGACTTTTGCTGTATGTTTGGAGTCGTTGTCATACTGCAAAATAGATTTGGGGCCAATCAGATGCCCATTTACTAGCTAAACTAGCTATACTAGCTCAGGTTCCAAATGACAAGGAACCCTAATTGTTATACATGGAACTAGCGGTCATACACGTAACTAACATTCTATTTCATCCTTGCTAATCATCCAAGAGAGTGCATAGCAAACGATTAACTGAAGAAGTTACATGGTGTCAACACAGACTTCTTGGAGTGATATTTAAGTTCCATGATGAGGAGATGGTCATCGTAGACTGGCATGTCACAGTAGAGGCTGGGTATCCAGGCTAAAGTGATGATGTTCACCACCCAGTGGGCTAAACTCTACTTAAGACAAATAGATTAAGCATGTTTAATACCCCCAAAAGGATCAGATGCCTGCTGCTCAGTCCAAATAACACTGCCAGACACACACACCAGACATAGCAAGGAATGTTCTGCAGGCTTGTCCTCACTGAATGCTGCCAGATATGATTCACAAAGTTGGGTAATATGATCTTGGGCAGAAAACCTGGAGGTCACTACAGAGTCACCTGGCCACCAATGCATCCAAGCTTAGAGTTATGGCGAGAGCATACAACTCCCCAATTCTCTTAACTCAAGAGGAATATCCCACGCAGGGAGGCGACTCAGTCCACAGGGTCAAACCAATAAACTGAACACAATTCAAAGAACAATTTTTAACTTATGGGTATACATGGCACATGTGCTAGTGGATCTTATATTCAGAAATGTTTCCTGTACTGATAGATCACAGTCCTCAGTTGGTGATTCATCCTGAGAGACCAGACCCACAGACACAGGCAACCTATCTTGGTGTGCCAAATCTTGCCATACACAATGTCATAACAGATCCGCTCAGGGAGGAGGCTGCCAATGTGCTCCCAACAACCACTGAAAGCAGCAATGGGAACCAAGGTCTTGTTGGGTCACAATTGGACTCTGTGGTCTAGTTGCTGAAACTAACCTGCACAGAGTGAGATGCATCAGCAACGAGGGAAAAAAAATGTTATCCACCTATGCCTTGCCAGACCTGTGCAAAGTGAAGAGAGCCCCTCAACCTAATGTTGTCCTGAGAGGTGACATTGCTGATCATCACAGTGTTGCCTGAGTGAACCAGCAAATGGTGATGTCTGAGAATCACCAGGGCCTTCAAGGCCACATGGGCTGCCCTCAGTTCCACCTGGCTGAAGTGTTCTGCCATACACTCCAGTACCACTTTGGCAACATATAGCCATCCTCTTTGTGAGAAAGGCATCTGTGATGATTATCTCTCTCTCTCGGGTGGGGAACTGCTCCCAACCAGATTCCTTTTACTGATCTATGGACATGTTTCAATCCTTGGCATTTTGAGTCCAGTTGCAGGCTGATAGGCCACATCTGGAATGTCCACAGTTCCAGCAAGCCAAATAAGATCATGTGGCTGTAGACATCAAACTGCACATGGCAACCTGGTTAACTGGCCAGTGTTAAAAATATCTTTCGCACTGGGTGGTAGGACAGTTAACATGCTAACGTATCTAGCTTCAATTCAGTTAACTGTATGGTAAGCAGCTTTTCTCCAAGTTTAATGTGAGCCTGAATGTCACAATGTGAAAGAGGAGGGTTGAAGGGTTCAATATGGCCTGCTTTTTGTGAGGGCACACAGGAGGCAGTCATCCATATACACCAGTAATCAGATGCCAGTGGTCATCAGAGAAAGCAAGGCAACAGTATTCACATTGAAAACACCAGTGCTACTAGGGAGAGTACAAAAGTACAAAAAACAAGAAAGTAAGTTAGAACTCCTTGTTTTAAAGTTTTTAGAGTTTATCGTAATGTTTCAGAGTCTATCTTTGCAATGCAATATCATAAGTTTTTACCAAGGAATTTGGTGCACTTGGACTGTGCACCCCCGGATATAGTGCTGACTGCCAGTCATTTGACACAAGCATAAACTATAGGCACATATCTAAATCTGATCTGTTCAAGATTCTCATCATAGCCAGAGTATGTGCTATAGAACGCTGGTCGATTGAGCTGGACCCTTCTCCCATGAAAGCTGTCAATATAGACCTTGCACTGCATAGACTGCCAGACCTTTTAGACCTTGCCTAAAAAAAAAATCGAGCCTGCCAAGGCACATTGGAGCTGGCAGGAACAGACCCAGGAACAAATACTGCCAAGAATGGTGTACTTGAATGTGGTGGCTCAGTTGGTAATTCATTACATTTATATATTTGTTACATTTATATAGCGCTTTTCTAGACACTCAAAGAGCTTTACATAGGGAAATCTCCTCAAACACCACCAGTGTGTAGCATCCACCAGCTATTGGTGGAGAGGAGAGGAGAGAGGTAGTTCATCATCAGCTGGAAAGAACCTCCCAGAAGCAGCTGTATACACAGGATCCTCAAGCTGATAAGGGACGAGAAGGATGACTGACCACTGAGCTATAAGGAGGCCTCAAAGATACACAGTCCACTATGGTAGTATTCTAAGAAACCTTGAGAGGAACCAGACTCAAAAGGGAACCCATCCTCATCTGGGTAACACCGGATAGTGCGATTATAAATAAATAAATCTCTTCTATAAATGTACCAGTACCACATGATAAAATAGCAGTTGTGAGACTATGAAAACTTGAGAAGGGATAACGTCTCATATTTCCTTTTCACATATCCGGTGTTACCCAGATGAGGATGGGTTCCCTTTTGAGTCTGGTTCCTCTCAAGGTTTCTTCCTCATATCATCTCAGGGAGTTTTTCCTTGCCACCGTCGCCGCTGGCTTGCTCATTAGGGATAAATTCATAAATTTAAAATCTATGTCCTGAATTTATATACTTCTGTAAAGCCGCTTTGGGACAATGTCCATTGTTAAAAGTGCTATACAAATAAACTGAACTTGAACTTGAACTTAAATCCCTGGTTTAAGAAGACAAGACACCTGTAGCACCAAATACAGTTACAATCAAAATTATTCAACCCCCATTGCAAATCAGGTTTATTGTCAACATTTACAGACTTTCAGCTGTTTGCAATGAACAAATCAAACAAATGCAATTGAAATAGTTCAACACAACGAATGCTTCAAGTGGTTTCCCCAAATTCAACTGAAAATGCAACTTATAATGACTTCTCCAATCTCAAAATTATTCAACTCCCTAAATAGAATCCCTCAAAACAGCACAAATATGCAAAACAGGTGTTGTCTCAAGCACACTTGATGCAACTAATCAAGGGCTTCATTAGTTGCACCAGGTGTGCTTGAGCTGGGACACATGAAATACCTGAACTGGCTAGGGAAAGAAAATACATGAAATACCTGGACAGGGCAGAAAAAGGAAGCTGTCAACAGCTGCAACCAGATTTCTGAGAAGGCAGGTTGTGATGAAACAAAACTGGAACTTTTCGGCACGACGGTTCAGCAGTATGTCTGGAAAAGTATGTCTGGAAAGAATACTCTGTCCACAGTCAAGCATGGTGGTGGGTCTGTGATGCTCTGGGGCTGCTTTGCATCCTCTGGCACTGGAAACCTGCAGCGTGTGGAAGGCAAGATGGATTCACTGAAGTATCAGGAAATCCTGGGAGAAAATGTCATGCCGTCTGTGACGAAGCTGAAGCTTGGGTGTCATTGGACCTTCCAACAGGACAATGATCCCAGGCATACCTCAAATTCCACCAAGGCTTGGTTGCAGAAGAAGTCCTGGAAGATTCTACAGGGCCATCAGTCATCTGACTTGAACCCCATAGAAAATCTCTGGTGGGATTTGAAGAAGGCGGTTGGAGCACGCAAACCCAAGAATATTACTGAACTGGAGGCCATTGCTCATGAGGAATGGGCTAAGATTCCTCAGGAACGCTGCCAGAAGCTGGTGTCTGGCTATGCATCTCGTTTGCATAACAGCATAAGGGTGCTCTACTAAGTACTAAAGATACTTGCCATGAAGGGGTTGAATAATTTTGAAACTGGAAAAGTCATTATAAGTTGCATTTTCAGTTGAATTTGGGGAAACCCCTTGAAGCATTCGTTGTGTTGAACTATTTCAATTGCTTTTGTTTGATTTGTTCATTGCAAACAGCTGAAAGTCTGTAAAAGTTGACAATAAACCTGATTTGCAATGGGGGTTGAATAATTTTGATTGCAACTGTATCTCGGTATGTGTGTCATTCAGGAGTTATACACTGCTCTTAGTGATTAGGAGTGACAAATTTCCAAACTGGATATGATATGTCTATGATACAGTCAAATAAATCATCCAAATGAGGCAAAAAATCTGTTCAGCCCCTATTCAGGTGCTGGATTGGAGGACATACAGCTTGTTTTATTGTGTAATTCATTATGTAATGTTCTTTTTAGCATGAAGTCTTAATAAATAATTGAGGTACATACAATTGATGTCATATACAATTTCTCTGTGTTCAAAACCTGTACCTATTTGTTTTCCAGATGTGAAGAACATCTGGATCCATGATCTTTTTCTTCTCGGCTTGTGAATCGAGGAAATCAAAGAAGTATTTCACTGCTGAGGGAACTTTGTTGTTTGGCATTCCCCAGATACTCCGAAAGAGCGTCTCCACAAAGGAGTGAACTGCCACCTGATAGGAGTAATGAAAGGAGTCTCATTGGTTAACTGTGGTTATGTAATGTCATACCACAAAGCAAAAGTATTTTTTACATCAAAGGAAATAAGTAATTATATATATATATATATATATATATATATATATATATATATATATATATATATATATATATATATATATATATAATTTTTTTAAATGAATATACTGTATTTATTACATTATGCTATATGGCTATATGGCATTATGCTATGTGGAAGACGCACACAGAGGAGTAAAAAATGATTGTTATGAAGTCACAGATGTTTTACAGTGGTTTTGCATCTTTATCTTTTAAAGGTGTAGTTTCCAATCTTTGAAAGTATTTCCACACCTATAATAGTTATAACATTAGTTATAAAATAGCTTAGAGCAAGTTTTCTCTGGCCCTATCCCATCCTTCAACACTCACATTAAATTATGGAGAATATGAAAAAAGGTACTGTTTAAATTCTGCCCTATGATCAAGACTTGATCTACTTGAATGTTTAACTACAGTACATATAACTAATGCCTTTGGTCAGGACCAGCAGGGCTGTTAATGTCAAAAAAGTCATCACTTCTGACCATGACCCCATGTGTGCAACCTATAAAAGGTTCCCACTATATCATGCATGTCTTCTTTCCCAATCTTGTCTTGTCAAGAAGTTGAAGAAATAGATTTAAACATGCCAAGTATAGCACTTTGATATGTACCATAGGTCAGTGTTTCCCAACTGCTGATAAAAAAACAACAACAAATAAATAAATAAAATAATAATTATAAATAAATAAATAAATAAATAAATAAATAAATAAATAAATAAATAAATAATATAAAAATAGATGTACTTTAGCATTGCTACAAATAAGAATATATGCACATTTGTTGTTTAATCATCATCCAATATGCACTCTAACTATCTGTGACCTCATTGTGTTCCTACGTGACTTGGGTTTTTCCCCATATACGAATTTCACACATTATGAGTGACCACGCTACTAAGACCTACAGAAAACATGGATAAATTCTTGAAAAGAAAAACTACCGACCCTGAACCGGAACTTGGACCCTCCAACAGTGGGGATATAAGAAAGAAAGCAAAAACGGTGAGCTCCAGATAATACAGTGACAATTATCTGTCATATGGGTTCACTTTCACAGGGGATCCCTCGGCAGCACTCCCCTTATGCTTAGTCTGTGGAGAAAAACTCTCTAAAACTCTAAAATGGTTCCTAGCAAGCTTAAACACCATCTACAAACAAAACACCCATCACTCATTGAAAAAGACATCAACTATTTTGTGCGTTTGAGAGATCAAACGAAGAAACAGGCTACTTTGATGAGAAAGAGTACCACGGTGTCTGAAAAAGCGCTCAAAGCTAGCTACCTAGTTGCTGAGGTAGTGGCAAAGTCGAAAAAGCCACATACAGTGGCGGAGTCATTAATTCTGCCTGCATGCAAAGCAATTGTGAAAACAATGTTGGGTCCAAATGCTGTCAAAGAAATAACAAAAGTGCCACTTTCAAACATTTCAATCGCCAGACCGCTGACATTTTTTTTTTTTTTACATTTTTCCAGTGTTGTACTGTAAAAAATTATAACTAGTGGAAAATTTGCACTTCAGGTTGATGAATTAACAGACTTAAGTGGACAAGCTCAGCTGTTAGCAAACCGCCTATTCACCCCCTTATGTGAGGAGATGGGGGCAGACCATCAGACTTTATTGCTTCATACGGAGGTCCAATGGCTGTCCTGTTTTTAAAGTTTTGTCGCACGTGTATGAACTGAGGGAAGAACTGAAAATCTTCTTAACAGCAGAAAAATCGCAGTACGCGTTACTGTTGGCAGATGAGGAACGGTGTGCAAGGCTAGCATACAATGGCGGACATTTTCGCACACCTCAATGAACTGAACATACAAATGCAAGGAAAAAATGAGAATTTGCTAACTAGCACAGACAAACTGCATGGATTCAGATCAAAGCTTGCTCTTTGGCGACAACATGTGGAAAGAGGCTCAAAAACAACAAAACAAAGAAAAAAACAGAGAAAGTCTCAGAGCAGTTGACCAAGTCCTCTGTTTGTCGTTGTCATCAGTTCTAGCCAGGATATCATCTTTGTGTTCAACAACATATAGCTGATGGTAATTCTAATATTATACTTAATATTTTTTACCACAATGGACTGAACAAGACATGTGGCCTTCTGTTTGAGAGGAGTGACATAACAGTTTAGGGTTCTTCCCTTTGGGTTAGCTTTCACAACCAGGATGTTCACATACTGTGTGAGAGTTGCCCTAGGGCATCTGCCATGTCAGGGTCTGTGCGGCTTCCCCTGGATGATTGCTTGCTATGTGGACAGTTCCAACAGCAAGTAACAAGCCAGACAGAGCTCCTGATCTCTAGGACTAAAAGTCAAATACAAGAAAAGCCATGTGATACCTGCACAAAAGTTGAAGCTCTGAATCTCAGCACACAGGCCCTGCAAACATTTCATTGTCTGGCATTGATGACAGCAGTAACCCCAGTGGTAAAACTGGGAATCCTACATCTCAGACCATTCAGGGTTGGCTGAATGTTCAACGAAAGAGATGGAGGATTGCAAGGATACATCTATGACTATATGCCTTCCCACCCATATCACTGTTATGGATGACACCACAGCATGATCAACACACCATGCAACAAATGTTGCTGATAACGCCATTCTGGTTCTGCCTGTTGATGATTGTAACGACATGCCCTCCCATCAGACCAGATCAGTCCCAGATGAATGGATCACTGTGGCACAACAGACCACACAGACTGAACTTATGTCTCTGGCCACCGGAACTGACCTCAGAGTACTAAAATGTTTACAAGGTGTCTGACACACTCTTGTAATTTTGCATGCTCCATCTATATGACAGTTGTATCCAGGCAAGTGGAAAGTTATTTAACTATAGTAGTAGTTATAGTATAGTATAGTAAACAATGTTTTAGAGTTTTTGAAGAGATGACCATCAGCATCTTCTACACAACAGTACGGTGGCCGAGAAGTGCAAAACAGATCACAAATCTGAAAACAAAACAACAAATCCAAAAGAAAAACATCAAATTATAAACACAATGGCAAATCTAAAAACAAAATAACAAGGTAGAAAACACAACGACAAATCCGAAAACAAATTAACAGGTCAGAAAACACTGTGACAAGTCAGAGAAAATGGAAAATGGATATTTTGCGAATGGATCTGTCAATCAAGATATACAGAAAGTACAGCAGGCTGCAGCAGTACTGGAAAGTCAATTCGTGTGTGAATATGTTTTGTCCATACTGCGGTGAAAATAAAAATTTAACATGTCCTCTGATCTGTCCCCTGTGGGTTAATTAATAGTTTTTTTCTTCTAAACAGAGCTGAGTCCATTAGGTGTGTTTTTAGAGAGTGCAAGCTAATCTTTATGTCATGGTATGTTAACACTATGGACAAAAAATGGTTTAAAGTAAATACAGAAGTCCACTACTGTACTGTAAAGAGACAAAGCTGTTTACAATTTCTTGATTGACAGATGTGTCGTCCAATCAGCAGTAAGTAATCCATTCGCAAAATATACCTACCTTTTCCGTTTTCTCTGACTTGTCGTTGTGTTTTCTGACTTGTTAATTTGTTTTCAGATTTGTCATTGTGTCTATAATTTGTTGTTTTGTTTTCAGACTTGTTATTTTGTTTTCATATTTGTGATTTGTTTTGCACTTCTCGACCACCGTACAACAGGCTGTATTCAGAGTTGATGACTTAAGTCCAAAAGTTAAGAGAAAGTTTATATAGCCGTTGATTTTCTGGGCACACTTTTTTCTTTTTCTTGAGTAGAGGTGTCTGAGACAGGGTTTTTAACGCATCTTGACCACTGACCACAAAGATTTCCTTGGCATGAATGATGACTGACTAATGAGCAGTTGAACCTTTTGGAACCTATGAGTTAATTTGGGGTAAAATGGCACTGGCTCTACAGGTAGGCCCTTAAATACAGCCACAGGTGCACTCCCAATGAACTCCTAAGTATGACATTTGACCAATCAAAAGCTTCTAAAAGTCATTAGATCAGTTTCTGGAATCTTCCTTTAAAGAGACAGTCAACATGGTGTATGTAAACTTTTGACCCACTGGAATTCTGACACAGTGAATTAAAGCTGAAATAAATCAGTCTCTGATCAATTGTTTTAAAATTACCTCTGATGTGAATAAAGTAGAAACTCTAAGTGACTTGTCAAAAGAAATTTATGGTAACATGAAATGTGTGGAGTTGTGAGAAATGAGTTTGAATATCTTTAGTCTAGGTTTATGTAAACTTTTCATATGAACTGTAGGTGAATTGGCACGCAGTGTGCGCACTGCTGACCACAATTCAAGGGAGTCACACTGTGGCAATGTAACAACCCCGAACGGTAGTTACTTGCCTTGGCAGTCCTCCACTGTGGTTATTACATTGCCACGGTGTGTGTGCATGTGTGCGTACATGCTATTGCACACATATAGTATCACATCATCAGAATAGGACCACAGCACAGAGCACAATTATACAAATGTGAACAACCAAATTTGCTATTAGACTGATAAAGTGAGTGCTGTTTGACTGATTTTCAGAAAAACAGCACAGGGCCAGAATGTGAGAAAGAATCAGCAGGCCTACTGAAATTGGTTATGACATTAAATAACCACAGTTTGTCCACAATCTCTGTCAGCATTTCAGTTTTAAATAAGATGACCGTTTTAGTCTCATTTAAAGTTTAGCAGTGTCTGTCCTTTCTGTTTGGAAGAGGACATGAAACATAAATGAATAACTGTCGGTGAACACACTCTGTTACCACTGATGTAACACATGTAATCCCAAAGTCAGCTATACTATCAGCTTTGATAAATCCAAATTGGTGGTGCATTACAATAATCACCACCAGTATTTGGAAAACTCTCCTAAATGCATATGCGATGAGACAAATGCACTACACATTAGTTATGGCTAAGATTATAGGCACTTCAAGCCTTTTTTGTAAGCACACAGACTTTAAGTGCCTTTAGTCAGTGGATTTAGGAGCAAGAATTGGCTAAACCCAGTTTACAACAAAAAAAAGTAGTGGTTAACGTCCTAATTCATCTAACCCATATTCTCTAATCCCACCTTAGTGGATAGCAGCTTGGTGAGATAAATCTCTTTGAGCTTCAGTTTCTTCCTCTCTGGGTGTTCGCTCTGGTCTATGTCGGTGTCTGGGTCAATCTGCAGACAACAGAATCACAAACATTGATTAATCTAACGTTCATTAATTCTCCCCATACCCCCCCCCCCCCTTTTTTTTTTTTTCTCGAGCTGAATCATCTTAATGCCACAGATTCACTAATTCACCCAAGCTCCCTAACCAAGAAACCAAGTGTTAATGTACATGGTTAGTAAATAAGAAAGGTTTATTCCTGGTCTGTTAATGTTAATGTTATATTTTGTTATTATTTTGTTTGGATAATGACCCTGTTTGTTAAGGATAAAAATGAATTGTAATGAATTTATTCATTTTATTCCAGCTGCAGTTTAAACTGAAGAGGCGACCCAAACATTCACAATACTTACTAACCCATTCACAATTTATCATACAGTAAATCTGTGTGATGATAAACACTTTGCACACACACACACACACACACACACACACACACACACACACACACACACACACACACACACACACACACACACCTACCTATTTAAAGGCACAGTTGTTTTGTGTTATGACTCACCAAGTGGAAGTACTTTGTAGTGAAGTTCTTATCATCTGTAACAATAAAATGTGCTTAAATATTTAAGATGAATAAAATGTACCTCTATAAAATTCAAAAAAAGTTCATAATATGATGCCATGTATCACATGTCTAATGAGTCAGCATAGGAGAAACTGTCCATAGTCAACATGGGAGCAAAAGTAGGAAGAAGCTACTTCTCTTTATTTAAAAAAAAAAAAAGAAAAAAGGGAACAGGAGATTCAAGAGGCATCATGTTTCACACTAACCAAAAATATTTGAACAAAATATATTTCATATAATCTATAAAGCAAAGTGAATCTTAACATCATTATGTTCCAACAGGTTTGGGGGGCAGGGGGGGGGGGGGGGGGGAATTAGAAGTAGAATCAAGTAGAAGTTTGCATAATATACTGTTATACATGGTTAAGTGCATCAGAACACGATTAGAACAAAACATGCTAAATAAATACATACATGGTTAAGTTAAATTATTATAAATGTGAGTAAAGAGATTCTTTCACATAATACGTCAGTATGAAAAAAGCCTATAGGCCTCTTTACCAACACAACTCGACTTCACACAAGAACATGACCCAAGGCAATGATAAAAAATGGAAGTAAATTGTGTCCTAATAGCAAAGGTGTATGATATGTATGATAAGCCTGGCCTGTGTGAAATCTTTACACTCACCCTTCAAACTAGTCTGTGGACTAAGAGGCGCATGAACCTTTTTTGTGATTACTTTAATGGAAGCGCCATCTGGGATCTGTGGAATGAAACATGATGATGCATTCACACAAAACACATCAGGAACATCGTGTTTAAATCGCTACTGGGGTTTTGTAAATATGTTCCAAAGTATTTAACCTAATACTTTATATGGTAATCTAATACTATGTGTCATTATCCTAAGCTATGTACTTGATACTTACTTTATAGTGCTTCAGTGTGTTCAGCATAGTCACCTCCCCCTGCACCTCCGAGCTTCCATCTATTTCCTCCAGTGACACATGACTTCCTTCCTTCATATATTCTTACAGTGGATAAGAAAAAAACGGAGACATATCAGGTATGGTAAGTACCGAAACTTCAACTGACCACTAGATTTTCTCTAATACTAATAAAAACCATACATTACTGTGTGGGCAGACAACGCCCCCCGCCCCCCACCCCTCAAAAAAAAAAAAATGTTTTCTTAATACAGATATCTATTTCAAATACAGATAGCACTACTGCAACTACTTCACTATTACTAATACAAGGAAGGAGATGTGAAAGTGTAATAGGCTGTGAAACTACATGTAAAAATCAGTGGGGAAATGCAGCAATTTTACCTATTAGCATGAGATTCTACCACTAAAGACTTTCTGTTAAATTTCACAATTTCTTGTCAAGCAGTTTTTTTGAAACTTGAAATACAGCTTCAAAAAGTTTCACTAACTGCATTAGTATTCACCCCTTTGAACATCTCTAAACGTTTAGTAGTGTCATAACCTGAAAGTGGAGTGGACTTAATTGGGATTATATGCCATGAATCCACACAAAATTGCACATAATATAAGTAATAAGTGAGGGAAAAAATCAATGTAGTTTGCAAAATTATTGATAAATAAAAAAGTAAAAGTGATTGCATTAATATTCACTTTGTGGCTGTGAAACCCCTGAATTAGTTCTGTTGCAACCAGTCACCATCAGAAGTCATATTAAATTAAATGCAGTCAACCTGTGTGCAAATAACACTAATCATAATGGATTGCAAATAACATCGTAATCATAATGGATTGCTTCTCTGTCTAAAACCCTCCTTACCTGGTCAGTGTCTTTTGGTGGATGGCCTCCTGTACACAGAGTTGCAATTGAACCCCCTTTCCATTTTTTAAATAATTAACTTGACAGTACATCCAGGATGTTTACAAAGTTTTTTAAACAAACCTTATAGTTATAGGTTTGTAACCAAAACTTTATAATCAAATCCTTATCTAATGGGCAAAGATGAGCTTCAAACCCAGCAAATCTAGGTCCTTGGTGTTGAAGATGGAGTGGGTGGTGGACAAATTCTACTTCTCACTATCTGGTGTCACTGTTCCATCTGTTTCTGAGCAGCTGGTTAAAAAAAGCATTGGGAAGATCTTTGGCTCCTGCCTTAAAGACTCTGCAGCCAAAGAAAATAAATCTCTCTATAAATTCCACTCTGTAAATTCCTGACCCAGCTAGGCATAGTGGGGTTGGAAAAAAGGAGTGGCATAAAATCTATTACTGATGCCACAGAGAAAGCCACAAGGTGGCTCTGGATTAAGAGGGCAGGCCTGTGGTCTACTGCTGCTGGGACACAGGCCAGGGACTGATCATCCCTGGCCGGGCCATCTGGGCAAGGATGTCTGATGTTAAAAGACCCGAATCACCGGCAGACCCCAGCAACATCACTGAGGCTGTATCCCAGCAAGCATCTATAGGATGTATTTGAGAAGTTGATACTTTTCCAGAGCCTTGTCCCAGATTTTTTTGATATATGCTGGTGATATCTCTCTCTTTTTAAATTTTTTTTTATAGGAAAGCACTGTCTAGCCTCTTCTGCATGCATGAGGTCACAAAAACCTACAATTGGCTAGCATCACTCTGACTGACAGGAGAGATAGAGTATGCCCCTCCCACCCATAGAGCACAGCCACAGATCTCTGGACAACTGGGCGAACAAGCTTGTGTTGATCCAGTCGGAAGCCGAAAAGTCGGGTTTTGACCGGAATGGAGATTTTCTGCCGATAGTATACTTTAACATTTGACTCTACTTTAAGAATACTTGTTTTACCAAAAACATGTGTAAATGTTTTATTTAGCTTATTTTCTAATCTTGCCATCTGTCTAATGTTGCCAAACACAGCAGTAAAAACAGTCTTTCTGTCTAAAGATGTCCAAAATCCTGCTAGTTAAGTGTGCTTTACTCACAGTTTGATCAGGTTTTTGGAGAGTTACACACAGTAGCCAAACAGAATCAATTCAATTTGTGAACAAACAGTCAAAATGTCTAGATAGTCATTAGATAAATGACCTAATGACCGAATATTAATATTCATCAATAACAAGAAATGTAGCTAACAGCACAAAACTGACTGAATAATCAGTGTTTATTTCCCCACCGATATAAGAGCAGACAGAGAAAAGTTAAGAGAAGCTACAGTGATGAGGCTCGTGTTTAAATGCAGCAAGTGACATTTACCTCAGGTGATGAGACAGAGACTGATAAAGTTATACCAATCAAAGTTAGAATCAGCATTTCCTATTTTATCCTATATATAATTCTTTAAAATCTGTCAGTAATGCTGTTATTCCATAAGATTTGGTTTTAAATGTAGAGGTAGGTGAGAGTCTTTAAGTGGAATTGGAATGTAATCATTATGTGATTTTCTCCATTTTCACTTTTGGAGGTATCCACATGGTAAAACACTACAACTTTACTTGTTGAGATATATGCAAAAGATAAACATATTTCAGTTCAGGCAAACTTATAGTTTTCAGAATTATATAAAACAGAAAATGTGAATGGTTTTCACAGACTGCCACACACGTAGTCCCAATTCAGTTTGATGTTGTAACACTACAAAATGTGGAAAAGTTCAAGGGGGTGAACACTTTTATGCATGGCACTGTACACAGTATGTGTTGCTTTTGTCACAGACTATGGAGCAGAATTACAGGTATACTGTATATACTGACCAATGCCAATGTCTCGGAGTTGTTGAGTATATCGGAAGCCAAACTTGCGCTGGAAGGTCTGGAGGATCTTGTCCTTCACCTGATCTATTGTATCACATGTCAGGACGTCGACTTCCAGTGGTTCGCTCACTTCTCCCTCTGTCCCCACAGCAAACAGCACTTTCAGCTTCTGTAACAGACAGGAGAAGGTGGTGGAGAATGAATGGTTATAATAAATATAGTCGTGTGTTACTCTAATGGATTCTACATCCCACAGCACAGTATGGGATTCATACAGACATTTAAAGTGTACACATTTTTGGGATACAATTAAGGACTGCAGGTGGCATCGTTTACAAACAGCCCAGGACTTGATAGATCTATGAGATTTTGTGCCACTCATGTGCCATTTAAAAGCAGCCCAGGGTCCCCAAAGCTTTGGGAAATAAGTCATTCACAGACCTATATGAATGACAATATATGTAACACAATTTAGCGTGTCCTCTCTCTAATTTCACCCCAAAAGAGATCATTTTACCTAATTACAAAAGCCAAATGTTTGCTGTTCATTTCTGTAAAATGCTCTAAGTAGCTGCCACATCAAACTCAGTTGAGAAAACCTGAGGTCTCATCTATCCAAGCGTGCGTGGAACAAGTTCTAATTTTGAAAGTAAGAATCAATAAATACGCAGAAGTACATTTATCACATTTATAATAATATACATAAAAACATTTATAAAAAACATATATATTCAATTTAATTAAATTCAATGTTATTTATTGTACAATGCACTTTTAACAATGTACATTGTCACAAAGCAGCTTTAGAGAAATGCAGATATAGATTTAAATTGATCTGTAATGAGCAAGCCAGAGGCGACGGTGGCAAAGAGAAACTCCCTGAGACGACATGAAGAAGAAACCTTGAGAGAAACAAGACTCTATCCAGACTGGATAGTGAGATTATGAGTCCATAAAGTCAAGCAGTGCTAGGTCTGAAGGTTGTTTGTTCAAATCCCATCACCCCCAAGCTGTCATGTTGGGTTTCTTCAGTATCCTGAACTGACAAATGTACTGGTTTATGTGCTATGTTATACTATGTAAGATATTACAATACTTTACAGTAGTAAAGTACAGTAGTGTGGACATTTTGCAGTGATGTTCCAGAAGTTCGACTGCACGTCACAAATGACCTGTACATGAAACAAATGACCTGGCTACCTGAGTAGCCTTTTCTGTCCACACATGTAAATTCCTCAAAACTAAGGTATTTTATGGCTACATGTGACAATCTATTTCCCAAATTACATTTCAAAAATCTGCTATGGTGTGAAAACCCCTCATTATTGTGGTGTTTTCCGGAAATGCAATGCATTTCATGTTGCATTCATTTTGTTGGCCTCTCCATTGTGGGGTCAGTTGCTGACGGAGACAAAAAAGGCAAAAACTCAGCAGAGCTCCCTGATCAAAGTTGCATGTGCTAAATCTGCAAACAAGGCAAGGTCTGCGTCATCTCACCACAGACTAAGATGGCTTTTTATGTTCTTCCCTTTTCTTCATTCCTGTCATTCCCATTATTAAACAAATTTTTATACTATGCATATCGAAACCCTGTGTAAAAAGTTCTATGATAATTATAAACTTGGAGACATGGTGCAAGGGAAACATGTGAGAAATACAGCATAAATAGCAGGAAATAAAAAAGGAGCAAACCAGCAGGCTGAAGTTGAAGCCCTGAGCCTGCCACAGAAGCCAGTCTTCATTCAGTGTGTACAGAGCTTTCTCAGTGACTGCATCTACTGGCCCTTTAGAAATCTGCTGGTTTAGAGCTGATACCATCAGAAAGAGTGGCTGACCAACCGACTCCTGTGAAAATATCACACAAGAGAACACGTGTTAGTTTGCAGTATTACTTGTCAATCAAATAGACTGGCAGAGCAAAAAGATGGATGGATGGATGTAATGTGAACAGGCAATTAAAAACTGAGTGATGGAGCAGATGTACAGGCGTGACTGAAAGTATGGACTGACCCTAAGAAAGCCATATAGGCAGATGGACATCCAATTGGTGAGAAGTTTTTCTACAATAGACTCTGTACGACGCAGCAGGAGTTTGGGCTGAGCATTGCTGGGCTGATCCATTAGATTCTGGAGTAATTCCTCCATCAGCTGGGTGAGGTACGGCAGGTCACTATGTAGGGTTACAGTCAACAGCGATGCCACTGCACACCTGACAGCCAGTGTGAAAAGACAAACAGACCAACAGGATCATAAAGAGTAACATCTCAACCAACCAGTGAAGAGCAGAATTTATAAAGATTTAAAAAGAAAAACCTTCATCAACATAAAACCACAAAGATTATATTGGATTTTATGTTATACAGTGCCCTCCACTAATATTGGTCCCGTATATTCCCATTGATATTTTACATTTTTTAGTACACCTGGGTGACTAGGAACAGGAAATTATTCAACCATGGCTTCCTGTTTCACAGGGATATAAATATGAGGTAACACATAGGCCAAATTCCCTTAGTCATTCATAACAATGGGTAAGACCAAGGAATATAGCTGTGATGTGCAGCAAAAGGTTGTTGAGCTTCACAAAATGGGAAGTGGCTATAAGAAAATAGCACAAGCATTGAAAATGCCCATTTCCACCATCAGGGCAATAATTAAGAAGAACTGGAAATATTATGAATCAACCTGGAATTGGACGTGTGTCTATATTGTCTCAACGCACTCTGAAGAGGATGGTTCGAGTGGGCAAAAAATCTCCAAGGATCACAGCTGGAGAATTACAGTTAGTTAGTTGCGTCTTGGGGTCAGAAAGTCTCCAAAACTACAATCCGAAGTCACCTACATCACCACAAGTTGTTTGGAAGGGTTTCAAGAAAAAACCCTCTACTCTCATCCAAAAACAAACTCAAGCATCTTCAGTTTGCCAGACACTACTGGAACTTCAAATGGGGTCGGGTTCTATGGTCAGATGAAACCAAAATAGAGCTTTTTGGCAATAAACACCAGAGGTGGCTGGAAAAGTACTTCATGCCCACGGTTAAATATGGTGGTGGCTCTTTAATGTTTTGGGGCTGTTTTTCTGCCAGAGGACCTGGACATTTTGTTAGGACACATGGCATCATCGACTCAACAGATATTAAATAAAACCCTGACTGCCTCGAAATTTGAAGGATCTGGAGAGATTCTGTATGGAGGAATGGTCTCAGATCCCTTGCCATGTATTCTCCAAACTCATCAGGCATTATAGGAGAAGACTCAGAGCTGTTATCTTGGCAAAGGGAGGTAGCACAAAGTATTGACTAAAAGGGTGCCAATAATTGTTGCACACCTATATTTAACAAATTAATTTTTAAAAATTTTTATTTATTTTTTTTATAAAACTGTGTTTTGTTTGCAGTTGTTTGATATCCATGGGAGCAAATTGTTTTCATGAATTTTTCTTTAACAAAAGATCAAAAGGTTAAAAAATAAAGACAATTTTTCACAGCCTTCTTTGCTCATATTTACCAAGGGTGCCAATATTAGTGGAGGGCACTGTATGTTCTGTTTTGACATCAATTCATAATTTGTCTGTTTTAAATAAAATTTAATTTTATTTATTATTTATATCATACTGCTCAAACCTGAAGGGAAAAGACTTTGTGACAACCAAAGAACCAAAAGAACTGATTGAGCTCAAAGGTCATTGCAAGAGAAAGGGGAAACAAACTTCTACTTTTTTTTTTGCCAAGAAGCCACTACAGTAGTTTCCTCTTTACAGTACATGGGTGTCCATGGCCTGAGATAGCAGACTCACTTGTCCTTTATGCTGAAGCTCTTTTGCCCCTCCAGAGCATGGACAAAACATGTAAGAAAAGTCTGATCTCGAAGCAGTGCAGAGAAAGCTTGGAATCTCTCATCCATCTCTGCCTTCACTGCATCCTGATCAAAACACATCACAACCAACACATATCTTTTCACTTGGATTATGAAAGCTATAATATTCAATATTTTATAAACATAAACAGCTAATTCAAAACTGCTACCAAACTCTACACCATGAGTTGCCTAAGCCAATAAAAACAGATCTACTTTATCATAAACATGTTTGAGCAGATTAGTATTAATCTGCTCAAACATTAATCGCTGTTGACTGGTTCGTACAGCGGTGGCACCAAAAAAGGCATTACAACCATGATGTTACATAAATTAAACCTGTTCACACTGATCAAACTAATCACACACAGTATTGTTAGTCTTAGATTATAGAGTGTTCTTGGAATAGTAATACTGTTTTCTTTCATTTCATTTCAACTAAATTAAACCATAACACATGGGATGACTCATACTTGCAGTGGGTGTTAACAGTATGTGCCTTTTTAATATTAACAAAATTGTATTACATAAATATTCTGAGTAGGTAGAAGTTTTTAACACACATCACACATCACTGTCAACACACATCATCATATCAGAGGAAATGGACTCTGGGCCGTTTATATAATTTTCATGACTAAATTTTGTTTAAGCTGCAAATAAACAAAATGAGCAAATCCCTAAATAATATTTCCATGTTTGTATGAGCTAAACAGACTCTACAGTAAAAGTTTTCTCACCTGGCCAATTTCTTTGATCATCTGGTTTGCTAAAGACCCTCCCTAAAAATACAGTAAAATATACCAATTAATTCCCACACCCACAAATTAGACACTAGCTCTCAAGCACAAAAATAACTTTAAGTGACACATTTGATAATCACAAATTAGAATGCACAAACCTCTGGAAAGAATATTTTCAAAGCAAAATGTTTATAATCTAGGTAAGAAATGGCGCCAACATTTTCAACCAGGTTTGAACTGTCTGTCTGCAAATCCACAAATCCTGTATAAAACAATACAATCACATTAAAATCAGAAGTTCATTTTAAAGAATTTTTAGGAACTTTATTCAACTAAAACTTAAAAGCTTACTGGTCTCTTAAAAGCTTACCTCAAGAAATGTTCCAGTGCCTTACTCTATAGTTCTATTAAGCTGTTAGGGAAAAAAAATCTAGAACCCTTCAAGGTCCCTCTGAAGAACCCTTTAACAGTTCTTTCTGGAACCAGACGACAACATATTTCCTTACCAGAAAGGAACTAGAACTGTTTAAAGAAGCTACAAACCCATAACTCTATGTACAACCTTTTGAAGAACCCTTTTCCTATGAGTGTATGTCATATATATAGAGCTACAGTATACAAACCGTTCTAAGTGGGATTTACCTTGTCTGATCTCATTTCTGATTTCATTCTCCAGGCTTTCCAGATGTACATTCATTTGTGCATTCATCTGCTGCTGGCTCTTACGGTGGATAAATACCCCACCTAGACAAAGAGACAGATACAGAAATACTAAGCATTAAGCTGACCCAGTAACCATGGACAAATAATCTCAGAATCAAACATAGAAATAACAAGCTGGTCAATACTCACCAACAACACCAAGAAGAATCAAAATTATTAATATAACAAGTATATACTTCATAAAATTCTGTGTCATAAACACAGTTTCGCTACCATTGCCAAACTCAATCTAAAACAAAACAAAACAAAACATGTGCATCACTATTCAGCAGTGATCTTTTTGAGGTTCAAACTAAAAAGCAGGATTGCATAATAACAGTAATAGTCATACCCTGAGTGAGTCCACCTTGATTTCACCATCCTTGTCACCTGAAATCTTACAGATCACAACGCTGGACTTAACTTCCACTATTATACACTCAAACTGCTTTTCTTCCTGTATGCCCCAGACCTTTAGCTCCTCTTGACTCAAATTCAATCGGTCTTCCTTTTTCTAAAGATGGAAAGTAGAAGTAATAAAGAGAGAGAGAGCAATAGAGTCTTTATTACATTAAACATGACACTTGTAGTATTCCAACTTAAAAATCAAAACACAAAACAAATGCTTTCGTGCATACCCAGCCCAAACCCCTGCAGTTTACCCAGTAGGCATGTGCCAAAATCAACCTTTCATATCATAATAAGAGTTAGATATCATTAGTGAGAGTCCAATATGTTTTGCAATATCACAATAACTGTGACTGTGTTACAGTCTCTTTAGCGTTTTAGCTTAGATAAATGAGTGATGATCATTTGAAATGTCCACAAAGCCAATATTGTGCTACCTAACTGATTATTGGCACATGCCTGTTCACACTAAAGTCTGCCTTCAGGATATTCAGTTAATCTCTTTACCTATTTATCGAGACCTTTGTAATGAGTCATATTAGAGCAGGGAAAGTCAAACTGTGCTTTCAAAGAATGCAAGTGAACACTCATGGTCTAGCCAGTCTGTACAGGATTTCACAGAATTCTACTGTGATAAAAAAAATAAAAAAAATTGCAAAATTTTCTAAATTTGAGATGCAATTTGTGGACTTTTTGTGCTTTTTTGTGGAAAACTACTTGAATTGGCGAAATTGCAATTGTTTAAAATTGTTTTGCACAGTCTTTCGTATGATGTTTGTTAGCAAATGAGACCTTTTAGCTGTACTCACGATCGACACGTGAATCGAAGAGGGCTTTGGCTGAATGCACATTGTGATGATGTCACATGATGCATCTTGGCCCAAATTTTCAGAAAATGTGCGGTAATTTTGAAAAATTGCAGGCTACTCCAAATATTGCAGAGTTTGTTTCATTTTGTGTTAATTTCTACAGTCACAAAAATGTCAAATCCTGAAGGGACTGTCTAGCAGTGAAAGCAAAAAGGATTCACTTCCCCTGGTTTTAACTGCTGGTTTGTGTATTATATTATTTTGAACAATGGGCCTCATTTATCACTCTTTTAGTAAAGTTGTGTATTAATGTTTTTGTGTAAGCCAAAACAAACTAACATTTTCTGCTGGTTTTTCAAAAGTTTTGGAAATGCTGTTTTTCTTTGTACTTTGTGTGCATATGTTGATCACCCGTAAAGTGCAAAACACGTTCTCAACACAGCTCTTTTGCATTTATTGACGCCCACAAAACTCCATAAAAGATCAAGCACACAGACAGCTGGGAGCATGAAATAACTGATCAGATTAAAATCTGATAGACAGAAGTGGAAGTTATTTTGACTCACTTCTATGTCAATTCAAATATTTAATATTGTATAATATTAATAATAATAATAAGCAAGTGCTAAATCTTCCATCAGCTGAGGCGTTTGTTTATAGCTTACAGCTCTCCACAGACAGACTGGCCCATCCTCTGTTTATACAGTGCTGTGAAAAAAGTATTTGCCCCATCCTGATTTCTTCTGTTTTTGTATATCTCTCATGCTAAATTGTTTCATAAATTAAAACAAAATCTAAGATAATACAAAGGCAACCTGAGTAAACACACAATACATTTTTTATTTATTTTTATTTATTTTTTTTTTATTGAAGCAAAAAAAAAGTTTTCCAACACCTATTGCCAGTATGAAAAACTAATTGCCCCCTTAAACTTAAAATCTGGTTGTGCCACCTTTAGCTGCAATAACTGCTAAAAAAAAAAATAATAAAAAAATGCTTCCGATAACTGGAGATCAGTCTTTCACTTACTTTTAGGACTAGGATTTACTTCTATGCTTTGTCTTGCTGCATAATCCAGTTTCACTTGAGTATCAACTTACAGACTGAAGAACAGACATTCTCCTTTAGGATTTTCTGGTAGAGAGCAGAATTCATGTTTCCCTAATTAATTGCAGGTTGCCCTGAAGCAGCAAAGCAACCTCACACCATCACACTTCCACCACCATGCTTGACTCTAGGTTTGAAGTTCTTTTTGTGGAATTCTGTGTGTGGTTTTCACCAGATGTAACAAGACCCCTGTCTTCCAAACAGTTCAACTTTCGACTTATCAATCCACAGAACATTCTCCCAAAAGGTTTGAGGATCATCAAGGTGTGTTTTGGCAAAATGTTCTTCTGGGTTAGCAGTGGTTTTCACCTCGCCACTCTTCCATGGATACCATTTTTGCTCAGTGTCTTTCTGATAGTGGAGTCACGAACAGTGATCTTTATTGATGCAAGAGAGGCCTGTAGGTCCTTTGATGTTGTCCTTGGCTCTTTTGTGACTTGCTGGATGAATAGTTGTTGTGCTCTTTGAAGAATTTCGGAAGGTCGGCCACTTCTAGGAAGGTTCACTACTGTGCCGAGTTTTTCCATTTGGAGATAATGGCTCTCACTGTGGTCCTTTGGAGTCCCAGAGCCTTTGGAATAAGACTGATGTATTTCAGTCACCTTCTTCCTCATCATTTCTGGAATGTCTTTCAACTTTGGCATAGTGTGTTACTGGGTAAGACCTTTTAACCAACTTCATGCTGTTGAAAAGGTTCTATTTAAGTGTTGATTTGATTGAACAGGGTTTGCAGTAATCAGGCCTGGTTGTGTCTAGTCCAGCTGAACGCCATTATGAATGCAGTTTCATACATTTGGGGAATTAGTAGCCATGGGGGCAAATACATTTTCACACAGGCCCAGTTGGTATTGGATAACTTTTTTGCTTCAGTAAATAACATTATCATTTAAAAACTGTATTACCCAGGTTGCCTTTGTTTTATCTTAGATTTTGCTTACATTTCTGAAACTATTTAGTATGAGAGATACACAAAAACAGAAGAAATCAGGATGGGGGCAAATACTTCTTCACAGCACTGTATGCTGCCCTTTTGTTGTCATAACTGAATGATTAGTTTTATTTGTCTTAATGTATGAGTTTATGTTTACTTGCTTTCTTTATTTTTTATATTCTTTAATTAATGCCAATAAAATAAAAAGACAAGTTTTCACAAAATATTCTCGATAGTACTCTCTTAGTTCATGAGGATGTTTTTTTTTTTTTAATAGAGACTCCAAAGCACTTGTATAAATTTCTCTGGATTAGGCCATCTTATAAATGCTGTAAACGTAATAAAAATAAGCAATTTATACTCAACAGTATATTCCATATATAAAAGTGTAGTAATTCACACAGATTATATTATATACGAAGTCGATCGAGTCGAAGTTTACATTAGTTAGTCTTCACATGCGTAAATTTACACACACGCAGGAGCACGAGTAGGATTTTTTGTAATGAATTCATGGGATTTTCATGAATGCCTTCATGAAAGTTCTTGTGTAAATGCTCGTACAAACAATTTACGAAGAAATCCATTTGTATCCAGCTTGATAAATGAGACCCAATGCTTGCATTACAGTTAGAACATGTGTGTGCTTGAAATCACATTCTGAAATCCTGTCCTACCTGTATGGTGACCAGCACATCATTGACCACCTTAGAGGTAGTGAAGCTGGGGAATTCTGGGTCTGGATGGTAAGAGAGTTTACCTACACAGACCACTGATGAGTTCACCACCCTTAGAGAGACAGTAAATGGCCCAGCATCTCTGAATTCTGTCTGCTTATGAGTGTGAAACCAAAAGCTCTAGGAGAATGTAAAAGACAATAACATGAATAGAAACTGCTATGCATGTTTGTATGTGCAGCTGGCTAAAAAAAATTAAACTGGCCTGGTCATATGTAGTAGAACCGCATGTGCATTGGTCTGATTGCTGGTAAGGGTGTTCAACCAGTATTTTTGGCAAGAACTTTTTCTTCACTACAGTATCACCTTTGGTCTTTTACTTCTTCTACTAAGTCTGCTAGTTTACAGCACATACTATTGTCATAATGTTAAATTCCCTGCCTTTTAAAAACAATTTGATAAAAATTTTTAGTAAAAAGATTGGGATTACATTATAGTTATGTTGAAAAAAAATGATCCCCAATTCCAGGAACACCTCTCAGACCTCTTGATTCATTCACCTCTTGATTCATTTTCTAAACAGCTCATTCATTTGGACGTGGACGCTCCAAATAATCTAAGCCTAATAATAAACAGATTTAAAACGTGTTGTTATTTAATAAAGAATCATTGTGTATTCGTATAATCTTTGATATGGTGAAGTTTTCTGTTGGATACGTTTATTTTAAATTTATACAAGGACTGTTGATGTCAGTGCTTTGTAAAAGTCAGCAAGTTTCCCCATCAGGAGTTCCTGTTACACTTACATTATAGCAGCTATATACATTTCCTCACTGTTTTTCTCTCTCTTGAATTTATAGAGAAGGAAAATGCTGCATGTTACTGAGAAAACAGAAAGAGCAAACTCCTCTGTCCTGAAGATCGAGTCTTGCAAACCTTCTGTTACAATAAATATAACTATTTTGTCATTCGTTAAAAATTTTTTAATTGTAATTGTTGCCAAATCTCTGTGATATAAGCTCAAAAACTCGAAACACTCGATCTTAAATTTTGCTTAGCCTACGTATGTATTTATTTGTTTATCCATATACAGGTATTACTATTATTTTCGCAGTTACAGTTAAAGGAATCCTGAAAGGATCCTCAGCACTCCTACTTCTTGCCTCCTTGTGTGTGTCTCAGTTTTTTCCTAAATTAAAGATAATTGTGCATACTTTCATGCAGTTTGTTTTTTGGGGATAGATGTAAGTGCACTGATTTACAGTACTAACTGTGTATTTCATACCTTGTTGTCTGAGTTGATCTCTTTGGAAGATGTATGAATATTGACTGCATCCACAAGCTTTAAATTGCTCCCCAACACTCGAATCTTCCTTTCACCACTGAATAACAGATAAACATTTTAAAGCAAAAGTTTAGGCACATTAAAAGAAATCCTGTAGAGCAAAGATGCCTTCAAAATAATTAAATTAAATGTTTCTACATTAAAAAAAAAAATAAAAAATTCACACACACACACACATACATATATATATATATATATATATATATATATATATATATATATATATATATATACACACACACACACACACACACACACACACACACACACATATATATACAGTATCTCACAAAAGTGAGCACACCCCTCACATTTTTTGTAAATATTTTATTATATCTTTTCATGGGACAACACTGAAGAAATGACACTTTGCTACAATGTGAAGTAGTGAGCCACCATGCTTGACTGTAGGCAAGACACACTTGTCTTTGTACTCCTCACCTGGTTGCCGCCACACACGCTTGACACCATCTGAACCAAATAAGTATATCTTGGTCTCATCAGGCCACAGGACATGGTTCCAGTAATCCATGTCCTTAGTCTGCTTGTCTTCAGCAAACTGTTTGAGGGCTTTCTTGTGCATCATCTTTAGAAGAGGCTTCCTTCTGGGACAACAGCCATGCAGACCAATTTGATGCAGCATGCGGCGTATGGTCTGAGCACTGACAGGCTGACCCCCCACCCCTTCAACCTCTGCAGCAATGCTGGCAGCACTCATACATCTATTCTGTAAAGCCAACCTCTGGATATGATGCTGAGCACGTGCACTCAACTTCTTTGGTCGACCATGGCGAGGCCTGTTCTGAGTGGAACCTGTCCTGTTAAACCACTGTATGGTCTTGGCCACCGTGCTGCAGCTCAGTTTCAGGGTGTTGGCAATCTTCTTATAGCCTAGGCCATCTTTATGTAGAGCAACAATTCTTTTTTTCAGATCCTCAGAGAGTTCTTTGCCATGAGGTGCCATGTTGAACTTCCAGTGACCAGTATGAGAGAGTGTGAGAGTGATAACACCAAACTTAACACACCTGCTCCCCATTCACACCTGAGACTTTGTAACACTAACGAGTCAAATGACACCAGGGAGGAAAAATGGCTAATTGGGCCCAATTTGGACATTTTCACTTAGGGGTGTACTCACTTTTGTTGCCAGCGGTTTAGACATTAATGGCTGTGTGTTGAGATATTTTGAGGGGACAGAAAATTTACACTGTTATACAAGCTGTACACTCACTACTTTACATTGCAGCAAAGTGTCATTTCTTCAGTGTTGTCCCATGAAATGATATAATAAAATATTTACAAAAATGTGAGGGGTGTACTCACTTTTGTGAGATACTGTATATATAAGTGAAGTGAAACCAGTCAGTACTAGCAGTAGTGCTTTCAGGAAGTGACTATTTCTTCATCACCAAGCAGGCCTCACACTCAGAGCACCAGAAGATCCTGCCAAGCCCTGTGACCTGTTTTTTATTACCCCTGTAGTACAAATTAAACCATAGTGTCTCCTCAGATCAGTTTCGGTGTGCTACAACCAAGTAAAGCAAGCTGATTTTCACGTTAACTTTCTGCTTTCGTGGTTGCTTTACTGGTTTTCATATGTACACAAGACTGAATAGGGTATTTTATGAGTATTATGAGACTCTATCCAAAAATACAATGTGGTTTTGAAATGCTTATTTAAATAAATGATGCATTTGAATACAATAATTTTATTATTGTTAATTATTAATTAGTGTTAATTATTGTCTTTATCTGTGTTACCTGAACCAGGTGACTCCAGGCCGCAATTCAGTACAGGTGGGCTGGGAAATATATGTAACTGTGGCATTACTATGACAACGTCCATCTGCTGTCACCACACACACCCTCACGGTTTCTTTGTTTCCACTGGGAATATGGAACCTCAGTGTGTCATTAGAGCGCTCCAACACTGGTGTCCTGGAAACAGCAGATACACAGAACAAATCAAATCTGTCTACAAAAACATGAACCCAGGCACACAGACATTCAGTAACACTCACTCCTTTAAACTGCAGTCCAGAAAACCTTGGAAGCGAATTTTCTCAACCAGTGCCAGATTTTTCCCCTTCATCCTTGCATTGTTTTTGCCATGAAAGGAGACTTCATTAGGCCACAGAGACAGGATCTCTGGCTAATGGGGATAAATACATAACAAATATCAAATACACATTTCATACTGTGATATTGACACTACAATTAATGACTTAATTTGACAAAACATTGTGCATTTGAGGTACAGTTGATTGAGATTACCATGATGTGTAGTTACTGTCTACAGTACATATAGTTGGTGCCAAAAGCTTACACACTTCAGCTTCACATTCAGATTCAATTTTTCACATCTCCACACATTTCCTGTTACTGTACATTTCCTGTGTAAAGTGAATTATGGCATCTACTTTATTTCCATAAAAGGTCGTTTCAAAATAATAGATAGATTTATTTTAGCTTTTATCTACTATATCAGATTTTCAGTGGGTCAAAAATGTACATACACTTTGACAGTATTTGGTATCATTGCTTTTTAATCACTCTGGTTGTAGCCTTCTACAAGCTTCTCACAACAACTGATTTTTTGGCCCTTCCTCCTGACAGAAGTGATGTAACTCAGTCAGGTTTGTGGGCCTCCTACTTCAGACATGCTTTTTCAGTTCAATCCACAAATTTTCTATGGGTTTCAGGCCAGGGCTTTGTGATGGCCACTCCAATGTTTTTACTTTGTTGTCTTTAAACCATTTTATTACAGCCTAGGAGGTTTGCTTAGGATCATTGTTCTGCTGAAGACCCAGCTGTGACCAAGTTTAAACTTTCTGGCTAATGTCTTGAGGTGTTGCTTCAGTATTTCTAGATAATCCTCCTTCCACATGATGTCATCTATTCTCTGAAGTGCACCATTCTATACCATGTTCATACTTTGGTATCTGATGCCCCCAACTTCTTCACCAGTTCCTTTATTGTTGTCTTGGGGTTCAGTTGAACCTTCCAGACCAAAGTTTCTTAATTCCTGGTTAATGTGTGCCTTTTTTCTCAATAATGCAATGTCTGTGTTGTCCCAAGAGTTGTTTAAAAGAGATGCTTGTGGTACCTTCAGTTGTTTGGAAATCGCTCCTAAGGATGAGCCCGATATTTCTGAGGTCTTGGCTGAGTCGCTTGGATTCTCCCAGAGCAAAAAGGCACTGACTGGTATGCCATTTACAGCCACAGGTGCTCTACTAATGAACTCCTTATGATAATTATCTAATCAGAAGCTTCAAAAAGTCATTAGACTGTCAACTTGGTGTATGTGAACTTTTGACCCACTGGATATTCTGATATAGTGAAATAAATCTGTCCCTAATTTATTGCTTTAAAATTATCTTTGATGTGAATAAAGTAGACACTCAAAGTGACCTGCCAAAAGAAATGTAGGGTAACATGAAATGTGTGGAGTTTAATTGTTGGGAAAATGAGATAGAGAGAGATTATAAGAATGAGAGAGAATATTTTTAGCTGAGGCTTTTGTAAACTTTTGGCCTCAACTACAGTATATACTGTATGTAGTAATTATTTAATCATCATCATCATCATCATCATGGGCAACATACAGTGGATATAAAAAGTCTACACACCCCTGTTAAAATGGCAAGTTTTTATGAAAATTGAAACCAAACTCAATATGAAATTACAACATATAAAAATTAAGTGAAAAACAATCAGAAACATTTTAGGGAAAAATAAAAAACATACAATAACCTGGTTGCTTAAGTGTGCACACCCGTTTATAATTTGGGATGTGGCTGTGTTCAGAATGAACCAATCACATTCAATCTCATGTTCAAAAGTAATTATCATACAGCTATCATCATTGAAGTTATTCTGATTAACCAAAATAAAGACCAGCTGTTTCTGTAGGATTTTCTTGTCAAAGAAATGAATGGAAATATTTTCACATGACACTGCAAAAAAAATTAAGATATTATGTTCTTTCTAAAAGCAAAAATGTTTTGTGAAAGTAGATTGTCTATTCATTTAGAAAAAAAAAATCTTTACAAGGCCTGATGAACACAAAACCAATTCCTCTTTCACACCTCTTAACTTCCCCCTTACTAACAGAAATCTTATTTCCGTTAATTCTGTGTGATCAGTTCCATATATCACTCACCATGTTGTTTTTCTCAGAGGAAGACTCCTTGCATATGTCCTGCAAAGGGGATGGAGATGCATTTTAATGTTTAATCGCTTCATTATTATACTTACCCAATTCAAACTCCAAATGCCAAATTACTTCATTAAAACAGAACACTGTGCTAAAATATTAGTCATGATTAACTTTTAAAAAAACTAAATTTAAAGCAGAGGAAGAAGAAGAAGAAACATTACTCCAGTTGGAAACATGTCAAAAGTACAGATGTATAATTTTTTAACTAATTATTTATATTCATAGTCTGAATTCATATTCAGAGTTGGCAACTTAAGCCCAAATGTTAAATCAATATATTAAAAATGGAAAAATAAAAAACACTAATAGGATGACATTGTATATAAATAAGAAAATGAAATTTATATACAGCATTAAAATAAATATCTAACAGGAGACTAGTGTGTTGCCAATATACACAGATCAGCCATAACATTAAAACCACCTGTCTAATATTGTGTAGGTCCCCCTTGTGCTGCCAAAACAGCTCTGACCCTTCAAGGCATGAACTCCACAAGACCTCTGAAGGTGTGCTGTTGTACACTGTGGTACACTATCTGGCACCAAGACGTTAGCAGCAGATCCTTTAAGTCCAGTAAGTTGTGAGGTGGGGCCTCCATGAATCAGACTTGTTTGTCCAGCACATCCCACAGATGCTCGATCGGATCGAGATCTGGGGAATTTGGAGACCAAATCAACACCTTGAACTCTTTGTCATGTTCCTCAAACCATTCCTGCACAATTTCTGCAGTGTGGCAGGGAGCATTATCCTGCTGAAAGAGTCCACTGCTATTAGGCAGTACCATTGCTATGAAGTATTTGGTTGTATTTGGTCTGCAATAATGTTTAGGTAGGTGGTACGTGTCAAAGTAACATCCACATGAATGCCAGGACCCAAAGTTTTCCAGCAGAACATTGCCCAGAGCATCACACTGCCTCCGCCAGCTGGCCTTCTTCCCATAGTGCATCCTGTTGTCATCTCTTCCCCAGGTAAGTGACGCACATGCACCCAGCTGTCCACACGATGTAAAAGAAAATGTGATTCATCAGACCAGACCACCTTCTTCCATTGCTCCAGGGTCCAGTTCTGATGCTCACGTACCCATTGTAGGCATTTTCGGCAGTGGACAGGGGTCAGCATGGGCAACTATGCAACCCCATACACAGCAAGTTGCAATGCTCTGTATGTTCTGACACCTTTCTATCATAGACAGCATTAACTTTTTCTGCAGTTTGTGTTACAGTAGCTCTTGTGTGGGATTGGACCAGACGGGCTAGGCTTCGCTCCCATTGACCCTGTCACTGGTTCACCGGTTGTCCTTCCTTGGACCACTTTTGGTAGATACTAACCACTGCATATTGGGAACAACCCAAAGACCTGCCTTATGGAGATGCTCTGACCCAGTCGTCTAGCCAACACAATTCTGCTCTTGTCAAAGTTGCTGAGATCCTTACACTTGGCCATTTTTCCTGCTTCAAATACATCAACTCTGAAAATTGACTGCTCACTTGCTGCCTAATATATCCCACCCCTTGACAGATGCTACTGTAATGAGATCATCAATGTTATTCATGTCATCTGTCAGTGGTTTTAATGTTATGGCTGATTAGTGTTTTGCTGCATGAAGATTATTAGCTGTAAATAACATATAAATCACTGCAAATCTGGTTTAATATAACAATATGGAGAGTTGGAATTGAACTGGATCCCCAGTTCGATTCTGAGCTTGGGTTATTGTCTGAGTTTCACATGTTCTCCCACGTTTCTGTGAAGGGTTCTGCTGGTTTCTCCTGTTTCCTCTCACCTCTCAAAAAATGCAAATAGGTGAACTGGCTACATTAAATTCCTCCTAGGTGTGACTGAGTGTGTGAATGTGTGTGTATGGTGCTCTGTGATAGACTGGGAGCCCATTCAGGGTGTCCCTGCCTCATTCCTAGTGTTCCTGGGTAAAGGCGAATTATTTGTCTTTGCCTATTTGTTTTTGCCTAATTATTTGCCTTTGCCAGGAGTGACTGGCCAGATATTTTTTGTTTCGCTTTGTTTTTAAAACGGCTATTTTTCTATAGCCCAATGGTCCTCATTGGCCCATAAAAGTGTTATTAATTTGTGAGTTGAGGATTGGCTATGTGCAATGAGTTCAAATGTCCGATTTATTTTGGCAGCTTTCAAGTCACTACTGTGTATGAGCAACTCCCTTCTCCAGCAGAAATATGCATGTGATTTGGAGTGGGGGTTTGTGAATGAAATCGTATAATTCAGCAAATTTATTAAAAGAAATTAGAACACATCAAGAGCACTAATACAACAAATCAGATTGAGATAATTGCAGCAGTTAACAGTATGCCTTAATGTACCTAAATGAAATCGAGGTCATGAAATTATAATGTGTGTGGGATATAGATGATTTTCTCTCACTTTTAATTCACTATTTTAATTTTACAGTTAATAAAATGATTCCATGTTTTATTTGTTTTATTTACTCTCTGAAAGCAATATATGTTGATGGTTTGAAGGATAAGCTGACCACTTTCAGCTCATTTTATGTAAGTGTTCAGTTCTTGAAATAATCAATGCCTCAGATTAACATCCATCTCCTCCAATATCTTCTGGGTGTAATACAAACAAACTACTTTTGTAGATTTTAAAGGGACAATGCAATTAATCAATAGCATCATATGTATGCATTTAGTATTGGCCTTGAATGCCATTGCATAGTTTCTTGAGGGTATTTACAGCCAAAACATACATTTCAGTGTGACATATTCTGGTTACATCAAACCATCAGACAGTGACACTGGAGTTAATACTGCTGTTCACTTGAGCCGATATCACGCAAGAAAAATGGGCCAAAGTCCGGGGTATAACTTGCATAACTGTCCAAGGTGCGAGTAAGTCTATAGTTACACTTCTGAATTCTGATGTGTGCAATTCTGGTATTAACTCCTCCTGATATTAACTATGTATACACGACTCAACTGAATGAGTGAACAATAAAATCAATAACAGAAAGTAAATAAGAAATAACCATATGAGATGCTTGCACATCAGAGTGGATTTTTTCAGGTATTAGTACTTTTGTCTCTGTTTAATTTGAGCCAGATATTTTTGATCATCAGTGAGGGCCACAAAGGTTCAAATCTCAAAAATGTTTAACAAGTGAGTGTACAAAATTATAAACTGAAAGCACTAAATATAAGTAACTACATTTCAGGAAACATGACAACAGGAACAGAGAAAATGCAGCTAAATTTCTCAGTACACACAAAGAAAACAGCTAATACAACAGACACAAACACAGACAGGGATGACATTACAGAACATGGGTATGATTAATAATGATCAGGGAGAGTTTGGGTAAAGCTGAAGCAAATAAGGAGTGTTGGGACAATGAAGATAAACTAAAATATGAATAAAAATAACTGCATTAATAATAATAATAAAATAATAAGAATAAGAACGAAGACTAACTTAAATAGCACAAAAATGTGAAATGGTGTTGGTTAGGTAGATAGTTACAGTAATAAGAATTACAGTGTTTTTGATTGTAAAGTGAGAAAATCTTGAGCGGCCTGAAAAAGTGCAGATATCATTGAGCTTGATACAGCAGCACATACAGTGCTGTGAAAAAGTATTTGCTGATTCAATTTTGTGTGAATATCTCATACTAAATTGTTTCAGAAATTAAAACAAAATCTAAGATAAAACAAAGGCAACCTGAGTAAACACAAAATACAGTTTTTAAAATGATAATGTTATTTATTGGAGCAAAAAAGTTATCCAATACCAACTGGGCCTGTGTGAAAATGTATTTGCACCCATAGTTACTAATTCCCTGTTCAATCAAATCAACACTTAAATAGAACTTTTTCAACAGCATGAAATTGGTTAAAAGCTCTTACCCAGTAACACACTATGCCAAAATTGAAAGAAATTCCAGAAATGATGGGAAATAAGGTGATTGAAACACATCAGTCTGGGAATGGTTACAAAGCTATTTCAAAGGCTCTGGCACTCCAAAGGACTACAGAGCCATTATCTCCAAATGGCTCTGACTTTCCCAGAAGTTGCCAACCTTCCAAAATTCCTCCAAGAGCACAGCAACAACTCATCCAGCAAGTCACAAAAGAGCCAAAGACAACATCAAAGGACCTACATGCCATTCTTCCATCAATAAAGGTCACTGTTCATGACTCTACTATCAGAAAGACACTGGGCAAAAAATGGCTTCCATAGAAGAGTGGTGAGGCGAAACCTCTGCTAACCCAGAACATTAAGGCTCGTCTGAATTTTGCTCTGAATTTTGATTGATGAATTGAAAGTGGAACTGGAAGTGGAAGTGAAACTGGAAGACAGGGGTCTCGTTACATCTGGCATAAACCAAACATCAAAAAGAACATCATACCTACGGTCAAGCATGGTGGTGGAAGTGTGATGGTGTGGGGATGCTTTACTGCTTCAGGGCCTGGGCAACTTGCAATAATTGAGTTATAACATGAACTCTGCTCTCTACCAGAAAATCCAAAAGGAGAATGTCCAGTCTTCAGTCCGTAAGTTGAAACTCAAGTGCAACTGGATTATGCAGCAAGACAATGATCCAAAGCATATCACATCTGAATGGCTAAAGAAAAAGCTAAATTAAAGTTTTGTAGTGGCGTAGTCAAAGTCCTGACTTAAACCCAATTGAGATGCTGTAGCAGGACCTTAAATGGGCAGTTCATGCTCGAAAACTCTCCAGTGTGGCAGAACTAAAGCAGTTCTGCAAAGATGTGGGCCAAAATTCCACCACAGTGCTGTGAAAGACTGATCTCCAATTATCAGGAGCATTTGGTTGCAGTTATTGCTGCTAAAGGTGGTACAACCAGATTTTAAGTTTAAGGGGGCAATTAGTTTTTCACATGGGTGATAGGTATTGGATAACATTTTTTTTGCTTTTTTTTGTTTCTGTCCTGTCTCCGCCCCTGTTATTTTATTGGTTATTTCCTAATGTCTCAGCCGTTGATTAGTTTGTGTACTTAAACCCCTTGTGTTTCTGTGTTTTGCCGTGTTTCTGTGTTTTTCCACCAGAACCTTACCAAGCCTTAGTTCTTTGTTCTTCGCTTTGTGTTTTTGATCCTGCTCTCATTTCCTCGTTTCTAGTATTAGCCCAGTTTATGCCTGTTTGTAGATCGCCTGACCCACACCTGTTTTCGACCACGATACTGTCTTCACGATTTGCATTTGTCTGCCTCAGGGGCATCGCTAGACCCTTTTTATTTTGCCATGCCCCAGTAAAATCTTCCTGATAAATCATTGTCTGATTAGGTAGATTAGAGTAGATACATCTGAAAATAGGCTTTCACATTCAGTGAATGTTATAATTTACATCATTTAAATTATTTAAAACATAAAGGCTGATTTGTAACGGCAGCTGAAGCAAAAATATCCTGTGCATCGTCTTGAATCATAATCCCCGCCCCCCTCACTCTGCTCCTCCTCCCTTCACTTTTCCCCATGGAAACCTCGACTTGCAGTCAGACTATAATTCATAATACGATATTGTAACTGAGGAGAGGTAACTACCAGGCTAATGCTTATTGCTGTGTTAATGAGTAGTATGTTAATTTGTATTTAGTGAATGAGGACACCCCATTTTCCAGATCTACTTGGCACAGATTTGATTTATAATGTTAATTTGTTAACTGCTAAAAGAATGCTTGCTTATCTCTTAACGGTATGATTTAGTCATCATCAGTGAAAGCTTTTTGAAGTAATTTTGTTTACTTAAGGGGCTAGTTAGTGGGTTTACTCACGAAAATGCTAATCAAACACACCTGCCTGTAATTTTCAAGTAATCCTAAAGACTTTGGTTAGATTGTTCAGGTGTGCATGGTTAGGGATGGAGCTAAACTTGCAGGACAGTGCAGTGGCCCTCAGGATCTGAACTGCTCATCCCTGGTTTAGAAGCTGATTTCACAGTTTCAGTGACCTCTGCCAGTATAATGTCTGGTAGTCTATTTGTGCTAACAAATTTAAAAAAACAAAAAAAACAAAAAAAAAAACAATGAATTTGTTTTTGGGACTCTGATGGACTAGGATTGGAGATGGTGGATTTTAAATATAATGAAAATGTTTATATATTGGTTGTTTTATATACAGGTTATTTCAAAAGTCACTTCTGTATTAATTTGTTATGGGATTTCAGGTGTCAGCCCAGCTCCAGCCAGAGGCCGACAGGGCGGCCTCCACAGCCCAGCTCCAGCCAGAGGCCGTCAGAGGCCAACGAGACAGCCAACCAAGCTCTGCTCATGCCTGAGGCCAACGACATGGCCCACCATGCTCTGGGCCCACCATGACCCCGGCGAGCCTGCCCCAGCCTCACGTCTGCTCCTTGGCTCCTCAAGGCATATGGACAATGCCTGGGGGGCTGTGTGGACATTTTGCCCAGAGGGCCAGGACCGCCAGGGGGGAATGTTTTTGGCGCTTCAGGAGAAGTGCCCTTGGGGTGGGGTGGGGGGGGCTCTGTCCTGGATTTCTCATGCTTCCGGGTTGTCACTGACTTTGTTTATTTCGACATGTGTATTTGTTTTGGTTTCTGTCCTGTCTCCACCCCTGTTATGTTATTGGTTATTTCCTAATGTCTCAGCTGTTCTTGTTTCCCTTATTGATTAGTTTATGTATTTAAACCCCTTGTGTTTCTTTGTTCAGTGTGAAGTATCGCGTTTCTGTGTTTTGCCGCCAGAATCTACCAAGCCTTAGTTCTTTGTTTCTCACTTCGTGTTTTTGATCCTGCCCTCGTTTCCTTGTTTCCTCGTTTCTAGTCTTAGCCCAGTTTATGCCCATTTGTAGATCGCCTGACCCACGCCTGTTTTCGAAATTTACAAATGGGAGCAAACAATTCTCTAATAAAAAAATTGCATTATAAATACAGCATGTGTTTAAAATAAAGTTAGCAAAATCTCATAGTAAGTAACCAAAAGTAATATAGAAATTAGTGAGACATGTGTCTCATTGTATGCTGTATGTAGCTGAGTATATTACATAGACTTACCTGTATGTGTATGTACGGTGCAGATCCAGAAGTCCAGGTACATGTCCTGTTACTGTTGTGCCAATAACACCCCGCTGAGACACAGGCTGCACACCTAAATATTAAATACACATTAAACTATATCAGACACCTGACTCTTGCTTTCATTCAGAATACACACGCACACCCACATTATATATATATATATATATATATATACACACACACACACAAATACATACATACTGTGTCAAAAGTATATATACTGTGCAAAAGTTGTAGGCGGTTGTGAAAAAATGTTGTAAAGTAAGAATGCTTTCAAAAATAGACATTTTTCTTGATTTTTCTGTTTGTACTTTGCATTTTGTTAATTGATAAATATAAACTATTAACAACTATTAACTATTTATGAAAGCATTTCTCACTTTACAGTATTTTTTCACACCTGCCTAAAACTTTTGCACAGTACTGCATATAGTGTGATATAGTGTGATCTAACTATATATCTCACTATATAGAGATATAGTGTGATTTTACTATCTAAATTTCATTTTGCATTCTAACCTCACAGAACAGTCAGTACAACAGAAAATGATGGCCAGAAAATGACTGTAAGAGGCACTGAAGATGTTTCATACAGTCTGGTAGTACAAGCTATGAAATGAATAGACAGAGAGATTCAGAATAACAGCTTCATCAATGTTTTGATGAGTTTTGAGCTGCACACCTGAGTTCATAGATGGCTATGATTGGCTAGTGTCGCTGTGATTGACATGGGAGAGGGAGTATTGGACTACCAGCTATGGGTGGCTTTGGCATTGCCAGGATGCAAACTCACGCTCTCATAGGTGAACACTTTTCTGTTGAGCCACTCAGGAGCCCAAGTTTTGCAAAGGTTTTTGCAAAAACAATTAGGTCCCAAGTATTAAAGGCAAAATAAAAAAGGCAACATATGATCTGAAACTAAAATAAAGGGATGAAGACATGAGTGTGCATTGTGTTAATAAGATAACTGTGAATTAAAGGCTCTATTTAAATGCTGTTGACATCAAATATGTGTTTAATGAATATATAACCCAACTTTACCATAGTAAGAATAAATCAGAATTTTGAGAAATATTCTCATTGTTTTACCACAGCACATTTAATAGTGACTTTCAGTATTAGCAAATTGCATTGCTGGTTTGCATATTTTATGCAGGTATTATCAAGTCTGAACATGTTTTTACACAGACCTTAAGTAATTGAGGGCCTTAGATGTATTTAGATGCATATTCAGATCCTGGAAAGCACTGTCTGAGATGGCATAAAAACCTGCCACAAACTGGCTGACAAAACTTGTCCTAGTGACAGAGTTTTTAATAATGGATCTTCTTACTGAGCATCTGAATGCATATTCTCTGTGATGTTTGGGCAGCTCCTCAGTGTCAGGCTCTCTGTGAAGATCTGATTACTGATAGTGACTGTCGCTGTAACTCTGAGTCCTGCAGAGGTGGAGCACATCACAGTGGAGAAGTGGAGTGGAGTTAAATATTGTTGGGCAAAATCAATTAATTCATAAAAAAAATATATGGTTTATTTACTAAGCCTATAAAATGTAATATGATCCACACAATTCTGAAGAATACTGTGAAAATACTGACTATCAGAAGACAGGTGCTTTTCAGAGAAATTGCAGGAGCAGTTGGGAAAGTCTGCAACTGAGCTATGCTTATTACACAGATCCACACTTCCTGCCTTGAATGTACATGTTAAAGGAAGACTTTCTATGGCATCCAGGTGCAGGTGTAGATTCAGTCTGATCTGAGAGTGGAAAAGAATTAATAAAATTTAAAAAAAATAAACAAATAAATAAATAAAAAAGAAAGAAATACTGTATATTTCCATAAAAAGATAAATGGTTTTGCTATTTCATTCAGTAAAATTTACCTCTCTAGGGGTCAAAAAAATAACCTGAAAGGAAATCAGCTCATTTTGAAAAGAATCTTTAGAAATGGAGATCCAAGGTGATGCTCGACAATCATTCCGCATACAGCATCTAGGGTGAACAAAAATGAGGGGACAAAAATAAAAGCCTAATGTCAGAGGGCTGCTTTGTTAATCACACAACCACCAAAACTTGTGAGATAACATGAATAGGGAAGTAAGCAAGTGGTTTGAGAGGTCTGGTTATGTTCTGAAGGAATATAAATATCAGAACTCATAGTATGTATTGTCCCACAGCAAACATTAGATGAGTAAGAATTATTACTATTAATATTCAAGTAAGGGGTCATCCTGCTCAGGCACTTCTCTCATAGTTCACATATCTTAGCTAGCCTCACGCATATGTAGTGTATCTCCCCAGTTGATCATCTCACTCCAGTGATCATTAATTAAATAAATAACCAACAGAGACAGAAAACAGACAGAAAAAGAGCCTCTTTTCCACTGTTTGGTCACATGGTTACCACAGTTGCAATGTGTAGTTCCATGCTGGTGAGAACAATGTTCTGGTGTCTGTTGTGCTAATTAAAAAAGCACCAGGAAGTAGCAAGAAAAACATGAAGTGACTCATTTTGTTTATTGCTGATGGAGTGTTTGGAATCTTGTACAGCACACAATATACAGAAGAATCACCCCCCTTTAAAATAATTAGTTGTTTACTTTTCAGCCTGAAATGAAGACGGACACAGTTTTTGTTTTATCCAGCTGTATTTACTCAGTGCAACGTATAACATCCAAGTGAAAGATATAACACCAACATGTCTGAAACATTAAAAAAATAATAATAATAATAAATAAAAAACCAGAATCACTGAGTTGGAAAAAGGATCACCCCCCTCCTAAAAATGACTTGTAAACTCAGTCAGGTGTAGCTAATCCCCTAGCTCAATGACACCAAAGCCATTTGACTTTCAACTGTGATCAGCTGTGGTCATTTTGATTAGCTCAGCATGAAAAGAGCTTTCCTGGAGCATTTTTCAGTCCTTGGTAGTGCAACTGAAGCAAACAATCAACTATGGGTGGCAAGGCACTGTCAAAAGATCTCTGGGATAAAGTTGTGGACAGGCACAAGTCAGGAGATGAATACAAAAAAAAAATTTCAAAGGCTTCATCAATGCTTAGAAGCACAGTGAAGTCTATTGTTAAGAAGTGGAAGGTATTTGGTACAATACAGACCTGTACAATAATGAAGGAGCCAGGAATCTAATACTGGTCAGAGAGGCTACCAAGAGGCCTACAGCAACTCTGAAGTAGTTGCAGGAATTTATGACAAAGAGTGGTCATTGTGTGCATGTGACAACAATATCACAAATTCTCCACAAATGTGGCTTGTATGGGAGGGTTGCAAGAAAAAAGCCACCCACAACTGAGCTTTGCCAAAACGCACCTTGAAGACGCACCTGAGCCCACATGGAAAAAGGTGTTATGGTCAGATGAGACTAAAATTGAATTATTTGGCCTCAACACCAAACAATATATCTTGCAGAAATCCAATACAGCTCACCATCCAAATAACACCATTCCTACAGTAAAACATGGAGGTGGTATTATCCTGTTATGGGGGTGTTTCTCTGCAGCAGGAACTGGAGCACTTGTCAGGATAGAAGGAAAATGGATGGGGCAAAATACCATCAAATTCTTGAGGAAAATCTGCTGCCCTCTGCCAGAAAGTTGTCAATGGGAAGAAGGTTTACCTTCCAACATAACAATGACCCAAAGCACACAGCAAAACTGACCACACAGTGGTTGAAGGAGAAAAAGGTGAATGTCCTTGCATGGCCTAGTCAGAGCCCAGACTTAAACCCCATTGAAAATCTGTGGACTGACTTGAAGACAAACGGTCACCATCAAATTTAACTGAACTTGAGCAGTTCTGCAAAGAAGAGTGGGCAAATATTACAAAGTCTAGATGTGCAAAGTTAGTAGAGACATATCCCAACAGAATAAAGGCTGTAATTAAAGCAAAAGGTGGTTCAACAAAATACTGACACAAGGGGGTGATCCTTTTTCCAACTCAGTGATTCTGGTTTTTAATTTTTTTACCTGACATGTTGGTGTTATATCTTTCACTTGGATGTTATACGTTGCAGTGAGTAAATACAGCTGGATAAAACAAAAACTGTGTCCATCTTCATTTCAGGCTGAAAAGCAACAAAATGTGATTATTTTAAGGGGGGTGATTCTTTTCTATACCCACTGTATGCTATAAATAATGCAGGTGGTTCATTTTTCCCTGTAAAAACAACAAATAACATGAGCTTGAAACTGTTGACTATCCCATTAATATTCTGCACAAATCCTGTGATGTCTGCCAGGTTGCTATGTACATACCTTTTACTGACCATCTCAACACCAAGCAGTTTAATAACATTACAATTGACAGTGTTGCATGGTGGCTAAATATGCACTTTGGCTGGAGTCAGAAGAGAACAAAACTATTGTGTGATGTTTCTGAGCTGCTGTGAGTTTTCCTAGCAATATAGTAATAGTAATTCACAGTCAGTGCTGTGTCAAGGTGTTGGGTTGGAATTGTAGGCCAGTTCAGGTATGTCAAAAAACATCATGCCCCAAATTCAGACACAAAAGAAGTCCGACTGCACTGTGATTGGCAGGAGGAGGGGAGAGAGTGTAAACAAACAAACATGAATGAACGTATCTAATACAATACTGTAAGAGTTACAACTATGATGAACATGAAAGCATCTCAGAACCCACAACACATCAAACCTTGAGGTGGATGGGCTACAACAACAGAAGATCACATCAGGTTCCACTCTTGTCAGCCAAGAACAAGAATGTGAGGCTATCATGGGCACAGACTCACACAAACTAGACAGTTGAAGACTGGAAAAAGACTGGGTGATTTTTTCTGTGTAATCTTCAACTGCCAAGTTTAGATGAATCTGTGCCCATGATGTGCCTCAGATTCCTGTTCTTGGCTGAGAGGAGTGAAACCCAGTGTCGTCTTCTGATGTTGTAGCTCATCCACCTCAAGGTTCGATGTTCTGTTCATACTGAGATGCTCTTCTGCTCACCATTATTGTAAAGAGTGACTATATGAGTTACTATATCCTTCCTGGCAGCTCAAACCAATCTGGCCATTTTCCTCTGACCTCTCTTATTAACAAGGCAAGAGTTAATGAACTGAACATAAAACTGAACAGTGAACATAAACATTTAATTAGTGAGAGATGTAGAATAAAGTGAGAGTAGGTGAGAAGGTTACCTGTTTGTGGCCCCACACCAGCCACAGAAAGGGTCCATGTTGCCAATGCAGGCTCTCAAAGTGTTATACATACCACACTGAGTCACTGCAACACGTTTAATCTACAACACACACACACACACACACACACACACACACACACACACACACACACACACACACACACACACACACAATTAAGCTATGGTATTAATTGCTATTATTGGTCTTTTTGCTATTAGGAGTTAACCATTTGTTTAAACGGCATCATTGAGCTGGCTGATTCTTAACTTTGAGCACTGCTGCCTAAATCATTTGGCATTTGTCACTTAATTTCTCATTTATATTTCCAGCAATTCATGCAAAAATAATTAATGGAGTTGGTCACTTGTCTCAATTTCATCCTAAAAATCCATGTGTGCAGGCACAGCTTTAACTTCAGATCAGCTAAAACTCACCTGATTTCTCAAAGCTATGTAGATGTAATTATGATCCTCTGGGTCGAAGTACATCCTGGGAAACACCATCACATCCTCATCAGATCTGTATAGTACTTTTGCACAGCGAGATCTGTAACCTGTGTCCAGTACAATCTGTTATATCACACAAAACAAGGCTTGGAATCATTATTTGGAGTTTTAAAACAATGCATGGCCTTTCACAGGCACTGTAAAGTTTCATTTGTATGTCACCAGCTTCTCATATGGAGAGGAAAAGTGTGTACATATCATAGTAGGTAGATGTAGACATAGGCAAAATCACATTAGAATGAATAATAATAAAAATACATGAAGAAAAGTGTAAGTGTGCTGTTTTCACTGTATTTATAAATATACTCTTGTTGCATATAATATAAGAAAACGTTTTTGGGTTTTTTTGCATTGTCTCCAATCCTTCAAAACATATCTTATACATACTGCATGCTTGCACAAAAATAGTCTGCTAGTGTTGTCTCGCACTCTGTGTGTATAGGGTTTGGTTGTACTATTTAACATAAATGAGAGAGAGAGAGAGAGAGAGAGAGAGAGAGAGAGAGAGAGAGAGAGAGAGAGAGAGAATGAATCAGACCTTTATCAGTTGGCCATTTCCAGTTCCGATGTACAGCACAGTCCAAGGCTCAATCCTTTCTGCTGCCAAAGAGGTCATTGAATTGTGTTTGAATACCACAGTAAGTGGATCTACAACAGCTTTGTTATTCTACAGGAACGAGACAAATGGTTATCAGTAGTAACATACATAAGAATGTTGCTTGCATGGAGATTATGAATAGGTCTACATCAAAATGTTTTAAACAGTACGTTTACGGCAACTTTCTAAGTGTTTCAAACCTGTACGTCACATTCTGGGCTGCATGTTATTTCTGCAGGTCTGCTGTCGGTAATGTTGTAAATAGCCAAAACAGTGTTCTCAGGGTCGTGTGAACGTTCTGCAGTGAATATTCCCATCCACAAAAGAGAAGACTCAGACAAGATAAAGGCAGAGGACACAAGTCTATGGCGAAGTTGGTCTTCACAGCAGCGTAAAGTTGCAACTTTCAGAGATTTCTTCATTTCTGATTTTTTCTGGTTGTTATCCATCTTAAAGAAAACCACTTTCCTATTGTTGCTTGAAATAATGTTGGCGAAGAGGTAGGACTGAAACTGTGAAGATACCTGGAAACCGTCTACCCACTCAACATCAGGAATTTCAAAGTAGGCTTCAGCTGAAGCCGAGTCTGTTTTAGAAAAAATTTCACCTCGCTGAGATTGGAGGGTGTTGCGCCATGTCACTCCGGCAGCGACTGCACACTCGGGCTTCAACTTTTCATCATTAATCTCTTTCCCCACCAACATGTATGTGCCCTTACGGTCGGGTGTGTAATCGACAAGGAACGCAACAGACGATTCGTTCACACTCGGTCCAACCGGCAGTTGTGTCTCCTTGTAGATAGTTTGGGTGATATCATTTATATCCAGGACCTCGCAGTAGCCGCAGCTCAAAGTGCCGCAGGTGATCAGAGTTCCGTTCGCCTCGAAAGGCAACATGATGGTCACTGCGTTCTGGTGCGTGGTGTTTGAAATGTCTTTAATCTTTTCCTCTACGAGATCGTACCGTATCTGGTGCAGCTGAGAGTCGGTAGCAACAAACACCGTACCGTTTCCAACAGCAAAGTGTCTGATCACGCCGGTAAAGTTGTACTCGGACGTGCAAACTGCTCCTTTTAAGAGAATAAATATTCCTAGTAAAACAGTCCCCATGGTGTATGAATCCTGGAGCCTTCAGCCTTAGGCAGGAGTTATGTTGATGATGAAGTCTGAAGCCTGTGTCTGCTCGCTTAAAGTGAATAAAAGTGATGGCTTCCGCTTAAAGAATGTTTGCAACACATCCTGTCACGAGCTTAAAGCAGCACAGCTGTTAAAATTCACAACTGTAACATGTTAATCGCTTTTTTTTTTTTTCAATTTATAGGTAATGATGGTCGTCAGATGGTCATCAGTTCTTCACTGATCGGGGCGAGTCCAGCAACTTCTGCACCTTCAGTACCATCAGGTAATGAAGCTTTATGCCACTGGTATTAATCTTTTAGATTAAACGGGATTGTTCACGGCTTAGTGCTGCGCCCAAGTGGTGTTAATTACACACAAAGGAGACTGGGTGGTGAAATGTTCTCCGTTTGTCTGTATAGAGTTGTGAATGAGGACTTTATGAATATTAACATTTGTTGAACAGCTGGTATAAATGGTGGGCGCCACTGCCCCTGTGGACGAAACACCACTGTTCCCACTGTTCCAGTTTGAATTATTCTGATTTATTGACCACCCAAATCTTTACAAAACCTTTTATCTGAGTTTAATGAACTCATCACACTAGCTTTCACCATCTGTTGTAAAATTCTGCTTCAGTCTCTAATACTGACTTAGTTCTCAGCTTCAGCACTCTCATTTCTAACACCCAATACACACTGTTAACCCTTACTGTAATTTATAATTTAACATTTACATTTTTTTTTTTTTTAAGTTTATCAATTTAAATTACTGTAATAAAATCATGTATTTAACTGTACTATGCATTGCATCATGGGTGATTTCTGTTATGTAACATTAATTACAGTAACTTACTTTTTGATGAATTGATTACAGTAACTAATAGGAGTTAGTTAATGTAAATGTAAAAAAATTCAAAATGAAAAAAAAATTTTTTTTTAAAGCTGTGAAACCCGTCTCTCCTCTGTGCAGTGGATTTGACACATTAACACACACTGTCACAGTGTGGCACAGTATTAACACACATTCTTTCTGATCTCCTTTTGGAAGAAATTGCCTTTTGAAGCATTTCTCCCCGCTTTTACATCAGTCTTATAGAATATTATAACAAAACATACTCTAAAAGCATAATCTAATAATCACTATGAGTTAACAAGCACAATCAATATGTATAATCAATACTTAGGAGTATAATTATAACCGTAAAATATATTCTAATCAGACTACATTCTAAATGTATGAGAATCCCATGTTTTACTACACAGCAGGTGTTTTTCTGTATCATCCTGTATTTTCTCTGCACAACCATATAACAGCACTTAGACATCTTGTTAAAAGAAGCCCATGTTTTCCCTGCACAACAGTTTCCTTCTATGGCAATAAATTAGCAATTAGCCTTTCACCAAAACTGTGTTTTCATTCAAGACCCCTCTGAGCCACAAATGTGACCTTGTCCTAAGAAAACCTTATAGACAAAATCAGTTAACTATGCATTGCCCACAAAAATAAGCTATCATATAGACATGAATAATTAATTAAGGCGATGGAGATTGGTTTGTTTTTAGAAAGAAAAGGTTAATACTCCGCCTAGAGATAAGTTTACTGTTTCAGAAAAGTATATAAGGGCATGTGTGTGTTTGCATAATTCAGACTTTCTGCAGACTGTCTCACTTTATTGTTGTTTCAATAAAGTTTGATTTCTTTTTGGCATCTACAAACCCTTTGTCTCTGAAGTTTGTTTTTTTTAACTTGGCCCCTTCAGACCTGATTTTTTTTCCACAGAGCAAAACAAATTTTACCCACTTGATATTTACTCTTTTCCAATGTAGAAATGAATCTAAAAAAAAAATTGTGCCAACTCATGTTTTTATTAGATTTTTTTCATATCCACTACAGTGGACGCCATGACTGAAGCAACATAAAATTTCAAGAAACCATTGGGAGAAATCCTCATTTTAACCATACTGTACTTGTGAACTAGAGTTTAAACACATACAGTATTTGAACCATACTCAAAGATTTTTACATCAAAAAAGAAAAGAACATACATCGATCAGCCATAACATTATAACCACCTGCCTAATATTGTGTCAGTCCTCGTTGTGCCACTAAAACAGCTCTGACCTGTCAAGGCATAGACTCCACAAGACCTCTGAAGGTGTGCTGTGGTATCTGGCACCAAGACATTAGCAGCAGATCCTTAAGTACTGTAAGTTCTGTATGTTCCTCAAACCATTCCTGAACAATTTTTGCAGTATAGCAGGGCGCATTATCCTGTTGAAAGAGGCCACTGCCATTAGGGAATACCGTTGCCTTGAAGGGGTGTACTTCATCTGTAACAATGCTTAGGTTGGTGGAACGTGTCAAAGTAACATCCACATGAACGCCAGGACCCAAGGTTTCCCAGCAGAACATTGCCCAGAGCATCACACTGCCTCCGCCGGCTTGCCTTCTTCCCATAGTGCATCCTGGTGATATCTCTTCCCCAGGTAAGCGATGCACACGCACCCAGCTGTCCACATGATGTAAAAGAAAACATGATTCATCAGACCAGGCCATCTTCTTCCATTGCTCCAGGGTCCAGTTCTGATGCTCACGTGCCTATTGTAGGTGCTTTTGGTGGTCGACAGGGGCCAGCATGGGCACTCTGACTGGTCTGCAGCTACGTAGCCCCATACGCAGAAAGCTGTGATGCACTCTGTGTTCTGACACCTTTCTATCATAGCCAGCATTATCTTTTTCAGTAATTTGTGTGGGATCGGACCAGACAGGCTAGCCTTCACTCCCCACATGCATCAGTGAGCCCGGACTACTTCCTTGGACCACTTTTGGTAGATACTAACCATTGAATACTGAGAACACCCCACAAGACCTGTTGCTTTGGAGATGCGCTGACCCAGCCGTCTAGCCATCACAATTTGGCCCTCAGATCCTTACACTTGCCCATTTTTCCTGCTTTCAACACATCAGCTTCAAAAAGCACAAACAAGTGGCCACTGAAAAGGTAAGCTAGGTAATTTTGCTTTTAGATAATTATTTTGTGTGGCTCGCTTATGCAAATTTGGAGCGACTTGGTGCAGCGACTACCAATGGGAGTGAAGACAGGAGAGCGCACGTGATCCGTAGCCACCCCTGCTCACTAGTGGAAGCAGCGCCATTGTAGTAGTAGCCAGTTAACTTAGCTTAGCTTAGGATCTTAGTGGGTTTAAAGTAAAAAGAATAGAAATAATAATGAAACACACTCACTTTTTGTTGCAACTGAGCAAAATCCCAATGTTGCTCCTATCTTGGGTGAAGTGTCCTGCTTGGGCGAGCAGCACCGAGCCAGACACTTCACCCAGGAAACACCGAGACCACGGCCGAAGAGCTGTGGTCCGGCTCCTGGTCACCATCGAACATATAGTGAATGACACCCTGATGGTGACGCTCACTTACTGAGATAGGAGCTACACCGCAATTTTGCTCAATTGCAACAAAACGTGAGTGTAGATATAAAAAGTCTACACATCCCTGTTAAAATGGCAGGTTTTGTGATGTAATGTAAATTAAACCAACATGAATAATGTCAGAACATTTTCTTTATTTAATTTAATGTGAAATTTTAACCTATTATTTAAAGTGAAAAACAATCATTTTAGGTAAAATAAATAAAAATTTAACGATAACCTGGTTGCGTAGGTGTGCACACACCTAAACTAATACTTAGTTGAAGCACTTTTAGACTTCTATCACAGCATTTAATCTTTTTGGGTAAGAGTCAATCAGTTTGGCACATCTTGACTTTTAGCATTTAGCCATTCTACCTTGCAAAAGCATTCTAACTTAAATTATGAGGGCATCTCCTGTGCACCGCCCTCTTCAGGTCACCCCACAGATTTTCAATTGGATTCAGGTCTGGGCTCTGACTAGGTTATTCAATAACACCGATCTTCTTTTGGTTAAGCCATTCCTTGATTTGGATGTATGTATTGTGGAAAATTTCTTAGTTAAGCTATAAAAAAATTCTTCGAGAGTCCGGGGTTTAAGATGTCAAAAATCAGACTTTATTGAAACATCACAAAGCCGAGATGACTGTACTTGTCAGATGGTCTGCAGTCAATGCACCAGTTTTTATACATTTCTAAAGCAGTGATCTCAATTAGGCGGGGTTTCCGCATTTTTTCTTTAATCACACCTCTGGCGGCTCGCCACAATTATATTTCTTTCTATGGGTCTCATCAACAACTGTGGTGCGAGATCACTCATAATTGATTACATCATAACTGATTTAATCTTGGTTAATTGATTTGCTAGCTTAATATATGAAAATACACTATAAATTCATCCCTTTGGGACTTACTAAGTCCCACCTACTTCAAGAGAGCAGCCTCACAATTCAATCCTTTCAATTTACACTAACTAGTGATCTGATCGATCACTCCTCCAGATTAGCAATGATCAAATTCTGAAACTGCGCTCTTGTGGAGAACAGGACCAAACATCTCCCTCCACACTTGACTTGGAAGGAGTAAAAGATCCTGTCTCCCTAAACCTAGCACTCAAAATCAACATCGTGTTATAAGCATGTGCATGTGTATGGTTCAGCTCTTGCCTGTGGTTGTCACGGTTATGTAGAGTACAACAGTAATTCATCAGAATCAAATTCTTAATAATAACAGAATCGATTACGATCTCAATCTCTCAGAAATGATTATACTAAGAAACTGCAATTAATCAACATTGAATCAATGGGATCAAATACAATCAGATACAATCAATAAGTAAAGATATAAGAAAACAACCTTATCTCTCTTTTAACTGGTTGATGGTTATCCAGTGAAGCGATGTTTTTCTTCAACCCAGATACTTTGGCAGAGGACGAGGTGTTGCACTCATTTACAGTGAAAATCTAGGCATCACACAAAAACCTAGCCATACAGTGGGGGAAAAATTATTTGATCCCCTGCTGATTTTGTACGTTTGCCCACTGACAAAGAAATGATCAGTCTATCATTTTAATGGTAGGTGTATTTTAACAGTGAGAGACAGAAGAACAACAAAAAAATCCAGAAAAACGCATTTCAAAAAAGATATTAATTGATTTGCATTTTAATGAGGGAAATAAGTATTTCACCCCTCCGACTTAGTACTTAGTGGCAAAACCCTTGTTGACAATCACAGAGGTCAGACGTTTCTTGTAGTTGGCCACCAAGTTTGCACACATCTCAGGAGGGATTTTGTCCCACTCCTCTTTGCAGATCCTCTCCAAGTCATTAAGGTCATTTTCAATGCCCTGGCTGAGGGAAGGAGGTTGTCACCCAAGATTTGACGGTACATGGCCCCGTCCATCGTCCCTTTGATGCGGTGCAGTTGTCCTGTCCCCTTAGCAGAAAAACACCCCCAAAGCATAATGTTCCCACCTCCATGTTTGACGGTGGGGATGGTGTTATGACTTGGGGTCATAGGCAGCATTCCTCCTCCTCCAAACACGGCCGAGTTGAGTTGATGCCAAAGAGATCTGACCACACCTGACCACAACACTTTCACCCAGTTCTCCTCTGAATCATTCAGGCAAACTTCAGATGGGCCTGTACATGTGCTTTCTTGAGCAGGGGGACCTTGTGGGCGCTGCAGGATTTCAGTTCTTCACGGCGTAGTGTGTTACCAATTTTTTTCTTGGTGACTATGGTCCCAGCTGCCTTGAGATCATTAACAAGATCCTCCCGTGTAGTTCTGGGCTGATTCCTCACCGTTCTCATGATCATTGAAACTCCACGAGGTGAGATCTTGCATGGAGCCCCAGACCGAGGTAGACTGACAGTTTCTTCCATTTGTGAATAATCGCACCAACTGTTGTCACCTTCTCACCAAGCTGCTTGGCGATGGTCTTGTAGCCCATTCCAGCCTTGTGTAGGTCTACAATCTTGTCCCTGACATCCTTGGACAGCTCTTTGGTCTTGGCCATGGTGGAGAGTTTGGAATCTGATTGATTGATTGCTTCTGTGGACAGGTGTCTTTTTACAGGTAACAAACTGAGATTAGGAGCGCTCCCTTTAAGAGAGTGCTCCTAATCTCAGCTCATTACCTGTGTAAAAGACACCTGGGAGCCAGAAATCTTGCTGATTGATAGGGGATCAAATACTTATTTCCCTCATTAAAATGCAAATCAATTTATAACTTTTTTGAAATGCATTTTTCTGGATTTTTTTGTTGTTATTCTGTCTCTCACTGTTAAAATACACCTACCATTAAAATTATAGACTGATCATTTATTTGTCAGTGGGCAAACGTACAAAATCAGCAGGGGATCAAATACTTTTTTCCCCCACTGTAAGTTCAATTCCTTTGAAGTTCTTCATACTAGTATAACATATGTAACCACAAAAAAAATAAGTCTATCGAGTTGATTCCACTTATTATTATTTACAGACCCCCAGGGCCATATTCTGAATTCCTTGGTGAATTTGCAGTTTTTATCTCAAACCTGGTTGTTTCTCTAGATAAACCATTAATTGTCGGTGACTTTAATATTTGTTTTGATAACCCGGAAGATCCTCTGAGAACAGCGGTTGTGTCTATTTTAGATTCAGTAGGGGTCAATCAGAATGTAATAGGACCCACTCATAATGGTGGTCAAACTCTTGACATTATACTAACATACGGATTAAATATAGAAAATATAGTCACATTTCCACAGTCTGAAGCTATCACAGGTCATCTCATCTCATGTAAACTGCGCATTGATCATAATATATGCACCTTGCCACGCTACTGTGTCAAACGTACATTCACCTCAGCTACTGCACAGAGTTTTATCAATAACCTCCCAGAGATATCAACTATGATTTGATCACCATCTGATCCCAAGGAACTTGATCAGGCGACTGAAAGCTTGGAGACAATGTACCGCTACACGTTAGATAAGGTAGCTCCACTTAAAAGAAAAATAATTAGAGAGAAAAAGCTACCACCCTGGTATAATGATCACACGCACCTTAAAACAGATCACTCGACAATTAGAACGTAAATGGCGTCAAACCAAATTGGTAGTATTTCAAACAGCATGGAAGGAGAGCCTCCTGAACTATAGGAAATCTCTTAGTGCTGCTAGATCAGAAGATAGAAGATAACAAATATAATCCTAGATTCTTATTTAATACTGTAGCAAAATTAGCTAGGAATAAAACCCCCACAGAAACAGGCACACAATCATTATATAGCAGCGATGATTTCATGAGTTTTTTTATTGGCAAAATTGAAAATATTAGACAAGAAATTCAGACAATTAATTTAAAACCAGACAGTCTTATAACTAACCCTGTAGATAATAATATAGCAATATCAGATCAACGAGTAGAATGCTTTACTCCCCTTAGAGAAACCAAACTTATTTCATTAATTTCTTCTTCAAAATCATCAACTTGTATACTAGATGCCTTACCTACATGTTTCTTCAAACAGATTACTCCAGAAATAATCAAACCCTTCCAAAAATAATCAACTCTTCCCTTAGCACTGGCTATGTACCTAAATCATTTAAACTAGCAGTTATCAAACCCCTGATTAAAAAACCTGACCTCGACCCCTGTCAATTGTCCATCTACAGGCCAATATCAAATCTCCCCTTTATCTCCAAGATCTTAGAAAAGGTTGTAGCACAGCAGCTATGATCGTACCTACATAGGAATAATATTCATGAAATATATCAGTCAGGATTTAGGCCTCATCATAGCACAGAGACAGCACTGGTTAAAGTGGTAAATGACCTACTGATAGCCTTTGATCAGGGTTGTGTCTCCATGCTTGTGTTGCTTGACCTTAGTGCAGCTTTTGATACAATTGATCATTCTATTCTCCTTGGTAGACTAGAAAACGTTGTTGGCATTAATGGAACGGCCCTCTCCTGGCTCAGGCCTTATTTGACTGATCGTCATCAGTTCGTAGATGTAAATGGTGAATACTCTATGCATACTGAGGTAAAGTTTGGTGTTCCGCAAGGTTCTATTTTAGGCCCACTGCTTTTTTCTTTATATATGCAACCTCTGGGTCAAATTATTTGTAAACATGGAATTAGCTTCCACTGTTATGCTGATGACACACAGTTGTATGTTTCAGCCAGATGACAGACAACAGTTTAATAAAATCGAGGAATGTGTAAAGGACATTAGACAGTGGATGCTTATTAACTTCCTCTTACTGAATTCTGACAAGACAGAAGTACTTATACTAGGACCACATGCAGCTAGAAGTAAGTTTTCTGATTACATAGTAACTCTGGATGGCCTTTCTGTTTCATCATGTGCAGCAGTAAAAGACTTTGGTGTGATTATTGACTCTAGTCTTTCCTTTGACGCCCATGTAGGTAATATTACTAGGATAGCCTTCTTTCACCTCAGAAATATTGCTAAGATAAGAAATATATTGTCACTACATGATGCAGAAAAATTAGTCCATGCTTTCGTCACCTCTAGGTTGGATTATTGTAATGCCTTACTGTCTGGATGTTCCAGTAGGAGCATAAACAAACTCCACTTAGTCCAGAATGCAGCTGCAACAGTCCTTACTAGAACCAGAAGATATGACCACATCATCCCTATCTTATCCACACTGCACTGGCTCCCAGTGAAATTTCGCATTGATTATAAAATACTACTATTGACTTATAAAGCGCTAAATGGCTTCGCGCCACAGTACCTAAGCGAACTTTTGGTCTTTTATGATCCGCCACGCCTACTTCGATCAAAAGGTGCAGGCTATTTGTTGGTACCTCGAATAGTGAAGGCTACAGCAGGGGGAAGAGCTTTCTCTTACAAAGCCCCACAGTTATGGAACAGTCTTCCAATTAGTGTTCGGGACGCAGACTCAGTCTCAGTGTTTAAGTCCAGGCTGAAAACATATTTGTTTAGTCAAACCTTTCATGAATATTTTTTTCCTTAGGTAAAGGAGCAGATCTAGAGGTCTCACGGGGCATAGTGTGTTGTGGTGAACTGGGATGTTTGGATGCTGTCACCCCCCCACCTTCACGCGTTCACCCAGGTTTGTTGATGGTGGGGTGGCTGGCCGACTTGTCCCAGGGAGCCCTCATGTCTCTGTTACCTTCTGGCTCTCCCTTTTAGTTATGCTGTCATAGCTAGTCTTGCCGAAGTACCTGCTTTCACTCACGCAAAGTACACTGTCCTTAATCATTACGGGACAATAAGCATACCTAATTCTCTCCCTCCCTCTCTCTCTCTCCTCTTCTGTCGAGCCACACATGATACTCCTGAGATGCCAGTGATCCCGACCCCTTCTGGTCTCTGGACCTGCCTGATCTATCCTGATGCCCTACTTCTGGTTGGAGATCTCATCAATTGGAAGTCACATGCTGCTGCTGAGGATGGCCCCACACGGTGCAGCCTAAAGATCATTGAGATTACAGTGGTGAAGTTCAACAAAACAGACTTCATGTAAAAACTGTAATGAATTTTCATGGTCTCACAACTGCTATTTGACCATGTGGTACTGGTACATTTATAGAAGAGATTTATTTATTTATAATCGCACTATCCGGTGTTGCCCAGATGAGGATGGGTTCCCTTTTGACTCTGGTTCCTCCCAAGGTTTCTTCTTCATATCATCTCAGGGAGTTTTTCCTTGCCACCGTCGTCGCTGGCTTGCTCATTGGGGATAAATTCATAAATTTAAAATCTATGTCCTGAATTTATATATTTCTGTAAAGCTGCTTTGGGACGATGTCCATTGTTAAAAGCGCTATACAAATAAACTGAACTTGAACTTGTCTAAATATCTTTCCTATTCTAAAGCACTTGCAGGGACTCAAGAATTGGAATATACTGAAATGTTTTGTTCTCTTAGCATCCAGAATATATTCAACTGGTCAACTACATTAAATTTAGCCTTATAACACTGCCTACATTGATAAGCGGAACTAAGAGAGCCAGCCACCTTTCTGTATAGCTTTGTGTATAGGGTTCACTGTGCACAGTGTAGTTGCTATTTCTTTCAAGACAGATCTGTCAACCTGAAGACTATGCTTCTGGAAAAAAATTCCATAAAACATCAGTAGTAAGAGGAAGAGACAAAGTGCTATTTAGGTTGTAACGCTCATGTAGAAATTCATCAGTTGCTGTACTTGGTACATGGTGCAAATGCTCAAGCTTTAACAGAGCAGCTGCAAAATTGTTTTGCCTCCACCTCATCATCATCTGTAACATTTTCCAATTCCAGAGAAACTACTGTGGTAGTTGTTACTATCCCAGGTTTAAAATCTTTCAGTGAAAAAAAATGATGTTTTCAGTTTTTATGAGATGTAAATGTTCCACAGATATTTGTTTGAAAGTTACAATCTAAAAACATACAAGTTATCACTTCATTTTTCTTCAGATGTGCATTAATATAAGCCCAGTAATCTCTCTCAGAGTTAAGACATCCACAATAACATATATGGCAGCTAAATATGCACTTTTTAGACTGTCTCTGACTAATTTGATTTACATGAAATCTGTTCAAATGAATCAGAAGAGCATTCCACGTTCTGAATGTGCAAGGGCAGCTAAAATATATGTATGGAAAACAACTATTATGTCCAAAATGTCTGTGTTTCACCCTATAATTCTGCAATAGTTTCAACCTACTTGACACAAAAACTGAACAGGCCTTGCAGTGCCACATTGTACAACAACTGTCACTGAGAAAAAAGAAAGTGCAGCAATTAGTCATAAATAACAACAATAATAAATAACTGTAGCTATTAGTAATAATTTGTATCGCTATTACATTCGACCTTTAAATTGTGCAGCTCAGTCGATTGGTGAGTCAGTGCAAGTTAAGATGGCTCTGATAAATGCTAGATGAATAAGATATAAGTGAATAAGATATTTATTTTACATGACTTTTTTACAACAAACGATCTGGATTTTTTATTTGTGACTAAGACTTGGTTGTCAAAGGAGGATGTGAGTCCTTTCTCTGAAATTGTACCTTCAAACTGTTAATTTTTAAACTGCCCAGGATCAACTGGAAAGAGTGGCGGCTTAGCATGTGTTTTTAAAAGCTGTTTCACTTGTCGGACTATACACTCTGAGACTTTCTCCAGTTTTGAGGTACTGTTATTTCATCTGCAAAGGGACAAAAATTTAGCGATTGCTATTGTGTACCGTCCTCCAAAGACAAACAAAGTCTTTATACATGAGTTTGCTGATTTTTTAGGTGAAATTGTTTCTCAATTTGATAGACTCTTGATTGTTGGTGATTTTAATATTCATGCATGCTGCGACACAAATCCGCTTATTAAAGAGTTTAAAAATCTTATTCACTCTTTTGACTTTGTTCAAATGGTTACAGGGCCTACACACTCCCTCGGCCATACTCTTGACCTTGTCTTGTTACATGATATCAATATTCATGATCTTGAAATTGGTGATTTAAGTTTTTCAAATCATAACCCTGTGATGTTCACCTGTTCTATTTTAGATCAGATTGTTAAAACCAAGAAGCCTATTATTTGGTCACGTATGTTTAGTTCTACTTTTAGTGAGGATTTTGTTCCCCTTTTTGATGAGGCGTGTAAGCTGGTTTCTCTTGACTGTCCCTCAAATAATTTAGATGCTGAACAACAGCTTACCTTATTTAATTCTACTTGTACTGGAATTTTAGACTCTATTGCTCCATTTCGGAGTAAGCAACTTAAACCTAAGGCAGAGTGATACACGGGCTCTTAGACAAGTATCTCGGCGTACAGAGCGTAAATGGAAAAAAGATAAGTTACATGTGTCGTTGGAGATACTATGTACTTCATTAACTAACTATCAAAGAGCCGTGAAGGAGGCTAAATCAAAGTATTTCTCTGACATCATAGCTAGAAATTATCAAAGACCCAAGATTTTGTTTTCCACAATTAACTTTGTGATAAATCCTTCAAATTATTTGCACTTTGATGACCCAGTTGCTTCTTGTGAATGCTTTTTAAGGTATTTTACAAACAAGATACATGACATTAGACAGCTTATTGTCCCCATAAACTATGATCCTTCCTCTTTTTCGGTTTGTACCTCATCTTTTAATGCCTTTGAAACTATCTCGATAGACTTTCTTCATGAACTGGTTATGAAGTTAAAACCAACCACATCTGTAACTGACATTATTCCAGCGTGCCTACTTATTCAGGTTTTTGATGTTATTGGGCCTTGTATCTTAGAAATAATAAATAAGAGTCTTTCTATTGGATTTGTTCCAGAATATCTAAAGCATGCTATTGTTAAACCATTGTTGAAAAAATCTAACCTTGATGTGACAGTTCTCTCAAATTTTAGGCCAATTTCTAATCTACCTTTTATCTCTAAAATCCTTAAGAAGGTAGTTTCTGTCCAATGGTCACATTTTTTAGACTCAAATGGAGTTTTTGAATCTTTTCAGCCTGTTTTTAGGAAACATCACAGTACAGAATCTGCTCTCTTAAGAGTGTCAAATGATATTTTATTATCTGTTGATTCTGGGAACTCTGTAATACTTCTGCTGTTGGATTTGAGTGCAGCCTTTGATACGGTCGATCATGACATTCTTATTTCTCATCTTGAACACTGTGCAGGTATTAGAGGTCATGCACTGAACTGGTTCAAGTCTTATTTGAATAATAGAACCTTTTCTGTTTACATAAATGGATGTTTATCCTCCAAAGCACGTCTGACCTGTGGGGTTCCCCAAGGATCTATTCTTGCTCCCATTTTGTTTTCTTTATATGAATATATAAAGAAATTGGGCTCAATTTTTAGAAAACAGAGTATTTTTTCATTTTTATGCAGATGACACTCAAATATATGAGCCCATCAAGCAAAATGACAATGCTAGTTTGTCTGCCCTAACTGCCTGTTTATCAGATATTAAGGCTTGGATGTCCAAAAATTTTTTGAACTTAAACGAGAATAAGACTGAGGCAATTGTGTTTGGACCATTAGCTTTTTCTGGCAGATTAAATCAAGTGTTAGGTAGCTTAGCTGCTTACGTAAAACCATCTGTTAAAAACCTGGGTATTGTCTTTGACTCTGCCCTGCTATTTGATAAGCAGGTAAACGCAGTTATCAAATCGTGTTTTTTCCAGCTGAGATTACTGGCCAAAGTTAAAAGTTTTTTAACCCCCGCTGAGTTTGAGAAAGTAATCCATGCATTTATATCTTCTCGTGTGGACTACTGCAATTCAATCTATATAGGTATTGGTCATTCCTATATGAACCGCTTGCAATTAGTCCAAAATGCAGCTGCTAGACTCCTTACTGGCACTCGTAAATTTGAGCACATCACCCCTGTCTTACTCTCTTTGCGTTGGTTGCCAGTTCATTTTAGAGTAGAGTTTAAGATTTTACTCTTTGTTTTTAAGGTCTTAAACGATCTGGCACTGTCTTATTTATCTGAACTTGTGACTGTTAACATATCAACGAGATGTTTAAGGTCATCAAATCAGAAACTGTTAAAAGTTCCCAGATCAAGGTTAAAAAGAAAGGGAGACCGGGCTTTTGCCATAGTCGGCCCCAAATTATGGAATAGCCTACCTTTATCTATTAGGATAATCTCTTCAGAATCTCTCTTGAAAGTAAAACTTAAAACTCACTTTTTAGAAAAGGCTTATAACATCTGAATCGTCCTGAGCATTGTTTTTCCTCTGTATGTACTACCTCCTGTATCATATTACTTTTATGTTGTTTTATTGTTTTGATTGGTGTTTTATTAACTTGATGTTATAATTTCTTGTACAGCACAATGGTCAATGACTGTTGTTGTATTGTACTATATAAATAAACTAAACTAAACTAAACATTAACTTGTGCCAATATTAACCAGGGATGTTAGCTGGCTGAGCCATGATTCTTCTCCATCAAAAAACTTTTAAAAACATTTTAAAACACTTTTAAAAAGTGTTCTAAAACTTCTAAATAGACTTTTCCTTGCATATGAGGGCTAATTGCTTTAAAATGTGAAAATTGGACAAAAAGTTAGATTTATCAGAAAGCTTACCTCAGGTGTATCACTGTTTGCAGGACTTCCAGGCCAATAAAATATAAAAACTTTTTGGCTATCTAATACATGACACGGCTAATTTGGTGTGGCTAGCCAAGGAGATGCACAACTAAGCCATCATTGGCAGAATTGAGAGCTGTCAGCCAATAAGACACAAGCATTTCCACGTATTTTCCTGTAAACCCTGTCTGGTCTCGCCTTGTTCACTGAAGATACAAAATTACAGACCGTCTTCTTGTACTGATGTGCAGTTATGTAGTGACAAACCGCTCCAAGTGGAGAATTATTCGGGGCTAAAGAAAAAATCTTCGGGGCTACAGCCCCAAATGCCCAGGCCAGGTTACACCCCTGGGATTGACTGTAAAGCAAGTAATCTAGCTATGGACAGGGTCAACTTTAACTGTACTCAAGTTAAACCGCCAACTTTACTCAATGGAATCTCGATACACGTGCTCATTGCTGACAGAGATTATGTGAAAATGCAATGATAAATGTGCTGTTTACCCACATCATTACCTACACATAATAAAAACATAAATCACTTGCTGGTTTGGTAGAACAAAAGCCCATTTTAAAAAACGTCTTATGACGACCAGTGGTCTTCATTCAATATCAAAGAATGTGTGACATTTCACCAGAACACGATCTTAAAAGCTGTCTTATTTAAATGTTTAGATTCGCTTTGATTATTGGAGTAAACTAAGACTCCGTAATATTTATCTCAAGAATATTCCCACATTCACAATAAAGTATTCATAGCAAGCTAGCAAGTCAGACGAGGACACTCGGCTAAACCAAATATAAACTGAATTTGTTAACGGACGATATGATTTAAAACGTGTGGGCTTAAAACATCTTAAAACACTATTTCTTGTATTAATGTTATGTGACAGCTATTTTCAGAATATACTATCAGATTATTACTGCTGTTCTTACCTTCTACAGAACTTTGCCAGTCAGTCCCCTCCAGACCAGTGGCCGTGCTTTGGAAATAAGCGCATGCACGTGCACTCACTTTGAAGTTGTTCCCACACAAATGGAAAAAAAAAAACCTCACACGATGCAGACACAAACATTGATATTTCTTGAATACAAGCTAAATACATGGGCAGCGTTTTAACAGAAGTCCATCTATATTTTTCCACTATGGAAATGAAGCAGTGATACACCTTAAGTGCAAACACGTGTTCACAAACAGTTCAGACTCAGAACATATGGAAGCCAACATTTTCTGTCTTGTTTTTATCATCTTGAGGAAAAAAAGAAAGAAAGAAAGAAAAAAACCTAAAACGACAGAAAAAACATGCACCCCCGTGTCATCTGCATAACATTATTAATTATATGTATTATTAAATACACGTCATTCATACTTCATTAACTGGCATAAAATGTTAAACTATACACTAAACTATAACTATAGGCCTATATATCACAATATGCTATATAAATAAAAAAAAAATTAATAGAGCCTCCCTTTTTCAGCAGTACACTGAACCAACAAATATTAATCACATAATCCCAACACAACTAGATTAAGTAAATGTAGATGGATTGAACACAATGAAATTGAGACAAAATGCCAAAAGAATTGTGTTGCAATATCTATTTTTAATTAAGTAAATTGAACAAGCAGTAAAAAAAAAAAAAAAAACATGTTGAATGAGTGTCATTTGTTAGAAGTCTGAATCAAATTTGAACATTTTATTGCAGCATGATCATATCACTTTTTGATAACTGTGTTGAATTTCGCTTGGACTCTATGCAATATAATTATGTTCAAACATAAATCTATTAAGCTGATTGTAAGTGTACTGTTTTAGTATTTTCAATAGAGCTGCTTTCCCTTTTTTCAGTGCATACAACTGTCAAAATTAGATTGATGAATTATACCAACCCTCTTTCTGACGGTGGATGTGCGTGAGTGGAAATGGTCCTTTCATTTAACCAGTAACATACAGAGGGTGATTTCATGTGTAATCTATACTCTTAAACAATAACATACACATGTCAAAATTAGTTTGATGAATTATACCAATCCTCTTTCTGAGGTTGGGTGTAGGAAGTGGTGTGTGTGTGTGTGTGTGTGTGTGTGTGTGTGTGTGTGTGTGTGTGACAATGGTGGTTTCATGTGTCTAATTACTTACACATGTTGACCTGACAAAATTAAATTTAATCATGATGACCTTTGACCTAGACCTGTCAAAAGATGAGTTAACGAAATATGCAAACTATATTCTCTCTCTTTCACCCACGCTCCTACTGGAATAATTACCCAATGTAATTGATCTGTCAGCTCCACAAGTGTGGACACTTTCCAATTTCTTCCCACTATGGCCTCCCAGTTAACATATGGCCATTCTTCACTCACCTCTTCCAAGTTAGTAAGTTGGGTTATGCTTCTCAACAATGAATTTTTCTTTTCCTCAATTAATGGATATCTTCTCCCTAATAAATCCTCATGACAATTTTCCTTCCAAAAGTGTGTTCTTATCCCTTTTGTTTCCTGTTCTATCCGTACTCTTCTGTGTTCTATATTTTTTTCTTGTACTTCCATTCAAAGTGTAATAAACATGTGTGTGTGACTTATGCCCCTTTATTTCCCTCGGGCTCTAGGGCTCCGAGATACTGTTCTGAAGAGGAAGATTTCCCTGCTATTTTCTCGCTTCTCCGGTATGATGGTTATTACTAGTCCTCTTAGTGTGGTGTGCTCTTCGAATACAAAGTTTCCCTCTACTGTTCTTTTTCTCTCACAGCCGGCGCTGAGAGCGATTTGAGATTAGGAAAACCAAACCCACCAGGAACTCACCTAGTAAGAGACAAAACTCTCCAGAGCCCTTAAATCAGGGACAGCACCTAGGAAATCAGATGATAGACCATTATCTACACAGAGTAAAGCTCCTTTAGCAGGATAAACAAATAACATATGAAGCAGACTCACAAGCAGTGTCCTAAATTTTGCAGCGTTTTTTATTAAATTCTTTGCGCCTCTTGCACTGCTAATTTTTTATCTCTCACGTAAGTGTGCACCTCTTGCGCCCACGCCTCTTCCGTGGTTCCCCGGGGTAACACCCGTCCACAGGGGTGTTCTTGCACGCACTCCTCTTGAGTGACCCGCCCTCTTAGCAGGATTTCTACACTCCTCTTTCAGTGACCCACTCTCTTGAAGGATATCAGTAAAATACAAATCCTGCCAAGGCCCACTTATCAGCAAAAATACCTATTTATATTTCACTGCTGTCCATGAAGGCCCTCTCAGCAATAAAATAGATTCTGCATGCAGTTTAAGCCTTTTGAGATCAAAAACCCCTGCTGCCCAATTTGGTTCTTTATTTGAAGAAGCACATGAGTGTTCCTACCACTCAGACTGACCACAGTGGATCACACAAACAATTTACCAAAAGCAAAATTGCTTACCTTCATTTAGCCGGCCTGTCTGTGTGGCCCACCACGGAGCAGCCCTGCACGGCTTCCCACTCCTCTCTGGCTCCTTTTCAAATCCTGTTTGTGACGCCAATTTCTATTGTGGAAAATTTCTTAGTTAAGTTATAAAAAAATTCTTCGAGAGTCCGGGGTTTAAGATGTCAAAAATCAGACTTTATTGAAACATCACAAAGCCGAGATGACTGCAGATCATCTGACAAGTAGTCAATGCACCAGTTTTTATACATTTCTAAAGCAATGATCTCAATTAGGCGGGGTTTCCGCATTTTTTCTTTAATCACACCTCTGGCGGCTCGCCACAATTATGTTTATTTCTATGGGTCTCATCAATAACTGTGGAGCGAGGTCAGCCAGTTTATTTTTTAAAAAAGGTTTCATTCAATTGATTTATGACATGAACATCATTGATTTCAACAATGCACAATGTGGCCCTGCTCAGCCACACAAAAAGAATACATTTGTAGCTAAAGAGAGTACAGAGTGGTACAGGCAGTGAGTTTCACACAGACTGAAGCCATACACTAACCTGACCTACTTTTGATTTTTAGGCCTTTAGGCCTTATGATCTTTATCTTATATATCTTATACTAAAAGGTTTCATTTCCTGATTAATTTCATCACTCATAATTGATTATATCGTAACTGCTTTAATCTTGGTTAATTGATTTGCTAGCTTAATATATGAAAATACATTATATATGCTTTGGGTCACTGACATGCTGAAAGGTTAAATTCCTTTTCATCTTCAGCTTACAAGCAGATGACTGAATTTTTTTTTTGCACTAAAATCGTCTGGCATTTGTAGCTATTCATGAATCCCTCCACCTTGATAAAAGCCCCAGTTCTGGCTGAGGAAAATAAGCCCTAAAGCATGATGCTGCCACCACCATGCTTCACTGTGGGTATGGTGTTCTTTTGCTGATGTGCCTTTTTTGCGCCAAACATACCTTTTGGAATTGGACTCCTCAGATCATAACACATTTTGCCACATGGATTGGGGCGATTTCGTTGCGCTTGGATGTTTGTTTTTGTGAGAAAGGTCTTCTGTCTTCTTAGTCAGACGAAACCAAAAAGATGTAAAGAAAATCTTACAGAAACAGCTGATCTTTATTAGAGGTTAATCAGAATGATTTCATTGATGACAGCTGTAAGATAATTACTTTTGAACATAAGCTTGAATGTAGGTGTTTCATTCTGAACACAGCCACATCCCCAGTTATAAAAGGATGTGCACACTTAGGCAACCTGGTTATTGTAACTTTAAAAAAACAAAAACAAAAACAAAAAAAACCTATAAATATGAGAGTGGGGAGATGTTCTTGTGGATTATGTTGCCCGTAGAGGCATGAATCAGCCATTTATAATTATCCATGATACTATAAGTTATATAAGTTATATAACTATAAGTTATAGTTCAATGATGTTCGCAATCACATAGCCAGCTGAAACTGTTGGTCTACAACTGTGGAGATGTAGGGAGCTGCAGATGGATTCCATCTCTCTTACACATCCTTGACTACATGTGAAAGTGGCCACACTTACACCATACCCAATATTAAAGCGCAGTCTCAGCCTGTCACACCCACCCCCCACAAACACACACACGTGGCATGAGCTCTGATATACAGAAACCCCACCCAAAACATTCTGTGAAAGCAAACCACAGCACAAGAACAGGAAATGAACCATCATGCAGCACAATCTGTAGCTACACATGTGATTGAATCTCTCAGCTGTTCAAATCTGGTTGAATTTTGCTACATTAGCAGAAAAAAAACAATGTTTTCTGTGTATTACAGTTTTTCTCAATTGCTTAAACACATTTTTTGAAAATATGCCTCCTTTTCTTGAAACTCTAAACACAAATCCATAACTTCTCACCCAATTCCCCAAACTTCCTATTTTCAGGTCAAAATGAACCTCTCCACTCAAAACCATTCAATCTTGCTGAAAAACCAAACTTTGCCCTCAGACATGACACACAAGCCCTCAAAAACACGCACACTACAACATAGTCTTACACACTGGTGAGATAAATTCAAAACAATACTACAAAAACCGTTAATAAGTTATGTTGCTTGTGGTTCTCCCCCTCAAAAACCTTTTCACATGATGAACACAACAAAAGACAACAAATGTATATATTTGCACATTTTTTATTCCTTGATGTACTGTACAGTACAATACACCAAACAACAACAAAAAATTATTCTGCCCCAGCATCCCGTCTTTGATCTCGGAGAGGCCAGAGAATCTCTTCAACATCACAGGCTATATTGGCCCTAGCCAGGCAGCGGGGGTAAAATCCTCTTGCATGCCTGATCCACTCCTGGCATACATCAAATTAAATGTCTAGGCAGGCTTCTTCCATGGCCTGGAGGAGGTGAACATGGACGTGAGGCTGTCGGTCATACATTTTCCACCGCCATGCCGAAAAAACTCCTCTATCGGGTTTACAAAGGGAGAGTATGCAGGGAGAAAGATGTTGAACTGATGGCTGTGCAAATAGTGATGTTCTCTCCTCACTGCCCAGGGACATTCACAATAGCCCGATGGCCAATTATGTTAATCCCCCTTCTCCTTCTTTTGGTCAAGTTAAATCCAGCATCATCAATAAAGATAATGCCATGGGGAACAGGCCGGCCTTCAATCTCAAAGATTCTCTGCAAAACAATGGCCAATGGTAACCCACACTTGGAATTTGTCCTCTGCATTTAATCCATCCAAGTTAGTGCACACACACTAGGAGTTGTGAGTAATGACACACACACACTACAAACCGTGAACACACCCAGAGCAGTGGGCAGCCATTTTTGCTGCGGCGCCCGGGGAGCAGTTGAGGGTTAAGGGCCTTGCTCAAGTACCCAACAGTGGCAGCTTGGTGGTGCTGGGATTTGAACTCACGACCTTCTGATCAGCAGCCCAACATCTTAACCACTGAACTACCACCACCCCCACATGAAACACAGTAGAGTAAATGACTACCCTGAAACACAGTTCAAGAAAGTACAAATGGCAGACCAACATATGTACAGTATCTCACAAAAGTGAGTACACCTCTCACATTTTTGTAAATATTTTATTATATCTTTTCATGGGACAACACTGAAGAAATGACACTTTGCTACAATGTAAAGTAGTGAGTGTACAGCTTGTATAACAGTGTAAATTTGTTGTCCCCTCAAAATAACTCAACACACAGCCATTAATGTCTAAACCGCTGGCAACAAAAGTGAGTACACCCCTAAGTGAAAATGTCCAAATTGGGCCCAACGTGTCAATATTTTGTGTGGCCACCATTATTTTCCAGCACTGCCTTAACCCTGTTGGGCATGGAGTTCACCAGAGCTTCACAGGTTGCCACTGGAGTCTTCTTCCACTCCTCCATGACGACATCACGGAGCTGGTGGATGTTAGAGACCTTGCACTCCTCCACCTTCCATTTGAGGGTGCCCCACAGATGCTCAATAGGGTTTAGGTCTGGAGACATGCTTGGCCAGTCCATCACCTTTACCCTCAGCTTCTTTAGGAAGGCAGTGGTCGTCTTGGAGGCCTTGGCAGCCCAGTTTCCGAAGGGAGGGGATCATGCTCTGCTTCAGTATGTCACAGTACATGTTGGCATTCATGGTTCCGTCAATGAACTGTAGCTCCCCAGTGCCGGCAGCACTCATGCAGCCCCAGACCATGACACTCCCACCACATGCTTGACTGTAGGCAAGGCACACATATCTTTGTACTCCTCACCTGGTTGCCGCCACACACGCTTGACACCATCTGAACCAAATAAGTTTATCTTGGTCTCATCAGACCACAGGACATAGCTCCAGTAATCCATGTCCTTAGTCTGCTTGTCTTCAGCAAACTGTTTGTGGGCTTTCTTGTGCATCATCTTTGGAAGAGGCTTCCTTCTGGGACAACAGATCAATTTGCTGCAGTGTGCGGAGTATGGTCTGAGCACTGACAGGCTGACCCCCCACCCCTTCAACCTCTGCAGCAATGCTGGCAGCACTCATACTATTCTGCAAAGCCAACCTCTGGATATGATGCTGAGCACGTGCACTCAACTTCTTTGGTCGACCATGGCGAGGCCTATTCTGAGTGGAACCTGTCCTGTTAAACCACTGTATGGTCTTGGCCACCGTGCTGCAGCTCAGTTTCAGGGTGTTGGCAATCTTCTTATAGCCTAGGCCATCTTTATGTAGAGCAACAATTCTTTTTTTCAGATCCTCAGAGAGTTCTTTGCCATGAGGTGTCATGTTGAACTTCCAGTGACCAGTATGAGAGAGTGTGAGAGCGATAACACCAAACTTAACACACCTGCTCCCCATTCACACCTGAGACCTTGTAACACTAACAAGTCACATGACACCGGGGAGGGAAAATGGCTAATTGGGCCCAATTTCAACTCACTTTTGTGAGATACTGTACTTTGTGCTACAGTATAAACTGCTGTACTGCTATACTGTGACGCAGAGGGGAACCATCAGGGCCTAAACTATTTTAGAAAATAATATTTAAAAAGTCATCAGTTTAAAAAATGTTTAGCAATTCATAATCTGACAAGCAACCTCTAAATAAAATCTGCCTATTCAGTTTGTGTTGGAATGTGAAGGGTTAAATGAAAGAAGGCATTTTTTCCTGTTGCTATGCTTTCAGCTCAGTGATTGGTGGTCTTGCTATAAAATTACAGCGGGCCAAGCAATAGTAAATTCAACGAGAGAGTAGTTTCAAATGACAGTAAAATTGACCAATCAAATCTTCCCTCTAAATGGGCGGGGTTCATTTTCACGTTAACTTTTAAAGTTAGTTTTTATAAGTTCTGGGGAACACGAATCACAAACGAGCCTCAGAGAATTCTGTTTGAAACTACTGGAAAAAAACCCCGATAAATTAGCTAGCTAGCCTGTTGTCCATGATGGAGGTTGCAAGTAATACCGCTAGTGAGGAGGACATCGTTGCTAATTTATTCTCCACACCGTTTTTTAGATGAACTTTTAATGAAAAATTGGAGTTAATCTCCAATGGCAGACCTACACCAGAGCTTAATTTGTGCAGAAAACCAAGGCTTTTGAGAGGCATTTCAACCCCAGCAATTACACACGATACCCATGGATGACAGCATCAAAAAATGCAAAAGCTTTACTGCTAGATTGTTCCATAAGGACAGGAGGATGGACTTCTTTTCAAGTAATTCGATCATCAAAGGGTAATATAAAAGTCTCTTAAAATGTAATAGGCCGCCGTGCCAACTGATTTTATTCTTTTATTTAAGAAACCAGTGATTATGCAGAAATACTGGCCAGTCTATAAATTTACCAAGTCAGCGATCATTATGCACATTTGCTGTAATTTCCCAAATAAACCGTAACATAGATTTAATAGGCTGCTGTGTCAATCTAATGTTATTTATTTATAATATTAATAATATTAAATAATCCTAGATTTTATTATTAATATTGCTTGTTTGTGGCGGTAGGTTCCAAAATGCCATGATCGCTGTTCACTTTCCATAAAGCTGAAGTGTTTGTCGCTAATGGTTGCTTTGCTGTGAGCAAACGAGGGAAGGAGTTGCTATTGCTGTGACGGTACACAATACTTCATACAATATAAAAACTCATACTTGAACATATTCCAGACTTTGGTCTTTCACTCCGTCAGAGTTTTGTTCGAAAGGGACACGGTAGGCCTGTTTCATCCAGAAACTGTGCTTTTGAGGATGCGCTCAATTGTGGAGAGTCTGATGGCATTTATCCCTTGAAATTGGTGATTGTCTTCAATCACTCTCCTTTGAATCTCTCGAAGGCGGATGACATTGTTGGCAATGACCATATTTACCAGCTCCCTCTCTTGCTCTTCCGACAAAAGCCTTAGCCTGCCTCCACCAGGTGGTCACCTCTGTGTCCTACAAAAATAGAAGTACTGATTACTTTAACACATCCTTTCTTACAAAATGGAAGCATACAGAAACTCTATATGTGAGGCAATTTGTTGCATTTCTTTTTATTACAGTAGTATAGTGCAACAGCTACAGTACATGTATGTGTTGTAACAGCACAGTTTAACAACAGTCAAAAGTTACAGTAGAGAGCAGTCTGAACCCGTTTTCCTCCCTGAAGTGACTCAAGTTTGGCTGTACTCGGTGCCCAGCCTCCCTCATAGTCATACCATGGACAAGGACATGGTCAACTAGAGTGGCACGAATTTCATCTGCGACTGCTTGTCTCCTCGCCCTTCCCCTTCCTAGTCTTCATCTGCATCATCCAATGGAAACAGACCACAGCAGGACTATCACTGACCTGGTAGCCTATTACTTTGTCACTACAACCAAGAATATATTTTTAATTAAAATCTAGGGGAAATTAATTGTGTTTGTTTAACCTTAAACAATTTTATTGAGTAACTTCTATAAAACACAGTAAAATTATTTTCTCTGGTCAAAGATTACAAACAATTTAGTTTTCATTTTGGGCTGTTCTGGAGGAAACCAATATATTTACGTTTCTCCGCCAGTGTTCCCCTCTATAGACTGAAACCAGTTAGAATGAAAAATAACCCAGCTATAGTGGCTATCTAATGTCATACCTTCATGTAGCCAGACAGGAAGTGATGAGTTCTAGACAGGAAGTTAGGCGTATTGGGAAACATTTTTAGAAACCTAAAAATGTTTCCCAATACACCTAACTTCCTGTCTAGAAATCATCACTTCCATGCTATACTTTCTTGAAATCGCACTGGAACAAAAAAACATTATTAACTGGTTAAGCACTTACCAAAACCCCCCAAAACTAAACAAAACAAGAGTGTTTTGTTTTTTTCAGAGTGGGTTTCCTCTTACAGACCAGTGTTGTCAGACGCTGCACGGAAAATGGGGAACCCTGTCAGACATTTAATTGCAGCACACAGCAAGCATATAAAGACATTAAAATGTTTCCTCTTGAAATGCATCTCCAAAACCTCTGGAACTTTATAATCCTTCAAACCATGTGGACACCATGACAATTTAATTTAGGATTGTGTTAGATTACCCAATTACTTACCAATTACCACATATAAAAATATAAACAGTGCTGTCTCTTTTACAAAGCCCCACAGTTATGGAACAGGCTTCCAATTAGTGTTCGGGATTCAGACACAGTCTCAGTGTTTAAGTCCAGGCTGAAAACATATTTGTTTAGTCAAGCTTCTTGTAAATATTTTTTTTTCTTAGGTAAAGGAGCAGATCTAGAGGTCTCACAGGCATAGTGTGTTGTGGTGAACTGGGATGTTTGGATGCTGTCACCCCCCACTTTCACGCGTTCACCCAGGTTTGTTGATGGTGGAGTGGTTGGCTGCCTTATGTCACAGGGATTCTGTCTGTGTTACCTTCTGGCTCTCCCTTTTAGTTATGCTGTCATAGCTAGTCTTGCCGGAGTCCCTGCTTTCACTCACGCAAAGTACACTGTCCTTAACCATTACGGGACAATAAGCATACCTAATTCTCTCTCTCCCTCCCTCCCTCCCTCCCTCCCTCTGTTGAGCTACACATGATACTCCTGAGATGCCAGTGATCCCTACCCCTTCTGCTCTCTGGACCTGCGTGATCCATCCTGATGCCCTACTTCTGGTTGGAGATCTCATCAATTGGAAGTCACATGCTGCTGCTGAGGATGGCCCCACACGGTGCAGCCTAAAGATCATTGAGATTACTGAGGATGGTACCACTTAAAAACCATAAAGATGGCTTTGGACCTCAATTCATATGAACAGTTATGCTATGATGGCTAGGACTGCAATTGCCACAAACAGTTTGGCACTCAAGTCTCCATCAGTGAACAGTGGTGAAGTTCAACAAAACAGACTTCATATAAAAACTGTAATGAATTTTCATGGTTTCACAACTGTTATTTGACCATGTAGTATTGGTATATTTATAGAAGGGACTTATTTATTTATAATCGCACTATCCAGTGTCACCCAGATGAGGATGGGTTCCCTTTTGAGTCTGGTTCCTCTCAAGGTTTCTTCCTCATATCATCTCAGGGAGTTTTTCCTTGCCACCGTCGTCGCTGGCTTGCTCATTGGGGATAAATTCATGAATTTAAAATCTATGTCCTGAATTTATATATTTCTGTAAAGCTGCTTTGGGACAATGACCATTGTTAAAAGCGCTATACAAATAAACTGAACTTGAACTTGCTGTAATTCCTACACTGTTCACCGGATTTGGAGGTAAATATCTTCAAATTAAAACTGAAAGTGAAAGCACTTTATGGTCATATTCATTATTTAATTTCAACTCCAATATACTGTGGTAGACGGATAAAATAACAGTAAATTTGTCAATGTACACTCACTGAGCACTTTATTAGGAACACCTGTACATATACTCATTCATGCAATTATCTAATCAGCAAATCATGTGGCAGCAGCGCAGTGCATAAAATCAAGTAGATATGTGTCAGCAGCTTCAGGTAATGTTCACATCAACCATCAGAATGGGAGAAAAATGTGATCTCGGTGATTTTGAGTGTGGCATGATTGTTTGTGCCAGATGGGCTGCTTTGAGTAACTGCTGATGTCCTGGGATTTTCAAAAACAACACTCTCCAGGGTTTACTCAAAATGGCACAATAAAGAAAAAACATCCAGTGAACAGCAGTTCTGCGGACAGAAACACCTTGTTGATGAGAGAGGACAACGGAGAATGGCCAGACTGGTTCGAGCTGACAGAAATGCTACAGTAACTCAGATAACCACTCTGTACAATTGTGGTGAGCAGAAAAGCATCTCAGAATGCACAACACGTGGAACCTTGAGGTGGATGGGCTACAACAGCTGAAGACCATGTCAGGTTCCACTTCCGTCAGCCAATAACAGAAAGCTCCGGCTGCAATGGGCACAGGCTCACCAAAATTGGTGAAGACTGGAAAAATGCAGCCTGGTCTGATGAATCTTGATTTGTGCTGAGGCACACAGATGGTAGGGTCAGAATTTGGCATGAGCTGCATGAATCCATGGACCCAGTTTGCCTTGTGTCAACAGTCCAGGCTGGTGGAGGTGGTGTAATGGTGTGGGGAATGTTTTCCTAGAACACTTTGGGCCTAAATGAAAGTGCATGAAAGGGCATCTGAATGCATTCATGTCAACATGGACAGGAATCTCAAAGGAACTTTTCCAACATCTTGTGGAATCCATGCCACAAAGAATTGAGGGTGTTTTGAGAGCAAAGGGAAGCCCTACCAAGTATTAGTGTAGTGTTCCTAATAAAGTGCTCTGTGAGAGTATATATGGTATGCAAAGACAAGATACAAGATACCTTACACAAGTATTCAGCCACTTTAAAAGTCATCAGATTCATCTAGATTACAAAATGAACAGATTGTTCCAGACAGTATTTTTATTGCAGACCAGTATGCTCTTAAAGTAAATTTAAAAATGTATTATTTGTTTAAAAAAAATTTTAATGAAAAACACTGCTGATGAGATCTGGACTTTGACTTGGCCACTGTAGAACTTTTCAATTTTGTGTTTTTTCAAACACTCCTGTGTTTCTTTGGCCTTGTGTTTGGGCTCAATGTCCTGATGAAAGGTAAAGTTTCTCCCAAGCTTTAGTTGTTTAGCAGACTGAAGCAGGTTGTCTTGTATCTCCCTGTATTTTGCACCATCCATCCTTCCTTCAATTTCAGCAAGATGCCCAGCCCCCCTGAGGAAAAGCATCCCTAGAGCATGATGCTGTGGATACTTCACTGTTGGGAAGGTGTTTGTTGAGGAATGGGTAGTGTTAGGTTTGCATATTGGGTATTATTTTGTAACTTTTTCAATGGAATTAAATTTGTGCTAAAAGTGTTGAATGTAACTTATGAACAAAGAAATGAACAAAAATATACAACGAGAAAGAATAAAAACACTCTTAAAGCAAGCTTAAAATGGTGAACTCAGTGACAAAAATTTTACATGGTCTTCAAATTAACAGCATTCTTTCTTAACAGTTTTCTAAGCTTCCTTTTCATGGTTTATGAATTCGCTGCTGTTTTCATTTATGCTCCGTAAGTTTATGTTCGCCATTCTGGTACAAATCTTCAGAGATTTAGAGAGAGGTAGAGACTTCAGAGGCGTGAATTTAGGAGAGCATTCTGGATGTGGTTCTCTGTAGTTAAAGTGTTTGTACTTTGTAGTGGAAATTTCTTACTTAGTCAGTATATTAGTGTGTAATTAATATTTGAGATTTGGGTAGTCTCATACCACTATTTTTTCGAGATGAGCTCTTGGGAGTGGCACGGAGCGTTGTCATCATCCTCATCCTCTTCCTCAGCTGCACACTTGAGCCGTCAATCCAGATCTCACTAGCCAGTGAAAGTAAACCACTGTTATGCCCCGCTACACGTGAGGTTTGTGCCAGAATTTTGAACGTAAACTTGTGGAGCGTAAACAAAAACTTTGAAAGCGTAAATGAAAACTCTGGCAGCGCATTCATAAACCGTGATTAGCGAAAAGGAAGTTTAGAAAACTGTTAGCAAAGAATGCTGCTTATTTGAAGACCATGTTAATTTTTGCCACTGAGTTCACTGTTTTCAGTTTCAGAGTGTTTTTCTTCTTTCTCATTGTATATTTTTGTTAATTTTTTTCTTGAAAAGTTACGTTCAATACTTTCGGCAAAATTTAATTCCATACTTTTCCTATCCTGTACATGTCTATAACTTTATCTCCAAGTTCCTTAGTCAGCATGCTCCTTGGTCTTCATTTTCAGAGCTTTCCTTCAGATTGACCAGATTCAGTCTGACCAATGGAACTTGGGGGGTCTTTTATCAGAAAAGGTTTTTTAAATGATTCACTGGTAATAGCCAATTTTAGTCTTCATTAAGGAAAGGTCTTTCATCTGTATAAACTTGGAGCTTCCACAGCACACTGGTTGAATACTTATGCAAATAGCATTTTCCACATTAAATTTTTTTTTTTCTAAAGATAAAAGTATTTTGACTTGTGTATGTTTGACTTGAGAACACACACAAAATCAAATGACTACATTTATCGTGTTGAATACATTTTAGATCCATACAATTTACTAATGAAAAGCAAGTTTTATTCAAATTAAAATGTTTACATTTTACTAAAAGTTCCTGTATCAAACAGAGTTAAAATCTTAAAAAAAAAAAAAAAAAAAAAAAAAAAAAAAAAAAAAAAAAGATAAGTTCTGCTGGTGGAATTTCAAAATGACAAAGTAGCAAGAAAAAAAAAAAAAATTTCTTTCTTCAATAATGCTCGGTATGAAACAAAGCATTTGTGTGTGTGTGTGTGTGTGTGTGTGTGTGTGTGTGTGTGTGTCTCCACCTCTCCTGTCTGGGTGCAGAGGTTTAATTTTAGTGGCAGAACCAGTTTCCACTTTCTCCTAGTAGCCTCAGACAAACACTTGGTTGAGGGAAGAAGGATGAATTTCTGAATTCTGTAGGCTCTGGAGTAGACGCTGCACTGTGGCTCTCCGACCCTGAGTCTGCTTCCACATCACCAGGGCTGCCAGCACCTGACTGTGACTGCTGTGTGGATGATCTGCACGGCAACGGGAGATCTCTACCGATGTCAAACCCAAGTCCAGCAGCACCATCTCCCACTCCAAGCTGAGCCGAGCTGCAAGCCTGTTCAGCTGCTGATCAGATGGAACCATTTGAAGGATATGTTTGGGAATGGCCCACTGAACTGAACAGAGAGAGAAAATTATTTTACCTACATCCCCAAACTGTATCGGTCTAGTTTTAACATTTTAATCTAATGCAAAATGCTTTTCAGCATTTCACATTAGCCGAGCCCGTACCACTACTACCTTTTTGTGAATAGGAAAAAAAGCAACCAAATAAAATACAAAAACAAGTACAGAAAATGGAGCAGTCCAGCAAAAACAGAAGACATGTATATTTACACCTCTGCAAATTTCTAACTAACTACCACTGAATTGGAGTCGCAATAAAATTCTCAAATTTACAGTGGCCTCACTGCAGTGCTGATGCCATTTCTGAGCAGTACCGCAGCTGTTCTTCTTTTGTTCAAGTTAGATATTATTTTTATTTGAACATCAGAAACTGAAAAAAAGAAAGTTCATATCCCCAGTTTGTTTTGAGAGACTTTTCAAACACCTCACAAAATCCAGGACAGCCAGGGACAGAGTTAGGGTGGTGGGGGGCCAACAGCAAAACAAGGCTGCTATAACACAAAACAGCAAGTATTCACTGAGCAGAGAAACAGAAAGGCAAAGTCAATCCTCGTCGACAGAAACTAAAGCGCAAAACCTGAAATCACACTATAACAGATTAGAAACAGAGAGAGATGTGCAAAGGCAGAATCTAAAATTAGAATTAATAGCAATCAAAAGATAAGATTACAAAGGTGAGCAAATTATTTATCAGAATGCAGCAATTCTGACCACAAACACAAAAGAAATTCAAAAAGCTTGAAATTGTCATAACTGTCATGACATTCTAGACAAGGTACACAATATTGTACAACCTCTTCTGGAACAATATTGTCAATCATTCAGAATATGATAAAAAAAAAAATTATCACAAAATTCAGAAAGCGTTAAAGTGTCAAAACTATGAGGTGTAATATAATCTAGAGATGTATAATGTATAATATGTATATAAACATGTCGTAGGCAAAAACGCGAAAACCCATTGACCAACAAGGAGGATCAACAAAGATCGTTTCCCTGCGCTTGCTCCACTTGCCAGAGTCTATACCTCTCTGCTCCATGTACAAGCGTTGAAAGTGATCGCTTGTTTAGCTTGGCTGGACATGTGATAGATGAAAGGAGAAACTGATTATCAGGTGACGAGGCAGAGATGCTTCTATTTGTGAAGAAAAACTTGCCATTAATGCTCAAGTATACATACAGTATGTTGGCAACAAAGAAAAGGTGCCTTGTGTAACGCTTTACACAGAGACGCCGGATAGCCTGAATGGTTGTAGCCAGGTGTAAGCAAAACTCTCGTATCTGATATTTCACAGTGGTTTATTATCAGCGTTGTCGATCCCCCGCACACATGGGGCAGTTTGCAAAACACTCCACTAACAACTGCGTCACTGAACATAAATGAAACAGGGCAAGGAGCAACAGAAATATAACCAGGCTTTACATGCATACATGCGATGATCATAGCTCGCACTCCGTCTACAGACTGCCCACTCATCAGTGAGGGAGTAAGAGAGAGCGTTCCGCCTTAAAGGGGCAGTAACTAATTCTACTTGTTATACTTGTTATTTAATTATTAGCCACTGCACCTATTAATATTTGGAAGAGTGTTGTACACTTCAGTTTTGTTCATAGGCTTGTAATCTTTGGACTTTTGTGAGACGAGTAAAAAAGAGAAAAAGGTCAATTTATAAACACAGTGGAAAATGATATCTGTTTTGTTCTATAAAGCAACTCATTTTCAGTTAATTATTATTTCAATCTCTTTCCAGTCACAGAGCACTTTATTTTGAGAGCTGTTTAAGTGAGAGAAGATCCTGTAACTTACTGCAGTTTGGCGGAAATTGTAATGTTTAATAATTCTTTTATTATGAAAATAAAATTTTGCATTGAAGAAAAGTATATTTTTGTTTGTATATGCCGTCAATTATAGTTCTTAGGAAGAAAATCGGAATCGGCAAAAATCGGTATCGGCAGGTCACACTTACAAAAAAATCAGAAATCGGAAATCGGCCAAAAAAATTGCAATCGGTGCATCTCTACTTTACACACATAGTGACCTTCTTTATTCATAAAGGCTGTTTAATGCAAATACTTTTATCCTGAGTAGACTTATGACCACAGAGCTTTTACGAGATCCAACTTTACTTAACAAGCATTGTACATGCTTAACATTTTAAATTTCGCTCATTTTTAGTAACTATTTAAAGTCCACATAACCGTCACAAAGACAGCTTTGACTGATTTATAACATTTCTCTTTGTTGGGTCTTTCCTTCAAGAGTTCAGTAATAAACCCTGCTGTGTGGACACTGTGAAACTCACCGGTGGTGTTGGACAGCTCTGTACCCCTTCCTCCATCCTTCTTCTCATCATCATCAGCTAAAAGCAGCAGTTTCTCTTTAATCCAGGGAAAGTCCTGTTCAAGAGATTGCACAAACACATTAAAAGCATTGGGGCCGCGGTTTGGAAGAATACTAAGTAGCATTAACGTCTTGTTTTTGTTAGACTTCTGTGACTGAATTTCCTCCACTTGGCCCTCGGTTAAAATGTCCTCTTGATATAAGTACTGAACTATTGTATCATCCACTACGAGCTGCTCACAGAGATGCAGCCTCTGCGCTCGGAGAAGTTCTCTGTGCTTAGGCTCCATCTTTTTAAGCCATAATACAGACAATTAATAGAGTTACATGTAGGGTCTCCATGCAGAGTGCTAATAGTTATAGTGGCGATACAACGCAGCTCGCGCAAGCTGTTTGGTTATATGTGAAGCTAAGGAGCTAATAACTTACGAACAAAGCAAGCGTTTGGCTATGATTAACATATGACCTCATAAAACCATAATCGCGCTTTATGTTAGATTGTCATTTAATTTAAACAGGTGGCATGGAGAATTCAGTTCCGTTTCTCTGTTATTGCGCATGTGTGAAATCATGACGTCTGCACGTTTTTGCACAGAGCAAACATACGCTGCGCGTGGCTCCTCGCGCATGCGCAGTGTAAATTAGGCAGCGGACTCGGGTTAGGTATGGGTTAGGTAGCAGTAATGCTGCCTGATCTGTACCACGCATGCGTTAGCGGTTTACGGCGCGAGTCAATCCGACGCGCATGCGCAAAAAAGTCACACATTACGAAACTTAGTGATAGTTTACCCAAGAAAATGAAAATTCTGTCATCAATTACTCAACCTCATGTCGTTCCAAACCCATAAGACTTTCGTTCATCTTCAGAACACAAATGAAGACATTTTAAATGAAACCTGTCCAAGTAACCAAAACTTTCATGCTCCAAAAAGTTTAAAAAGGCATCGTAAAAGTAATCCCTGTGACTCCAGTGGTTTAATCCCAGTTTTATGAAGTGATATGAATGCTTTGTGTGTGCAAAAAAACTAAAATTAAGTCTTTATTCACAAAATATCTTTACTCCACCAATGCGTGGTATGTACCCCCCTGAACACTCACCGGAATGCGGTACGTCCCAGCTCAATCGGGGGCAGCCTGCGGCATGTCAGGGAGCCGGATCACCGCTCCCACCTCCATTACGGGGCACTGGTCCTGGAATTGCCCAGGCTCCCCGCAATGCCAGCACGCCGACCCAGGCATTACTCCCGCACCTGTGGCCCCGGATTCACCCACCTGAGGAACAGAGGAGACAGACAGAGGAGGAGGGGGAGGAGGAGGGGGAGGGAAGGAACAGGTATGGGGCATGGGTCGAGGGGGAATCAGCCCCCATCTTTGGGGGGGAGGGACAGGGAAAGGCCGGGGAGAGACACGAGGGCGAGAGAGAGGAAGAAGGGTGGTGCTTGTCTGCCCCTGGAACGCTGCCAGGTGGACCGCCTCATCGAACAATATTGGGCGATGACACTGGACCCACTCCGCCGTCCCTTCCAGAAGTCGGGTGACGAGCTGCTCTGGGTTTTGGCACCAGTGTAAATGATATGAAGTCGGGCACAGAGAGGAAATGCGGAGGCAGGCTTGATCCAAGTGAATCCTTTTATTTTTCCTTTTTTTTTCTTTTTCTGCTCTTCAGCGGATTTATTCTATATACTCACATACACACACACGCAGTTCTGTGCAGGTGGCGGTGGCGCTCTCTCTCTCTCTCTCTCTCTCTCTCTCTCGGCACGTGTCTCCCCTCCTTTTATCCTCGCCTCCTCACTGCAACGGAGAACAATCATTAGTCACATTCCCTACAGGTGTGCAATCCTTACCACTCGCTTTCTCTGACTCCGCCCTCCATTCACAAACCGGTGCTCGTACACACCCCCGCCTCCACACAGATCAACAATTATGATGACGTCATTCTGCACTTCAGTTTCTCATCAGATTTTCTGTCCAATCAAATGCTCTCTAGAATCTGAAGTGTCCCACCCCCAGCATTATAAAAGTCCATGGTATTAACTGTCAAGTTCGGCTTAGCCCAGCTAGTTATCACAAACAAGTGTTACTGTACTGCTCACTTTTGTATAAGCACAATTTCTCACCCAATAGATGTTTTATCTGGAACAATGGTAATATCACTTATAACAACAAGTACAACAACAATTGTAAACCAGCTTATTGACAAGAATGGACAATTATATACTTGTAAATGAAAAAGAATTTTTTTTTTAAATAATTAAGGCTATCCCCAGCAACATACCAACTTTAACCAAATCTTCAGCTGTAGATATTAATGATTCAACCTTACAAATTCCCCAACTTCTAGTAAACGGTCTTTCCATTATTGATAAACGTTTTAATAATAATTTTATAAGAAATATTATTGTCTGATCCAATCCTCCATGTAAATCAAGATGTCTTAAACCTCACCATTTATCATCTGGACATTACCTTTTAAATATAAATCTGTTATCTCTACCTCATTTAGGGTTAACTTTAAAATGGACATGACAACAAAATTTAACAAAACCTTCAATCTACAACCATATGATATTTTACTTTACTTATTTTACCCAAAGTTTTCTGAAAAACAAAATTACATCATTAATCTTTTAATAATTTTAGCAAGGTTTTACATTCACAAGACAAGAGGAACTAAAAAAAAAAACCCTCATATATTATCTTCTGTAACACTCACCTTAAGGTACACTTTGAAACCCGTTCAAACATGAGAATCAATACAAAACAAGAAACTTATGAAAATAGTAAAAACTCTAAAGCTTTTCAAATTCATGTAACTGCCCAAACATTAATAGACATTTTCTATTGCTGTTGTTGTTTTTACTTTTGTTTTTATTTCAAATCTCTTCATTTTCAATTTCAAAACTGGCTGGTGCAGACTTTTTGTTATTACCTGTAATAATTGTGGGAAGACGAAATACACTACAGCACTGATATTATTACGAGGCTGTGAGCAGACTGCCAATGCATTGGGGAAAATAACGACCATTAATGTAAAAAAACAAAGTTGCTTGTCAGATTTTCAACAAATAACCATATTTTTTTTAAAACAAGCCCAAAAAACCACGACCCGTGATTTTTTCAAGTGACTTCAGAAAAAAGAAGCCCAAAAGTCGCGTATTACAAACAGACTTAGCAACGCTGGTCTCAAGTCTCCATCCTGTCCCGAGCCCAGCGACTTATATACTGTCTTATATTTTTTGTTTTGCCTTTTTTTTTTTTTTTTTCTTCTTCTTCGCATTTTGCGCTTTTTCCACCATATGTGTAATCTTTTAAACTGGGAGAAATGCCTGCTGTCGATGTTTAACATGCTGGCCACTAACGTGGCTCAAATTGAGTAATATTTGTACGTGTAGCTTGAGCGATCGTTTAACCTCTGTTGTCTCTCAGTATTGGATTCTCTCAGTGTTTAATATTGGTTTTTGTCTCCCACAGCGCGGGAGGAAATGTGATTGGTGCAGGACCCAGCTGCTTAAGACTGGTCCAATCAAGAAGTTGCGGGGCTTCATTGGTCTAATTAAACCCCACACCTTCTCTATACTGACAGAAAAAAATCATATCAGCAGATTTGTGACCCTGCTTTATTTTTACGTTTGCTTGATATTTAATTTGGTGTGAGATTTACTTGGGCAGCGTGAGAGCGTGAGACAGAGCCTGAAAGCGTGTGTCTCTGCTTTATCAGCAGTCCATACACAGCTTTCCACCTTTGAGCATCATGACTTCTTCCAGTTGACAAAACTTTATCCTACTTGCGAGGTATCGGTAGGTCGACGAAGGGGACAAGGCGGTGGCAACAGCTGGACTGTGACTGGGCAGGAGATGGCAGAAGGAAGTGACGAGTCAGAAAGTGAGATGGCATTCGAAGAAGATGGCGGGCGAGATAGGAGTGGATGGAACGTAGTACGATCGAGAAAACGGAAAAAAAAGGAAAAGGAAACGTCTAACAAAGATGAAACGGATAGTGTAGCAACAAGACAGGAAGAGGAACATAAAGTTATCTCAAGAAGGGATGATGTTCAGTGAATGTAATCCAGTTCAGCTAACAAAATCAATAAACAAACTGCTCGGTGAGGTCAAACATGCTAAGATACTGAGAAGTGGAGCACTGTTGATTGTTTGTAGAAATAAGGTCCAGCAGGGGAAAGCCATGCAACTGAATAAAATAGATGGTAAGAGTTCAGTGTTCGTTGACTGAATACAAAAAGCTGGTTTGAGGAGTCATTGCAGGAATACAGAGGAACAAATAAAAGACAATATGACAGGGGCAAAAGTACTGGAGGTAAAACACCTTAAAACAACTAGAAATGGGGAGAAATGTGATCGCTTGGCTGTTATGATTAAGTTTGATGAATTAAGACTTCTAATTAAAGTATACATGGGATACATGAGCTATGAGAACAGGCCATATATTCCTCCACCACTGAAATGTCAAAAAATATGGCTATGTAGCAGCAATATGTAAGAACAAACAGAGATGTGGCAGGTGAACATGAGCACGGGAAATGTGGATAAGGAGTAAAGCTCAAATGCTGCAACTGCGGAGGAGAGCACAGCTCAGCTTACCATGGCTGCGAAGCCAGCGAGAAGGCTATGGAGGTGCAACGAGTGAAGGAGTTGCAGGGAATAACATATGCAGAAACAGTAAAGAAAGTGTCCAGAGAAAGGAATGTCCACAAACCAGAAAACAAAGAAAGTAAAGATAGATCTTGCGGGAGCTGTGAAAAGGCTGTGGTAAAGAAAGATATACTAATTATGAGCAAGAATGAGTTTGTGTTGTTTATGGTTGAGGTGATAAACTGCTTGGCACAGACAGAGAGAAGGACTGAAAAGATCAAAATAATAGTTAAATAAGTGGGAAAATACCTTGGTATTAAAGGACTTAGCTGTGAAATAGTGGAAGAAATGTTAACTACAGGAATTTCTAACTCTCAGTCATGGGCTGGTGACTCTTCATGATCCTAGTCATATTGCAGTGGAATGCCAGGAGGGGTGGCAACTTTTGTAAGAATTGGGGTAAGATATAATCTAATCAATAAAAGGAAAGAACATGAATCAGCTGTAATCAAAATATGGACAGGAAAAGACAGTATAACGATAGTCAATTTTTACAATCCCTGTAATAGACTGAGCACTGATACACTGAATGCAATATGTGGGGGAAAATTGTATGGTGTGGGGATTTTAATGCACACAGCACGCTATGGGGGACTAAGAGTACAGATATAAATGGATCAGTAATAGAGGAATTTATAGATGATAAAAAAATTTGGTGTGTGTTAACGACAGGAAGGGCACACGATATAATAGTTCACACAACACAAAAAGTGCGATTGATCTGACAATAATGTCAACTGAAATTGCAGGAATCAGCACATGGGAGGTTCAAGGCCAGTCGACAGTAGGTAGTGATCACTATCCAATAATAATCAGGATTGGAGTAGAGATACATCAGGATAGCGAAGTGAGAACACCAAGGTGGACGTTAGATAAAGCCGACTGGCAGACATTCCAAATGCTGAGTGAAGATAAGTGTGTGGAATTAGTGAACAAGAATATAACAGATGTGGAAGAAATGAACGAAAAAGTGAGAACAGCCAATATACATTATATATATCAGCTGAAGAAACAATTCCAAAAACTGCAGGAAGTAAACGAAGAAAAAGCATGCCATGGTGGGATGAGAGCTGTAGTATAGCAATTAAAAAGAGAAATAAAGTGTTTAGGCAGCTTAAAACTCAAAGTACACTGGAAACTTTGATTAACTATGAAAGGGTGCAAGCAGTATTTAGGAAATCAATTAGATCAGCCAAACGCGTATATTGGAGACAATTCTGCAATAAAATTGGAAGAGAAACCCAGCTGTCAGACATATGGCTGTTTCTAGGCATAGGCGAACTAGGCGGTCGCGTAGGGCGCCACCAGCTTGGGGGCACCAGTGAGCGCCCCAACGCCCCTGCCCGACTCACGCACCCACAAGAAAGAGAGTACATTTATTATTGTTGTTGATGTTGATTAGTAATTATGTAGTTTTTTTCTTCTATTTTTAATCAGGTAACACTTTATGATTGCATGATGCGATTATCTAGTATCCCTGGTGATAGCGGGCCGCTGTTAGGAAGAGAGTTAGAGATGTACAGGGGGTGCGCGTCCATGCTTGACTGGTCTTCCGTCTTTCATCATGAAAAGGTCAATCAGGGGCTCAGTATCGCAAAAAGAAAAAAGAGGATGAGAAAAAGAAAGAGAAATATAAAGGTATGCGACCAGTAGTCTATGGATGTTAAAGACCTGTTTTGTCACCTATTAGCACTCCATCATGACGAGCACAACACGTTCACAAATGACACGCTGTCCTAGCAAGAATTCCCCATGTGTTAAAACACATTTAAGCAGCTGAATATTAGCATAATAAAGATGGATTTAAAAAAAAAAAATGCTATCAGAAAGACGGTGATCAGAAACGAATGTTTAGTGTATATTGAAGATAGTGTTGTTACTATGACAACCAGTGTAGACCTGCCAAACAACTGCAGTCTGAACAGAAAAAAGGTATAAAATTTGTTGTACATGAAGAATTTCAATAATCTTCTTGCTGTAAATGTATAACTAAGTGCAGCTACAGACAGACATGAACTAATTTTTACAGTTTCAGCTGGGCAGGAAATGCAAAGGCACAAAAGACTACAAGTAAGCCCCACTGTGGCATTATCAACTTACCACCCTGGAGATTCATAAAACCAACTGTAGATACAAGTCTACAACAAATGTTAAAAGAGAAATCCAAAATAGTACCACAGTGGATAATACACTGAACAAAATTATAACTGCAACACTTTTTTTTGCCCCCATTTTTCGTGAGCTGAACTCAAAGATCTAAGACTTTTTCTATGTACACAAAAGGCCTATTTCAAATATTGTTCACAAATCTGTCTAAATCTGTGTTAGTGAGCACTTCTCCTTTGCCGAGATAATCCGTCCACCTCACAAGTGTGGCATAACAAGATGCTGATTAGACAGCATGATTATTGCACAGGTGTGCCTTAGGCTGGCCACAATAAAAGGCCACTCTAAAATGTGCAGTTTTAGCACACAGCACAATGCCACAGATGTTTTGTGTATAGGGTATGTTTTACTGTATAGGGGAGTCCGGGGGGGGTCCGAAAACCAGTCAGTATCTGATGTGACCACCATTTGCCTCACGCAGTGCAACACATCTCCTTCGCATAGAGTTAAGGTTTGTTGATTGTGGCCTGTGGAATGTTGGTCCACTTCTCTTCAATGGCTGTGCGAAGTTGCTGGATATTGGCAGGAACTGGAACATGCTGTCGTATACGCCGATCCAGAGCATCCCAAACATGCTCAATGGGTGACATGTCTGGTGAGTATGCTGGCCATGAAAGAACTGGGATGTTTTCAGCTTCCAGGAATTGTGTACAGATCCTTGCAACATGGGGCCGTGCATTATCATGCTGCAACATGAGGTGATGGTCGTGGATGAATGGCACAACAATGGGCTTCAGGATCTCGTCACGGTATCTCTGTGCATTCAAAATGCCATCAATAAAATGCACCTGTGTTCATTGGCCATAACATACACCTGCCTATACCATAACCCCACCGCCACCATGGGCCACTCGATCCACAACGTTGACATCAGCAAATCGCGTACCCAAACGATGCCATACGTCTGCCATCTGCCCTGTACAGTGAAAACCGGGATTCATCCGTGAAGAGAACACCTCTCCAAAGTGCCAGACGCCATCGAATGTGAGCATTTGCTCACTCAAGTTGGTTACGATGATGAACTGCAGGCAGGTTGAGACCCCGATGAGGATGACGAGCATGCAGGTGAGCTTCCCTGAGATGGTTTCTGACAGTTTGTGCAGAAATTCTTTGGTTAACCGATTGTTGCAGCAGCTGTCCGGGTGGCTGGTCTCAGACGATCTTGGAGGTGAAGATGCTGGATGTGGAGGTCCTGGGCTGGTGTGGTTACACGTGGTCTGCGGTTGTGAGGCCGGTTGGATGTACTGCCAAATTCTCTGAAACGCCTTTGGAGACGGCTTATGGTAGCGAAAAGAACATTCAATTCACGGGCAACAGCTCTGGTGGACATTCCTGCAGTCAGCATGCCAGTTGCACGCTCCCTCAAAACTTGCGACATCTGTGGCATTGTGCTGTGTGCTAAAACTGCACATTTTAGAGTGGCCTTTTATTGTGGCCAGCCTAAGGCACACCTGTGAAATAATCATGCTGTCTAATCAGCATCTTCATATGCCACACCTGTGAGGTGGATGGATTATCTCAGCAAAGGAGAAGTGCTCACTAACACAGATTTAGACAGATTTGAGAGAAATAGGCATTTTGTGTACAGAAAAAAGTGTTGCGTTTATAATTTTGTTCAGTGTAGTTCGAAATTATACGGACCAGTATCAGGATAGGCTATTTATATTTACAGAAGGATCAAAAAAGTCTGAGACAGGCCACAATGGTGCTGCTTTTTTCACTCCTCATTATAAAATAGTAGTCAAAAAAAACAGCAGCCGATCACCTATCAGTATACACTGTAGAACTAATAGGAATCTTGTTGGCATTACAGTGGCTGGAAGAAAATAATCAGAACCAAAATGTTGCTATAGCCTCTGACAGTTTATCTGCACTATCAAGTATACAATCTGGGAAAACATCATGCAGACAAGACATTATTTACCAAATACTTCATCTGCTTCTCATACTACATGGTAGGGGGCAGGATGTCTCCTTCCTTTGGGTTCCTGCCCATGTAGGGGTGAAAGAAAATGAGACTGTGGATATTTTGGCAAAAAGATTGATAAAGCATGAAATAGTTGATATACAAGTACCATTAAGTAGAGCAGAGATTAAAACCATTATAAAGGGACACACATAAAATAATACTGGGACATAGCTGACACCGGATGACCTCTATATAATATACAAAAACAAGTAGGCATGAGTATGAGGCAGGGCAGGAACCCAAAGGGAGAGATGAAAATCACGCATATCAGAATAGGTCATGCTGGCTTAAATCTAACATTACATAGAATAGGAAAACACCCACTGCAATACACAAGAGACAGTAAAGCACATTTTATTAGATTGCAAAAGATACGAGGAAAAAAGAACAGAGTTAGAGATGCAAATTGGAAAGCAAAACATGACACTAGAGAACTTGCTGGGAAAAACATCTGGAAAAATGCACCGTCCCCTAATAAATTATCTGAAAAGTACTGGGATAAGTGAGAGAATTTAATATGAAGATATAGCATATAGTTATTTATTATTATTATTATTATTATTATTATTATTATTATTATTATTATTATTATTATATGTTTTTTTGTTTTCTGTCAATCTGGGCTGTCCACACTCCGGCCCAGTAGGTGGCGGTAATGCACCTTTAAGTTGGTTTGCCAACCGCCATTAAAACCAAAAGAAGAAGGAGGAGGAGGAAAAGAAGGTATCTTAATTTCTGGCTAATTTCAGTGAGGAGACTCCCAGTAAGAGTCCTTGTTAAATGGAGCTGTAATGTGACCACTAAGGAATGTCCCATACATGACTGTCACCATGATGAAACACTGGAACACCTATTAATGGAATGTATCTATGAACTATGGACATATGGACAAGAGTTAAAACTACTGGGTTAAACATAGATATTACAGTAAAGACAGTAAGGTGTAAAGGACAGTAGTGAGACCAGCGATGTTGTATGGTTTGGAGACAGTTGCACTGAGGAAAAGACAGGAGGAAGAGTTAGAGGTAGCAGAGCTGAAGATGTCGAGGTTCTCTTTGGGAGTGACGAGGATGGATAGGATCAGGAAGGAGTACATCAGGGGGACAGCACATGTGAGATGTTTTGGAGACAAAGTTAGAGAGGCCAGGCTGAGATGGTTTGGACATGTTCAGAGGAGGGAGAGTGAATATATCGGTAAAAGGATGCTGAGGTTAGAGCTGCCAGGCAGGAGGCCGAGAGGAAGACCAGAGAGGAGGTTTATGGATGTAGTGAAGGAGGACATGAAGGTAGTCGGTCTGAGAGAAGAGGATGCAGGGGATAGGGCTAGATGGAGGCAGATGATTCGCTGTGGCGACCCCTGAAGGGAACAGCCGAAACGAAAAGAAGAAAAAAGAAGACAGTCATGTATGGGATATTCGACAGAGTGCCACAACATTTACATGACCTCTACTGGTTAGTTGTTTGTAACAACACAAAAATTTGGAAAACAAGGTGTAAAATATCCATTAATAAATGCAATATATCTGCTGATACTGTTTTTAAACAAATTGTAACCCACTTCAGAAGACTCAAAACTCATGATCAAAAGAAACAGAAACAGTACCCATGGTTTTGCTTAAAACTGTCAAGTTCAGTTTTCGATTTATTTGTATAGTGATGTAAATTGTGTGTTTTTTTTTTAAGTATGTAACGTAATATAATACCTTCATACAGAGTGTTTGTGAACATTACAAATAATTCGTGAAAATGCCTTACACTGTAATATATACATTCTTTTTCCTTCCTGTTACTTATTTTTGTATTATATGATATGAATTCTGTAGTGATGGCTATACATTCTGCTGATGATTGTAATATATTCTGAAAAATAGCAATAAAGTCCTGATTAAAAAAAAAAGAAAGAAAAAGAAAAAAGATAAGAAGGTATCGGTAGCACTTCCGTTCCAAGTGGCGTCACTTCCTCTTGTGAGCGTCACTGAGGCGGTAAAAAATTGAAAATGGCAGCTACGCGGGTTGTGTTTTAGAGCAGTTGTCTGTTTAGCTCCGTTTAAGAGGATTGTATCTGCAACTTTCTGTAAAAAGCGAATTTCAGCTCGTCACTGGCCGCGGATTTCTCGTCTTTATAAGGTGGGTTTGCTGCAACTGTGTGCTGTAGTAGCGCGTTAGCTGGTTAGCAGGTGGGTGAGGTGGTGTGTATTAATACTGAGTCCTCCGGCAGTGTGTTATACAGATAATAAACAGCGAGCTGGAGTTCAGCCTCTGATACACATCTGTTCTCATCTGGACAGATTAAAGGCCCTGCTGTGTTCCGTTCACATCTGGACAGTTTGTTAATGTCCTCCATCATAACGTCTGTTTCTGTCATCTGACCGTATAAAACTTACTGACTCTCTGCAGACTGAACACTTTCAATTAGTGTTAGCTCCACACACTTACACACACACTCTTACACACACACACGCTCTTACACACACACACACGCTCTTACACACACACACACACACACACACACTCTTACACACACACACACACACACACTCTTACACACACACGCTCTTACACACTCTTACACACACGCTCTTACACACTCTTACACACACACACACACTTACACACACACACTCTCTCTTTTACACACGCTGTTACACACACACACTCTTACACACTCTTACACACACACGCTCTTACACACACACACTTACACACACACACTCTTTTACACACGCTGTTACACACACACACTCTTACACACTCTTACACACACACACGCTCTTACACACTCTTACACACACACACACTTACACACACTCTCTCTCTCTCTCTCTCTTTTACACACGCTCTTACACACACACTCTTACACACATTCTTACACACACACACATTCTTACACACACACACTCTCTCTCTCACACACTCTTACACACACACTCTCTCTCTCACACACTCTTACACACACACACTCTCTCTTACACACTCTTACACACACACACACTCTCTCTTACACACTCTTACACACACTCTCTCTCTCTTTTACACACACTCATACACACACACTCTCTCTCTCTTTTACACACACTCTTACACACACACTCTCTCTCTCTTTTACACACACTCTTTTACACACACTCTCTAATTGCAACATGATATTTTGCCCATACTGTGTTCACACCAAGTTCTTGTCTTAGATGAAGTATATTACATGCTATATCTTGTGAAAGCCAAACATTGCCCAAATCTTTAGTCAGTGGTTTAAATATGGCTAAATACTGGCCATTGGTGATGAATATCAAAAAGAAAATGACGTGTCGACTTTCTTTTGAAGGACTTGCAGCTTTGTAGCTATGAATTCTGTGGAGACGAGGTTTGCCCACCTGTTACAGCCCATCCGAGACCTCACAAAAAACTGGGATGTTGATCTAGCCACCCAGCTTGGGGAGTACCTGGAGGAGGTAAGTTTGTAAAAAGCAGTTTGTTAAATGAACTTACTAAGATTGATGAGACAGCTTCTAACATTTTGTTACTCAAGTCCAAGATTGATTTATTAGTCACTGAATCTCAAGCTGAACAGGTGGTGGTTACGGGCCTTGCTCAAGGGTACAACACGGGTGCATTTGAATTCAAAAATCACAGAGTGCATGTGGTTGTACAGGGATTAGACTCTGTGACCTGTTCTGCTGCTGATTAGGGTTGGGTACCAAAAGGGTACCTATATGACCGGTATGTACCGGACTGAATCAGAACACAGATTTCGGTGCCACTTAAATGCCTGAGCTGTCAATTGAAATATTTACCCTCTGGTGCCCCGAAACAGACACAGACATCACCGCACGTGATCGCTAATTAAATTATACTGCATTCATGTGGTGTCCGAATAATCGGAATAATTTCCCGACTGAGAAAATTCACGTGAACGCAAGTCGGAACAACAACACGGAAAGTCGAAGAACATGGCAGGCAACGGTGGTTGCCTGGTTCTCTTTTGATTAAAGAGGCAAAATCACGTATTGCATATCAAATTTCTGCTAACATGTAATTTGTAATATGGTATTAGTTTATAACGGTTAGTTGCTGTCCATGTAGGTTGCCATAGATTAATTAGAAAAGTTATTTATGAGCAGTAACTGATAAGAAGGGTAAAGCAATACTTCTGTATTTACTTATTTAAGTATACTTTAAACTTTTAATATATTGCTCAATTTAAAGAATTATTATTATTATTATTATTTTAATGTCATGTGTTCATTCTTTAATGTCACTGTCGTTTTGTGGCTCTTTTTTTTTTTTTTTTTTTTTTTTTTCCCCTCCTCGATTTGTCACCGGTATTGTAAAAAAACAAAAACAAACGATACCTGACCCTACTGCTTATATCTGTGTCTTCTGCAGCTGGACCAAATGACCATCTCATTTGATGGAGGCAAGACAATGATGAATTTTGCTGAAGCAGCATTGTTAATTCAAGGCTCTATATGCATCTATGGCAGAAAGGTGAGTTTCGGCCTGGCTGTAGGGTGGACATCAGACATGGAGGTCTTGGATGAAAGCTAATCAATTTGCCCATTTTTCTTGACAGGTTCTTTGAGGCACAGATAACATTAAGTCTCAAACAATACATCTTAAACACTGCTTGTTTCTTAAATAATTAATTTTATTACGTTCCTTCCAGGTTGAACTACTTCACAGTTTGGTGTTTCAGACTTTGGACTGCATCTCAAACAAAAACCGCAGGTAATATTGTATGTTGGAATTTTTATAAAGCTACTGATAAGATACACTGATCAGCCATAACCACTGAGAGGTGACGTGAAGAACATCGACTCTCATTTCAGTGGCACCTGTCAAGGGGTGGGATATACAACTCCAATTTCGAAAAAGTTGGAACAGTATGGAAAATGCAAAAAAAAAAAACAAAGTGTCATTTGAAAATTCTATACACATTATTTGATGTTTTACTTTGTGAATTTAATTTATTTTTGAAAATATACTATTTCAAATCTGAGGATTGCAACACACTCCAAAAAAGTTGGGACAGTCGACTGTTTAATGCAGGGTATAGCCATGGTACAGCAGAGAGGCTTAAGGGCCTTGCTCAAGGGTCCAACAGTGGCAATTGGCAGTACAGGGGCTTGAACCCCTGACTTAACCCAGGGCCCTGTTGATGTGTTAGTAGCAGGAATAATGGGCAAACATTAGGATCTGAGCAACTTTGATAAGGGCCAAATTGTGATGGCTAAACGACTTGGACAGATTATCTCCAAAATGGCAGGTCTTGTGTGGTGTTCCTGGTATGCAGTGGTTAGTATCTACCAAAAGTGGACCAAGGAAGGACAACCAGTGAACCAGCGACAGGGTCATGGCAGGCCAAGGCTTAATGATGCGTGTGGGGAGTGAAGGCTAGCCCGTCTGGTCCGATCCCACAGGAGAGCTACTGTAGCACAGATTGCTGAAAAAGTTAATGCTGGCTCTGATAGAAAGGTGTCAGAACACCCTGTGCATCACAGCTTGAAGCGTACAGGGCCGCATAGCCACAGACCAGTATCTGCATGATTTTATGCATTTTGCTGCTGCCATGTCATTGGCTGATTGGATAACTGCATGAATGTGCAGGTGTTCCTATTAAAGTGAACAGTGAGTGTACATTGCTCTGAGTCAGAGGATTTTGGCTTTCCAGCGAACATTTTGCAGCTTTTAAATTTTTAATTTTTTTTACATTTTTAAAATTTCTGTGAGTCCCGTGAGCGAGCCTTCACGGTCAAAATTCAACTATTCAACTGACTGAATAGTTGAAATGCTTTTGATCATCTCTTTATGTATTAATTTCATGTACTAATTATTGTTCCAGACACTTTGTGACGTACTGAGAGTATATGCAAAAAGTGATATATAATAAAGGTCAAAGTTAAAACCGTTAGTTAAAGCGATCGTCAGTCTGAGATACAGGTGTAAAATGTTTGCATTTTGTTTCTATAGACGTGACAAGCAAGGCTCTGCATCTGCAGATGGCGTAACTGATGGCGTCACCACAGACAATGATATGGATGACTGTGAGGTATTTAACTAATAACTGCGCAAACCTATATTTTTAATAATAAATTTTGTCTCTCTCTTTTTTTTTTTTTAAATACAGATGTTTATTTTATGACTTCTGCATTACTGAATCAAGGAAAACATTTTATGTTTCCAAACACTTTTCCAGCAAAAAAAAAAAAAAAAAGAATGTTACATACAAAGAAAATTTGTATGTCTTTAAAGAAAGCAACATATTACATAACCAACCTATTTCAGACAAAAAAAAAAACCCATAACGAATCTATCGGGTATTATCTGCAAAACAATCAGCCAAAGTCTCCAGAAGGAGGCAGGATACACTTCTGTCCCGTGACAAATGTAAACGCCACCAGCACAACATGAAGGCAAACATGATTTGGAAAACTAAGTTTGAGTTTGCTTCATTCCATGACCGCAACAATGCTGTTGCCAGCTACCACATCACTAAACAGCACCACACCATACAAAGTTGAATGACTCAAGTAAGGTGTTATGAGCTGATAGAACACTGATGAGAGGATATTGCTTCTAAATAATTATATTTACACCTCAATTGAAAAAAAGTGTCCTTTTTTTTTTTTTTTTCTCTCCGGGCAAGTAACTTTTCCAAATTCACTTATGTGAACAAGTGAATGACAAATGTACCTGTCCGAATTACAACCACATGACAATGTTTAATGTCAAGCTCTGCTGTGGAAATGTTTATTTCTGAAGACCTCTTCAAAACTGTACAGTACTGCATAGCTACAGGATGTTTAAGATAATTACTTTTTATAGTCGTATAATGGATTTTATTTGTTTAAAATGATTGCCTGTTCCTTTATCTTATGTAGTTCAAGTGAAGAGACACAGAAAACTAAAGCATTAAAGCACACATGCAATATGAGTAAGAATATTCTGCTTTTACACAGTTTGATGTGGTAGGAGAAGAGCCCAGTACTCACAGTGTGGAGATGAAAAGCGATCCAGCTGAAGTAAGTGTTATTTTTTTATATAATTTAAACTAAGATGTATACACATCTCAAAAAATATTATATTCTGTGCTAGTCTGTATCTAGAAGTTGCGTGAATGTGCACATACACATCACATGATTAGAAAATATGCCGACAGCTAGTTGGTTTTGCAGGTTCTCACAAGTAAACCTGGTATCGTTCAATATACTGCCTTTACGAGGCAGTTATAAGTAATGTATATATTATGCACATGATGAAAGGTACTTCTTCTCAGGTGAAGTGTTGGGTGTATGTTTGTATCTTATCTCTGCCACGTTCCTTCAGCCCGTGAAGATTGTTCGGCTCCCTCCTGAGTCTCTGATTCCTGCAGAGGCACATGAAAAGCAAAAGTATCCGCTCCTCAGGTAAAGACCAGCTACAAGGCATCCATTGGTTGACTTTAGGTAGGGAATTCTGCTAGACTTGGGATCCATTTCACTGGACAAGCACTAGAACCAAAAAGGGTCAGGCTAAACAACATTCATTTCAAAAATTTCATTTTCTAGAATAAGGGGAGGACACTACTATGTATGCATAGAGAATACTTAATAATGATTATATTGTGGTTTCATTCCTTTTTGGTGCTGTTGAACAAAATGTGTTCAAAACAAGCTCAATCTTCAAAAATCTAGTTTGTTGTTCTTAATTGGTGCAGCCTATCTGAGGGAATAATAAACAAAGCACTTAATGCAAAAGTTAACAGTAATTCAGATCATTGAAAAGTTTGTGTTTATTCCAGTTTTAAGGGAGAGGTTCTTGGCAGCTGTAAAGATTTTCGGATCAATAACTTCACCCCGGACACGTTGGGAGTTATGCGCCTGGGTCTTGGTTCCTCTTGTGTTCAATTCCACAGAGAGGCTTCAGGTAATGGACTCTTTCACCAGTCTCTGTTATGCCCATAGTGCCAGTTTGTTGTGTATAGTCTGGCATATAAGCAGTGAGGAAGAATGAACTGTAGTGTTAGTTTGGTCTGGCTCATTAGACCCTCTAGCATTCCTCTGCTCCAAGAGTTCCTGATTTTTATGTTTATTCAGTATTTTCCTGTTAATTACCCGGATTTTATTTTGGTGTCTAGGACAGGACAGGGCAGATGCTGTTGGTGCTGTTGATCATTATGAGAATGATGATGATGGCCATGGTGGTGAGGAGCTTGCTTATCTGATAGACAATGGTATGGAGGTGGAACCAGAGTCTGACAAGCATGTCGAGAGACATCAGGTACCAATAAATTTGGTTTATGAACTAAATATTGTGTGTGTGTACAGTTAAAATCAAAATTATTCAACCCCCATTGCAAATCAGGTTTATTGTCAAAATTTACAGACTTCCAGCTGTTTGCAATGAACAAATCAAACGAAAGCAATTGAAATAGTTCATGGCAAGCATTTTTAGTGCTTAGAAGAGCACCCTTTTGCTGTTATGACCTGCTGCAAACGAGATGCATAGCCAGACACCAGCTTTTTCTTTTTAGTAACACTTACTTTTCCAGCCTTTTGTTGCCCCGTCCAAACTTTTTTGAGACGTGTTGCGGCCATCAAATTCAAAATTACCTTATTTTTTCCTAAAATGGTACGTTTACTCAGTTTAAACATTTGATGTTTTCTATGTTCTATTGTGAATAACGTATGGGTCTATGAGATTTTGGGCGTTTCACCTTCTTCAGTGCACAATATAATTAAAAGATTCAAGGAATCTGGTCAAATCTCGGTGAATAAAGGGCAAGGCCAAAAACCACTTCTGAAATGCGCACGATCTCTGATCCTTCAGACGTCACTGTCTTAAAAACCGTCATGAGTCTGTAATGGATATCCTGACATGGGCTCGGGAATACTTTGTCAGTAAATCTTTTGTCAGTCAGCACCTTTCGCCGCTGTATCCGCAGATGCAAGTTAAGGCTTTACTATGCAAAGCACAAGCCATGCATCAACATCCAGAAGTTCCGCCGACTTCTCTGGGCTCGGTCTCATCTGAGATGGACAGTAGCACAGTGGAATCGTGTTTTGTGGTCTGACGAGTCGACATTTCAAATAGTTTTTGGACAAAACAGCTGTTATCCGTGTCAGCTCCAAAAGCCAGCGTCTATCATGGTGTGGGGGTGTGTCAGTGCACATGGCATGGGTAACTTGCACATCTGTGAGGGCGTCATTAATGCAGAAAGATATGTACACATTTCGGGCAACATATGCTGCCATCCAGAGCAGGACAACACCAAACCACATTCTGCTTGGATTACAAGCGCATGGTTGCGTAAGCAGAGAGTGCGGTTGCTAGCATGGCCTGCCTGCAGTCCTCACCTGTCTCCGATTGAGAATGTGTGGCGCGTTATGAAGCACAAAATAAGGCAGCGAAGGCCCCGTACAGTTGCAAATTCCGCTTGCTAAACTTAACCAACTGGTGTCTTCAGTGTCCAAATGCTTAATAAGTGTTATTAAAAGAAAAGGTGATGTTACACAGCGGTAAACAGTCGACAGTCCCAACTTTTTTGCCGTGTGTTGCAGTCATCAGATTTGAAATGAGTGTATATTTTCAAAAATAAATTAAATTGGCAAAGTAAAACATCAAATTTTTCAATATAGTACAGGGTGAATTGAATTTTCAAATGACTTTTTTTTTTAAAAAGCATTTTTCATACTGTACCAACATTTTTGGAGTTGGGGTTGTGCATATGTCTCTGTCTGTCTGTCTCTATGTATGTATGCATGTATGTATGTTAAAGCTGCTAAAGTACTGAACTCTTGCCTCTCTATTGCCATGGGTTGTGTTTTGGCACTGGTCCGCTGCGTGGATGAATCTGATGGTTTGAGGTATATGTATGGTTTGTATATTCGCTCTAATACTTGACAGCCGAGGTGGGGGCGGATACGGTTTTCTTGAAGTAGAGGCATGTTGCTCTCGCTCATAGCTAACAGAAAATAAGTGCAATTTACTTCATTGACCATAGCAAAACAACAACCACAAAAAAAGGAAACTCGATGACTAGCTGAATCAAGCTAACAAGTGAGCTAATGTTAGCTAGCTACCTACTGAGCCACTGAAATGCCTTACCTGTTCAGCAGAAAAAAGCCATCTCTGCGTCAGTCTTCAATCGCTTCAGCTCTCAGAGTTGTCGTCACCTCTCAAAAGCCATGCCGATATTTATTCTTGTTTTAGCACGGGCTCTGTCGCTTTCCATTTTTTGACTGCAGGCTCTCTGCAGTTTGAGGCTTCTTGGTTTTGACAGCAGCTGATTGCCCAGATGTCAGCGATGATTGCATTTAGAATATCCAGATTAAAGCAGCCATCTAAATGACAAGTTTAAATTCTAAGCAACTCTTTATGGACAAGCTACAAACACTCCACGATCCTCAGCCCCCCTACACGATATACTAGCCTGCTCTTCTTCTTTCTATTTACGTACGTGACTTAACCACGCAAAGGCAAGGTGATGTCAAAGGCCATGCAAAAGACAGCTCAAATTATAAATCATTATTATAAGTTTACCATTGCAAATAGTAAGGTAAGGAGACAGTTTTGAACTATAATTTTTTACGTACTTGCTCAAAAATGTATTTTTGTTCATTTTTAACCAAAAAAAGTTTGATACTGCAGCTTTAACTAAGCATATATATGTTGAGTTTTTCTGCATTAACTAGTCTTTATAGCATATCTCATTCCTACACAAAGTAACCACTGGGCAAACTTGTACTGTTCTGACAGCAATAAATTGGCCTTCATTTTATTTCCTTGACATTTTTTTTCTCACTGATCCGAATTGAGATGTCCTTAATTACTTTTGATGACTTGTTACACAGCTATTGTACAGAATCTCCACATACACAATACACTGTGATTACACACTGAATCAACATCAGTCTGAACATCATTGGACATGTACATCACTTGAAAGTTAAAAATTTTAGAAAGTTTTAGGTTCTTGCCCGTAGATTCTATTTCATCACTGGTCTTTACATATGGGCTTGCTTTTTGAAAATTCAGCTGGATCCAAGGATTTTTAATACTTACATATTGTTGAATAATTAGGAAGCACCTGCGTATGTGCTCAGTTCTTCTGAGTGCATTTAAACCGTTAATACATTTATGTTGTTGAGAGATGTTGGACAGTCTGAATTCTGGGTTGACCGGCTGAAGGACATAGGATCAAGAAGTCAAGGAGACCTTCAAATGGAGTATGAATTAGGGAATCATCCTGCAATTCAAGGTTGAATTTCCTTTAGGCCCTCAGTGTGAAGAGAATGCTGCGTGAGAGGCCTACAGTGCATCCGGTTGCTGAGGAGCCCAAGCAGCTACAGGTAAGAAGTCGGCAAACTACAGGATCTTCAGAGAGCCCAAATCGATAATGTTTATATGTCTTAAATTAATATTTATATTACACTAACTGAATTAAAATAAGGTATAGTTTAAATCAGTTTGTCCAGATGGAAAACAAATAATGTAAATTAATAGATTGTGTGAGTGCAACCTTTTACACTGGTTTATTTCAGTGAATTGGTTTGATACTGAAAGTTTATTCTTAATTTATTTTTTCTTTTACATCATAGCAAGACCACATGTTTCAACCTGGAACATTTTAATTGTCTTAACAGTGGGCAAACCTTATTTCTAAAATGGCTTGGGCACCCATGGTACAGATAAGTTCCTTAAATAAGACTACCTTAATAGGGGTTATTGAGGAGGCAAATCAGCAAATTGTGATGAACTTCTAACATATAGGACGAGAGATCGCAATATCTGGTTTAGATTATATAGCCTGTTTCTGAACATGTATGTTCTGAACATGTAGTGTATGATGTTTGTTGATTTTTATTTAAAAAAATTTTTTTTAAAGGAATTGTTGTTTAAGGATATAAATAGGCTGCATAGGTTATGACTGTGCATGATATGGACTATCCAGTTACATTATTGTAAAATATTGTAAACACTTTGATGGCACATAAATGTTATGATGTATACATGTAATTGTTACAGGAAACTGTGGACCCCTGGAAATGGCATGACCCCTATGTACATATAGGAGAAGATAAACCCCTAAAAACAGGTGAAAAAGATCGACAGAAAGACAAAGTGTGTGTATTTTTCTCATAAATATTTATAGTGTGTTACATATCACATTTCTGACTCTGAACAGTTTTGCTGATTAATCGGCACCGATAACCGATTACTGGAACTATCGGTTATTGGCAAAAATCCACACCGATAGTTTTTCCTGGTTGTGTTCGTTGCGGGAGCGGCTGAGAAGGGTCTGCTGTCATTATACAGCACAAGAGCGGCCTCTAGAGGCGAAATAAAAGAAAGCACTGATGCCTCGTGGTGTTTGTTTTTGCTACGTGAGACTACACTCACCCAGAAATTCTTACATTATATTACAGTTGTAATCAAAATTATTCAACCCCCATTGCAAATCAGGTTTATTGTCAAAATGTACAGACTTTCAGCAGTTTGCAATGAACAAATCAAACAAAAGCAATTGAAATAGTTCAACACAACGAATGCTTCTAGTGGTTTCCCCAAATTCAACTGAAAATGCAACTTATAATGACTTCTCCAGTTTCAAAATTATTCAACCCCCTGAATAGAATCCCTCAAAACAGCACAAATATGCAAAACCGGTGTTGTCTCAAGCACATTTGATGCAACTAATCAAGGGCTTCATTAGTTGCACCAGGTGTGCTTGAGCTGGCACACATGAAATACCTAAACTGGCTTGGGGCAGAAAATACATGAAATACCTAAACTGGCTTGGGGCAGAAAATACATGAAATACCTGGACAGGGCAGAAAAAGGAAGCCATCAATGGCTGCAACCAGATTTCTGAGAAGGCAGGTTGTGAAAACCCCTCGAGTGACTGCAAAAGACCTGCAGCAAGACTTGGTGGCAACAGGCACTGAAGTTTCAGTGAGCACAGTATGGCGTGTACTAAACGCAGAAGTTTTTCATGCCAGAACTCCAAGATGTACACCACTACTGACCCAAAAGCAGAAGAAAAGTCTGCTCAAAATCATATAAATAAGCCACAGACGTTTTGGGATTCTGTTCTGTGGCGCGATGAAACAAAACTGGAACTTTTCGGCACGATGGATCAGGGGTATGCCTGGAGAAAAAAGAATGAAGAAAACAACACTCTGTCCAAAGTCAAGCATGGTGGTGGCTCGGTGATGCTCTGGGGCTGCTTTGCATCCTCTGGCACTGGAAACCTGCCATGGCAAATGTCATGTCATCTGTGAGGAAGCTGAAGCTTGGGTGTCGTCGGACCTTCCAACAGGAAGCATAACTCAAATTCCACCAAGGCTTGGTTGCAGAAGAAGTCCTGGAAGATTCTACAGGGCCATCGCGGTCACCTGACTTGAACCCCATAGAAAATCTCTGGTGGGATTTGAAGAAGGCGGTTGGAGCATGCAAACCCAAGAATATTACTGAACTGGAGGCCATTGCTCATGAGGAATGGGCTAAGATTCCTCAGAACGCTGCCAGAAGCTGGTGTCTGGCTATGCATCTCGTTTGCAGCAGGTCATAACAGCAAAAGGGTGCTCTACTCATTATAAGTTGCATTTTCAGTTGAATTTTGGGAAACCACTTGAGCATTCGTTGAGTTGAACTATTTAAATTGCTTTCGTTTGATTTGTTCATTGCAAACAGCCGAAAGTCTGTAAATTTTGATAATAAACCTGATTTGCAATGGGGGTTGAATAATTTTGATTACAACTGTGTGTGTGTGTATATATATATATATATATATATATATATATATATATATATATATATATATATATATATATATATATATATATATATATATATATAAATTTTATTTACTATTATATTTTTTATTTATTTATGTATTTATTTTTTTTAATACGGTTCATTTTCTGTTTTCCTTCAGTATCAATATTTAAAAACTTTCGCTTGATTAGTCGGTTGTTGCCAGGTACTGCCCAACTTAGTTATCGGTATCGATAAAATCCAATATCGGTCGACCTCTGCTCTCAATTGCTGTATATGAAAGTTTCTTTCTTCTTTCTAGGGAAGTGCTACAATGTGCCTGCTGGCCTAGATGAATCAGGCAAAAGGAAAAGGAAAGGCAGCTCAAAAATACAGGACTTCTGGGGCTGGTGCACAAGTGCTTGTAAGTCTGTGTTTAATAACGCATCTGATTTTCTTTTTTTCTCTCTCTCTAGAGTGACATTGCTGACTGACTCCCAACTAGGTCCGTATGATGTGGACAAAAAATATGATGTAGGGTGATGCAATATATCAGAGATTAACATGTACAATAGAAGAGATTATTAATTAGAGATTAACATGTACAATGTGTTAATAAATTGCCAACCCAAACTCCCAGTGCTCATACTGAATGTAGCTCAGTATTAAACCCTATATGCCACATCATTAGTTTGACAATTATCCAAACATACAGTCCCCTGTGGAAGTATTGGAACATCAAGGCCAATGTTTTTGAGATGATTGATCAGAATGTCGGCTTTCTTTCCCTGATATTTAGAACATGGCACCTTTGGTGACAGGCCACCACATTTTTAAGTGAGCAATAGTATAGGAACAGATAGTCTTGGTAAGAAACACTTAATTTTTGGTTGCATATCCCTTACAATAACTGGATGAAGCCTGCGACCCATTGACATCACCAAACTGCTGCATTCCTCATTTGTGATGCTTTTCCAGGCTTGTAGCACAGCTTTATCCAGTTGTTTGTTTCGAGGGGTTTCTCCCTTTAATCTCCTTTTCAGTAGGTGAAATGCTGATCAGGTTAAGATCTGGTGATTGACTTTGCCAGTCTAAAACCTTCCACTTTTTACCCCTGATGAAGACCTTTGTTGAGTTGGCAGTGTGTTTTGGGTCATTGTCTTGCTTCATGATAAAGTTCCTCCCAATTAGACTGGACAGAATGTTTTTGTAGACTTCTGAATACATTCTGCCACTACCATCATGAGTTACAACATCAATAAAGATTAATGAGCCTGTTCCACTAGCACTGACACTACCTCTACCATGATTGACAGAAGAACTTGTATGTTTTGCAGCATGAGCAGATCCTATCTTTCTACCCTTTCCTTCAGTTTGGTAGAGGTTAATCTAGGTTCAAGAAGTTTTATGGCTCATCTCTGTATTTCAGTCTTCACAGGTGAAACCCAGGTTTCAAACCAAGATTAGACATTCAGAGCTATTAACTGCTTAACCTGTCAATCTAATAGTGCACACTTGGGCAACAATAAATACTTGTCTCATGTTCCAATATTTTTGATCACTTGAAAAATGGGTGGGTTTTTTTAAAAAAAAAAAAAAAAGGTCCCATGTTTAACAAATTTTAGATGTAAATATCAGGAAATGAAAACTGAAATTCTGATCTATTGTCTCGTATTCATCTTTTCATCTGAAACCCAAACGCATAGAAAAAACAAAAGAATTGGCCTTGTTATTCCAATACTTTAAGAGGGGACTGGATATTTTACAGGTAGTAAACTTATTTTAATATGGCAATGTGTATTGAGTTTAACATTAATTAAAATATTATACCAGCCAATTGTTGCCAAAATTAATTCAAAATTCACATTCACTGTTGTCCATCGCTTCCTCTTGTTGTAAGAATTCATATTTGTGAATGGGTTTTAAGAAAGAAAACATTAAATCATTTTCATTTGTATATCTCACAACATGGAGAAATTTTAAATCAGTTTAAAAAGGACTGGAACTAAATAATTTGTCATTTTCATTCTTCTAAAAACTACTGTGTGTACAGCCGTGGCCAAAAGTTTTGAGAATGACACAAATATTAATTTTTACAAAGTCTGCTGCCTCAGTTTTTATGATGGCAATTTGCATATACTCCAGAATGTTATGAAGAGTGATCAGATGAATTGCAGTTAATTTCGAAGTCCCTCTTTGCCATGAAAATGAACTTAATCCCAAAAAAACATGTCCACTACATTTCAGCCCTTCCACAAAAGGACCAGCTGACATCATGTCAGTGATTCTCTCGTTAACACAGGTGAGAGTGTTAATGAGGACAAGGCTGGAGATCACTCTGTCATGCTGATTGAGTTAGAATAACAGACTGGAAGCTTTAAAAGGAGGGTGGTGCTTGAAATTATTGTTCTTCCTCTGTTAACTATGGTTACCTGCAAGGAAACACGTGCAGCCATCATTGCTTTGCACAAAAAGGGATTCACAGGCAAGGATATTGCTGCTAGTAAGATTGCACCTAAATCAACCATTTATCGGATCATCAAGACCTTCAAGGAGAGAGGTTCAACTGTTGTGAAGAAGGCTTCAGGGCACCTAAGAAAGTCCCGCAAGCGCCAGGACCGTCTCCTAAAGCTGATTCAGCTGCGGGATCGGGGCACCACCAGTGCAGAGCTTGCTCAGGAATTGCAGCAGGCAGGTGTGAGTGCGTCTGCACGCACAGTAAGGCGAAGACTTTTGGAGGATGGCCTGGTGTCAAGAAGGTCAGCAAAGGAGCCACTTCTCTCCAGGAAAAACATCAGGGACAGACTGCTATTCTGCAAAAAGTACAGGGATTGGACCGCTAAGGACTGGGGTAATGTCATTTTCTCTGATGAATCCCCTTTCTGATTGTTTGGGGCATCTGGGAAAAAAGCTTGTCTGGAGAAGAAAAGGTGAGCGCTACCATCAGTCCCGTGTCATGCCAACAGTAAAGCATCCTGAGACCACTCATGTGTGGGGTTGCTTCTCAGCCAAGGGAGTGGGCTCACTCACAATTTTGCCTAAGAACACAGCCATGAATAAAGAATGGTACAAAAACATCCTCAGAGAGCAACTTCCCCCAACCATCCAAGAACAGTTTGGTGATGAACAGTGCCTTTTCCAGCATGATGGGGCACCTTGCCACAAGGCAAAAGTGATAACGAAGTGGTTCGGGGAACAAAACATCGACGTTTTGGGTCCATGGCCAGGAAACTCCCCAGACCTTAATCCCATTGAGAATTTGTGGTCAATCCTAAAGAGGCGGGTGGACAAACAAAAACCCACAAACTCTGACCCACAAACTCCAAGCATTGATTATGCAAGAATGGACTGCCATCAGTCAGGATGTGGCCCAGAAGTTGATTGACAGCATGCCAGGGCAAATTGAAGAAGTCTTGAAAAAGAAGGGTCAACACTGCAAATATTGACTCTTTGCATAAAATTCATGTAATTGTCAATAAAAGCCATTGACACTTATGAAATGCTTGTGATTATACTTCAGTAACAGTAACATCTGACAAAAAGATCTAAAAACACTGAAGCAGTAGACTTTGTGAAAATTTGTGTCATTCTCAAAACTTTTGGCCACGGCTGTGTGTATATATAGACTATATGGCCAAAAGTTTGTGGACACCTGACCATCACACCCATATGTGGTTCTTCCCCAGATTGTTTCCACAAAGTTGGAAGCACACAATTGTATAGAATCTTTGTATGCTGTAGCATTACGATTTCCCTTCACTGGAACTAAGAGGCCCAAACCTGTTCCAGCATGACAATGCCCCTGTGCACTAGGGATGGGCGATATGGACTTAAAACTATATCACAACATTTTCTGGTATTTATTGCGATAACGAGATCAGTGACAATATAAATATAGTACCATTTACCACTGTTTTTAGCTACAAGTGATAGCTGTATGCAGTCTTGAGAGCCTCAGAAACACAAACATTTGATCTAAAAGTAAAACTTACCAATCATCAGATAGGCTCCTAAAATATACCAATTACATAAAACAATAAAAAAACAAACAAAAAAAAAACAAAAAGTATACTGAAAAGAACACTCTGCCCACAGTCAAGTGTGGTGGTGGCTCGGTGATCCTCTGGCACTGGAAACCTGCTTCATGTGGAAGGCAAGATGGATTCATTGAAGTATCAGGAAATCCTAGGAGAAAACTTCATGCCGTCTGTGAGGAAGCAGGACCTTCCAACAGGACAATGAGCCCAAGCATACCTCAAATTCCACCAAGGCTTGGTTGCAGAAGAAGTCCTGGATGATTCTACAGGGCCATCACAGTCCCGTGACTTGAACCCCATAGAAAATCTCTGGTGAGATTTGAAGAAGAATATTACTAGAATATTACAAGAATATTACTGAACTGGAGGCCATTGCTCATGAGGAATGGACTACGATTCCTCAGGAATGCTGCCAGAAGCTGGTGTCTGGCTATGCATCTTGTTTGCAGCAGGTCATAACAGCAAAAGGGTGCTCCACTAAGTACTAAAGAAGCTTGCCATGAAGGGGTTGAATAATTTTGAAACTGGAGAAGTCATTATAAGTTGCATTTTCAGTTGAATTTGTGGAAACCACTTGAAGCATTCGCTGTGTTGAACTATTTTAATAGCTTATTTATTTATTTATTTTTATTTGTTCATTGCAAACAGCTGAAGGTCTGTAAATTTTGACAATAAACCTGATTTGCAATGGGGGTTGAATAATTTTGACTGCAACTGTATATTGTGCTGTGTCTGTAGGTCCTTTTGAGAGATTAAACTATCTAATCCTTCTAATGTTTCCGCTTCTCTTTTCCTGTAGATGAGAGCATGGACCGCAAGCTTAAGCATGGACCTTTTTATCCTGGTAAATTTTCCAACCAACATGTACAACTGCTCTCTACAGTCTGTTTGGCTTGAATGATCATATTGCATTTTTCCTTTATAGAATTCAACTACGTCTACCTGGGCAAGATGGGTCAGCGGCTTAAACTGCGGAAGAAGGTTCTAAGAAAAACGGTATACTTGTAGTTATAGAATGTCCTGTGGATAATGCATTTGTTTATTTGTGTATCTGTCTTTATGAAAAGTTGCACATTGGAATGTGTACATGTGTTTGTAGGACATGTCTAATCCTATGTCTGTTTCAGGGTGTATACATATCTGATGATGTGCTGAGAAGAACTTACTTAGAGCCAGAGAATCAAGAGGACAAAGATGAGGTGGTCCGACATCCAGACTTGGATGGTGAGAGAAACAAGCATGTACATATACAGCTTCTTAAAGCAGATTGGTTAGATTTTTCCTGGAGTTAATAGTATATGACTAGTTCTTTTTTTCCATTTCATAAATGAGATTTGTTTTATCCAGGTGATGATAACTTCTCAGATCATGAAAATGAGAATTTGGTTGAAGACCACGCACCTGGAGACATTATTAGTGAACATGATCCAATTTTCACTGGTAATATATACGGGTTCAACCTAGTTCTCATAAGCATGAATGCGTATTTTTTAGGACCATGAAATATTCATCTTTCCTCTTTGTTCCCAGACTCACAGCTGGGCCGGATTAGTTATGAGGACTTGGTCAAAAAGAGTGTGGTATGCATAGCCTCTTGTACTACTTAAGAGATTTGTTCTAGAATGGTCCACATTCAGTTTTATCATAACTAATTGAGTGGTTTAATTCATTGTATGCAACTGTTAATCTATTAGAGGGCCAAGCAGTGATGAAGGTTGCTGTTCAAACCTGACCATTTAACTGTTTAGCCAGATTAAACAGCCATTTACTTTGCTGTTAAATTATGTGTTGGAGGTATGTTTTGCTCCAGGGATACAGCACAAATTATATTCCCTGGACAGTTGTGAAGTGATACAGCAGTGATGCTGACTAAGTAGTACATGCATGTGTGCTTCTTACTGTGTCCTCTCTGGCTGTAGGAGTTGTTCCTAGCCAACTCCCAGAAGTATGCTCAGGAGACAGCTCTGTCTCGCAGGGTAAAGGACTGGGAGGACGAGATCAGCCCTCGGCTCTTGGCTCAGGTAATGAAGCAACTGTGTAGGGGGAACTCGTACTTTCATACCCACTGGTGTTGGGGTGAGGTTCATCAGGATCACACAGTAGGACTGTATGTAATAGGCTTGCCATGGTATATGGTTATACCAGGGATGAAATGTTATGAGGGATGAAATTTTATACCGGTTTAAAGGGGGAAACATTATGAATGAAACTTACTTAATAACAAAAGTTCCTATATCTATCCTAACGAATAGAAGAGCTTTAAATAATGTATAGTCGTCTAATGAAGAGTTTGTGACAGTCAGTTTAACAGAGGACCTAACGGTTTAACTGACGGGAACAACTGTGTGAGGTCAGAGGGGCAGCAGAAATGTGTGTAAAATATTCAACAGAACTCCGTGAAGCTATCTATCTATCTAACGGCATTTAGAAGACAAAATGACCGAACGCCTGATACCTAAAAGAGGAGCTCTACTGTACATGGGCTATATTTGTTGTTTGGCATGTTCATTTTATACAAAGCCTATGTTTGCTGTGTGGCGTGATTATTAGAGGTTTGGTGAACAAACAATTCAGTTTAATTTTTTAAATATTTTGTTTAAAAACAAAAATTAAAGTTTGAAATCAAGCTACATTGTGTAGGTTATTGCGAACTGAAAATTACCCCATAGCACCATCTAGCGTACAACCAGTGCTAATACCGGTATTACCGGTTTGAACAAAGGATACCATACCGGTGGGAAGAAGCTTTTTTTTCCCCCTTTCTCTGCAGTATATCTTGCCATTTTGACCTTTTGTGTTCTGTTTACTACTTTGCAATAAAGTTCATGTTGATGTTGACCACTGGTTCCAAACCCTAGGCCTAGAGTACACCCTTTCCTGCACGTTAGTGTTTTCCCTGATCTAACATGCCTGATCCAACTAATCAGCCAATTAACAGTTCTTCCTGAGTTAACACTAACATGCACAGAACCAGGGAACCTGTGCTCTATACCAATGTTTAGATCTACTGTTATGTAGTTGTATTTTACTGTATTTAAAATATTATAAGTCCTAAAAGTAGACAAAGAGATCCCAGTTAAACAAATGAGATAAAAATATTATACTTGGTCATTTGTTTATTGAGAAATTATCCAATATTACATATCTGTGAGTGGCAAAAGTGTTTGAACCTTTGCTTTCAGTATCTGGTGTGACTCCCTTGTGCAGCAATAACTGCAAATTCCAGTAAGTGTTGATCAGTCCTTCACATCGGCTTGGAGGAATTTTAGTTCATTCCTCAGTACAGAACAGCTTCAACTCTGGGATATTGGTGGGTTTCCTCACACGAACTGCTTGCTTCAGGTCCTTCCACAACATTTCTATTGTATTAAGATCAGGACTTTGACTTGGCCATTCCAAAACATTAACTTTATTCTTCTTTAACCATTCTTTGGTAGAACGACTTGTGTGCTGCATGCCCCACTTTCTCTTGGGTTTCGGATCATGGACAGATGTCCTGAAATTTTCCTTTAGAATTCACTGGTATAGTTCAGAATTCATTGTTCCATCAATGATGGCAAGCCGTCCTGGCCCAGATACAGCAAAACAGGCCCAAACCATGATACTACCACCACCATGTTTCACAGATGGGATAAGGTTCTTATGCTGGAATGCAGTGTTTTCCTTTCTCCAAACATAACGCTTCTCATTTAAACCAAAAAGTTCTATTTTGGTCTCATCCATCCACAAAACATTTTTCCAATAGCCTTCTGGCTTGTCCACGTGAGCTTTAGCAAACTGCACAAGGGCAGCAGTGTTCTTTTTGGAGAGCAGTGGCTTTCTCCTTGCAACTCTGCCATGCACACCATTGTTGTTCAGTGTTCTCCTGATGATGGACTCATGAACATTAACATTAGCCAATGTGAGAGAGGTCTTTAGTTGCTTAGATGTTACCCTGGGTTCCTCTGTGACCTCTCGGACTATTACATGTCTTGCTCTTGGAGTGATCTTTGTTGATCGACCATTCCTGGGTAACAATGGTCCTGAATTTCCTCCATTTATACACAATCTGTCTGACTGTGAATTGGTGGAGTCTAAACTCTTTAGAGATGGTATTGTAACCTTTTCCAGCCTGATGAGCATCAACAACTCTTTTTCTGTGTTCCTCGGAAATCTCATTTGTTTGTGCCATGATACACTTCCACAAACATGTTATGAAGGTCAGACTTTGATAGAGCCCTGTTCTTTAAATAAAGCGGGGCGCTCACTCACACCTGATTGTCATCCCATTGATTGAAAACACCTGACTCTAATTTCCCCTTCAAATTAACTGCTAATCCTAGAGGTTCACAAACTTTTGCCACTCACAGATATGTAATATTGGATCATATTCCTTAATAAATAAATGACCAAATATAATAATGTTGTCTCATATGTTCAATTAGGTTCTCATGGTCTGCTTTTTGGATTTCTGATGATGATTTGGGTCATATTGTACTTTTCATATATCATGCAAATATATAAAATTATATATATAAAATTCACAAACTTTATATATATATATATATATAAAATAAAATTCACAAACTTTCAAGCACCACTGTATAAATGCATAAGAGAGAGGGAGAGCATGTGCTTTTATTTGTGCAAATGCTGCTAATTTTTAACATTTTTTTAAAATTTCATCTATATTTCACCTTTCGGGCATAATGACCTGAAAAGAAATTCTGTTTTAATAAATCTTTTTTATAAAATCATGTTAATTTGAGTAAGTTTCCTTGTTGTTAAAGTCACCTTTGGTGTTTAATTTCTTGTTTTAAAAAAATTTTATGCATTCAGCTGATTCAGTCGGTGGTGTTCTCTGTTGTCCAGGAGGACCGTGTGGTTTTTGACATTCATGATTACGGGGATCAGATTGTCCATGCACTTGGTGCTGTTGGGATGAGGCGATCGTTTGCATCACTTGTCAAAGGCATGGAAAACACAGAAGCCTGCAGATACATGCTGGCTTCTCTTCAGCTGGTTAGTACATGTGCACACACACTATGTTCATTAGATGAGGCTGATTCCAGTTTAGTATGTGAAAAGATTATAATAGTGAGACATACACACCCCTGATGTTAATGCTTAAAAATGGAATAAGAAGTTTGATTAGTTTTGGGGGTGTCATTCATCTATCTGAGAATTAAGAGGGACAAGTAACAACAAATTTCAGATTTTTTTTTTTTTACCTAATTTTAACTAGATTAAATTACTAACTAATTATTTAATTATTTTAAAAAATGTTATTTAAATTGCTGTGTAGTTGGAGCTCTGCATGGACATCTGTAAACACTCACTGTAGTAATACTGATTCTCCTTTACCTTTTTAATTAAGGTGCTTGGGTACCATACTTGCACAAACGTCTCCCAAAGTTTCTCACACTACAAAATCCTTTTTCTCTGTTATTTAAGAGGCCAGCAATTTTAATTATTTATGCAGCAAGTTAATGTTTTAGATTAATTTTTATTAATTTACCTGAAGTAACTAGCTTGATCATAAATTTCTTCCCAGTGCAAAGGTGGAAAAAACACGGGTACAGGTAGTACTGAGTAAACTGCGAAACCTACTTAAAATAAAATACTGTGGTTCTGAATGTGATGGTTACTGAGTTTATTGTGATGTCTTGAACAGTGGCAAAAGGAGAGTAGGGGAATTATGAAAATATCATACTGGAATGGAAATTTTTATTTTTTCCATCCCAGGTGCAAGAATTAAATGAAACTCTGCTCAGTTAGTGTGAAAACTTGTGCCTTGAAACATGCCTGGAATATGGCATGTTAGAGCTGGACACAACCTCGCCTACTGTATTTATTTAAAAAGCACAGAATTCTATTGTCCTTTTTTGAATTTGTCCTTTTTGACAAAATATAATAAGGTAAGGTACTTTATTGTTATTGTACACAATACAATGAAATTTAGTTTGGCTACTCTGACAGCAACAAGAGCATTTAATCATAAAACTCTAAAAGGAATTTAAATTACAGTTTTTTTTCAACTGCTTACACACATTTTCTAAATTTTGCCTCTTTTTTCAAAACTTAACACACAAATCCAAGAATTGCACACGCAAAATGCCTCACATCTCTTTCAAAATGACACACTGCATTCAAAAGATCACAAACGCATCTCAAAAGCAAACATCTGTCTTACGTTGCAAACACTTAAGCCATTTTTGGATGTCATATATACACAGTAATTCAAAACCTAAAGCTCTTCTTTCATGACCTCCTATGGACACTTCTGTACAAGATCGAAAGTAATTGTCAGAGAGATTTGAAAAATTCACAGTAAACACGAAAGCAAGATTGAAACCAAACTTTTTTTTTTTTTTTTTTTTTTTTTTTTTACTGTAAGCATTTGTGGTTGTGAATACAGTACTAGAGAAAAGAAAAGAAATACAACAATGTGCAGTTGGACAGAATCCAAACATAATTTTGAAAAAGGTGATTATTCCAAAGGAATTGTGTGTGCGTGTATGTGTGATGGTTGGGTGCATCTAGGCTCAATCCCTCTTCCGGGCTGGGTCCGGCCACAATACTTCATCCACGTCACATGCTATGTTCTCTCTTGCCAGACACCGTGGAAAGAACCTCCTTGTATGGCGTATCCAACCTTGGATGGAGGCGGCATCAATGTCTCCACATGCCTCCTCCATTGTCTGGAGAAGTGTCATGTTGACATAGGGATGACGATCATACACTTTCCAGCTGCATGTGGGGAAAAATTCCTCTATAGGGTTTAGAAATGGTGAATATGGAGGCAGGTAGACAACAGAAAAATGGGGATGAGTAACAAACCAGTTTTGGACCTGATGGGCGTGATGAAAGCTGACATTATCCCAGATGATGACAAATCTTGCCTGGTCTTCATTCTGCAGACCTTGAACAAGCATATCATGAACAGCATCCAGAAAACCTATGATGTGATCAGTGTTATAGGGGGGCCAAGTCTGGCATGATGGTGCAGGACACCATTCTGTGTAATTGCAGCACACATTGTAATGTTTCTGCCACGTTGTCCATGGACACTGACAATGGCCCTTTGTCCAATGACATTTCTCCCCCTTCTTCTGGTTTTGCGGAGATTGAAGCCCACCTCATCCACATAAATGTATTCATGGATTCATGTATGCTGGACTCCAAAATTCTCTGTAAAAGAGAAGATAACATGTAGATCAGTATATGCACAACCCAATAGCTTGACTTGGTAGGTGCAAGTCTGATATTTTGGTGAAAGTGTTGTATGCATACCTCCACAAAGTCATGTCGAAGGTTCTTGACTCACAGTTCCTTTCAAATGGGACCTTATACAGCTGTTTCATTCTCAGTTGATTTCTCTGGAGGACACGATGTATTGTTGAGGGGCTCACAGCATTTATGTTAGCAAAAATTATGGCATCATTAAGGATATGATTGCATATTTCACGAATTCTCATAGCATTATTGGCCAAAACCAAATTCACGATAGCCGTCTTTTGCTCTTCAGTGAACTTGTGACCTCGCCCACCATGAAACCTTCGCCTTGCTACTCTATAGAAGATTCAAGAATAGTGTGAGTGTGTGCCATAAACTGTAACATACATACTATTTTATACAATATAGTCAGAATGTCTTCTTACATTGAGCTGTACTGTTGTACAGTATGATAACCTACCAGACTGTGACCAATTGTGCAGTGCACTACAGTGAATGGATGCATGGGTGCTAAAATATATGTATTATAGTATACGGTATGTTATGCTGAAATAGCTATTATGTGTACATTAGAACATGTACATTACAGTAAATTGTTACATACCTGTTATCATTTCTAAAGGTTCGAATTATACCCGCCACTGTAAATCGACTCAAATTAGGCTGGACTCTCTGTCCAGCCTCTCTCATTGTTAGACCATGGTTGATCACATGATCACAGTGATGGTAGCCCTAATCTCATCAGAGACCACACTTCTTGTTCTTTGTCCTCCTCCTCTTCCCTGTCCGACTCGTCCTCTTCCTCCCCTTGCTCCCCTTTGAACTCCTGCTCCTCTAACTCGAACTCTGCCTCATCCTCTGGCTCTCCCTCCAACTCCTCTTACTCTGTCTACATTGTTTACATCCATTGTTCAAAACCTATAACTTGACCATTGGCCTATTTATAGGCCTACTCTAAAGTCATGATTGGTTGGTGTTAAGTAAAGCAATGAGTGTTTGCACATGTGAGGCGTTAGTGTGAGGCGCTGATGAATTAGCGTGGCATTTTGACTGGTTGTGTTTGAAAAAGGAAATCATGATACTTCCTGTTAGATATTTGTGTGTTACATAGAGAATTGTGTGTTGTTTTGCAAAAAGTGTTTTATGAAATTGAATACTGAGTCAAAAGCCAAAAATTAGGATATGGTTCTGCAGATTTGGTGTGTGGTTCTGCTGTTTGAGTGTCAGGTTTCAGAAATTGAGTGACAAGTGAAGATTTGGTGTGTAAGCAGTTGAAAAAAAAACTAAGAAGTTGAAAAAAGTAAGAATTAAGAATAAATAAACAGCACACGCTGTAAAGTATATACAAAATTGCACATATGTGATGCCTTGATTTATTGAAAAGTGAAAAGTACTGAAATGTGTATATTGCACATAGTATAAAACCATTAGAGATGTATTGCACATTGTATAAAGTGACAAGTGACATGTAGCAGTGGCAAAGGGTAAGCTTAGTGTCAAATGGGGGGCCATATTGCTAATAATTGTTGCACACCTATATTTAACAAAGTTTTTTTTTTTTATATATATATATAAATAAATGTGTTTTGTTTGCAATTGATTGATATCCATGACAGCAGAGTATTTTTGTGAATTTTTGAACAAAAGGTTAAAGAATAAAGACAACTTTTCACAGCCTTCTTTGCTCATAAGTATGCAAATTAGTGGAGGATACTTGCTTTTGTTCTGGACAAAATATTATGCTAATCAAATTAGCCTACCTGAATTAGTCACATTTACAGCTTGGTACTATATGTAACCTCAGTTTGGCGTTGGTGTCCACTGGGGTTATGTCTAGTCTTTGTCAGCAGATACTCAAACCTCTTCAGCCTGTCTGGGATTGGGTTAGTTCATTGTAATCAGATTTATTTTGAAACCAACAACGCTGCAGGTGCATGATTCAGCTACTTTAAATCTGGATACAAAGTTTAGTTGAAGATTTCTTAAGCCCTCTTTCTGGAACAAAACTCCTAGATGTTTGTTGACCACAACTCCAAATAAGCAGGTCTGATTCAGTTTCTTGTAGTTATGAAGTGATCCTTCATGTTTAAGTCAGTCATGTGATGCCATTCATATGTAACTGATATTGTAACTGAATTTGGTGGAAAAGTTATGCAAGTAAAAGTTTGGGATTGTGTGTGTGCGTGTGTGTCTCCTTCAGGCCAATGACTACACAGTAGAGATCGATAAGAGCCCTGGACTTGATGAGAGCATAGACACCATTCACCTGACGTTACTGACCAAACAGAGGGCACATGAACGCCTCAAAGCCTACAGTGCCCCCCTGGAGCTGGACCTTCCCTGACCTTTCACAAGTCTTCATCTTGGCTCATTGCCAGAATAACACTGCAAAAGGACATTTATATACATAATCTGGAACAGACAAGCAATTTCATTTGGTCCTTTTGTGTGAGTTCATTCAGCCTATAACTATATTAAAGTGCATACCAATTTAACATTTTTTTAAAGTCAGGCTTAAGTGCAGTTTTGGGGAAATATAGTAATTTGTGTGTGAGATGTTCATTACTCATGTTTGTATTATCTGAATGTCGTTTGTGTCACTGTCTAATGGCTCTTGTGTATTACTATATTTTTAATGCTTTAAAGTGCATCTGTGTGCTTAAACCCTCGATTTGTGCTACATTACATTCATACTGATTATGAATTTTAGATGTTTGTCTTTCATCAAAGGTGATAAAGAACATACATTATTTCCTAAAAGGGTAGAATTACTTTTTTTTTTTTTTTTTTTATTCGTCTTGTTTTGGATCATTTGGATAAACTGTTCTGATAACAGAACCTCAAACAATGACTTACATTATTTTGATCTCAATAAAAAATAAGACCAGCATAACATTTTTTTTAGGTTGTTCAGTGGCACATTTTAAAACTCAGTGCATATAAAATATTTAAATTTAACTTGTATTTAGCCTGTTTCTATTTACTGCTTATTTACTCAGTGCCTAGTCCATCTCTCATATCCAGGTCCACTTTATTTTGCAATATATAATCAAATCTTCCTGTATCAGACTAAATGTTGGTCAGGATATAACTTCACATAATTCTTCATGTGTTGACGAATGCTTTCAGCAATCTGCCCTGCATTTTTCATTCGGTTGTAATAGTCCAGGAAGAGGCCATCTGGATTTATGAGATATATAAGGATGGTGTGGTCCACGATATAATCTCCATCTTCGTCCTTGGGTCCAGCACTCGCGTAAACCCGGTAAGCCCGTCCAGCTTCCTTTACCTCCTCGGGTGTGCCCGTCAATCCGATCAGCCGTGGGTGAAAATCTTGGACGTACTTGGCCATGGCAGCCACGTCATCTCTTTCAGGATCGACGGTTATAAACAGTGGCTGCACATGGGGCAGGTTTGAGTCATCCAGCAGCTTTACCACACTGCTCATCTTTTCCAGCTCATCAGGGCAGATATCAGGGCAGTGTGTGAAGCCGAAGTACATGAGCACCCACTGCCCCAAGAAGTCCTTTTTGGTCCGTTGCTGTCCAGTGTGGTCCAGCAAGCAGAAATCTCCTTGGCCTATGGCCACTTTCCTCAATTGCTCTATCCGCTGCACCTGTAGCTTCTGCTGCTTTTCCTCATGCACATACCACCAGGTACCAATTATAGCACCTCCAACAAGCAATGTCATGACCAGTCGTGTTCGGAGCTTAATCCTGGCTGAGAAACTAGACTTTGGAGGTTGGGTATTGTCCTGAGAAAATGTAGCTCGCTGGTGCTCAAATGTTTGTGGCAAAAGAGCTCTAGAAGGAGGACTATTGAAATGTGCATGTTTCCTATTTTGCCACTTATTTGTGTGTAGTGTGTAGCAGCTATACATCCTCGGTATATAATATAACAAGTCATAAGGGCATGGATTTTGGCTGGCATGTAGAGTGATTCTCAGCATGCTCCACGATGTCCTATAACAGGCATAAGGTCTGACACCAAGCATCTTCAGACCTGGAAAAGAAGGGGAAAAAGCATACAAATGCTTTGTTTTATTTAAGCTCGCCAATACTGAACGAAAAGCACTTAATACTCAAGGACCGGGTTCCCAGTTCAGTTCCTGGAGTTCCCGTACGATCAATCTTGTCCACAAGAAGCCGGCATGGCTGCAGATTTTCATTCCGACCAAGCAAGAGTCACACCTGATTCCACCTGTTTCATCAGTTGAACGTTGCCTTTTTGGTTGGAATAAAAGCCTGCAGCCACACATGCCCTTCAACTTTTCAAGATTTATCTGCTCCAAATACACCCAAGCTCCAGGCCCGGAGTTTACAATCCTGCTCAAACACTCCTGATTTAACTAATCAGCTAATTAACAGTCCTTCCTGAGCTGAAGTGGGTGTAGAGCAGGGAAAACATCAACATGAGCAGGACAGGGGATACTATAGGGCCAGGGTTGGAAACCTGTGTGTTAATTCCTGACTCATGCAGAACACCGTGTCCTGCTAATGTTAGTGTTTTTCCTGCTCTTGCACACCCACTTCAGCTCAGGAGTTTGAAGAGTTTGGATAGCTGGATAAAATAAGCAGGGCAGCAGTTCTCGGGGGACCAAGGCTGGAAAAGTACCACCAAATGAACAAACCACATTTGTGTATGATACACGTGTTTACAGATCGAATAAATGAATGTCTTCCTACTTCTTACACCACGATGACCTTTATTTACACCTCATATAGTGCTGTACATCCAATAAAGTTCCGTTTAAACACACTAGCGTGCACGTAGAGAATAATACTAAATAAAGCTGTCAATGATTCAACACTGTTTGACAAACTGAAAAGGCTATATTACGGCTAGATTAAAAAAAAATAAAGTTAAAAAAAATAAAAACCTATGAAAGGATTAAAGATATTACTAGCCTTGTTGCCGCTCCTTTTCACCTCAGGAAAATGTAGCATAAGCTTCATAACCAGCGTAACCCGGACTGCATGTAATGAGTAAATACACTTGTAGTTTCGAAATAACAGATTCATCTTAGCAGAGGTATTGTTTTATTTAGCCGAGATGTTTTAATATCGATTACTTTGAAAGGTAAATTTAAAAAATCGTTATTTCTAATATATTTGTAAATTGTGATTTAGTTTTGCTGTGACGCTTGTGCTTATTAGCGGATTCGTTACAAAGCGAGGCGTTATGGGTTACCTGATCCGCGTCCCCTGTCCGATGAGTACCTCGCTTGCGCCGGGCATGGCACGCTCCGATCAGTATCGGTGATGCTCCCGGATCTGTAGCACGCCATGAGTTTGTCTCTCCAATCAAGAATTAACTTATGGCTAAAAGCAAATGAATTAATACCCTCGATAGATGAGACTACAATGTGTCCCGCTATCCTCACTGACCACAGAGTAATTTGATTCTAAATGAACTTTCTTATCAACAACAAAAAATACAATAATGGTAGCTACTGGAAATTTAATAACAATTTACTTAGAAGTGATTATTTAAAGGGGATTACTAGGAAACTCATTAATGAACAGTGGAAAGTGGCATGCACTTTTTGTTTGGGGAAAAATCTGATGATGTTTTTGGTCATATTTATGCAGATATAGCCTATAGACAATTTTAAAGCAGGAGTCAGGAACCTAGTTAGCACAGATTGGATTTGAACATATCAGGTTAGAGTAGAGTAGAGTAGGGCTCTAATAGCCCTAGAGTAGAGGACGTTTTTCCGTTCACCAAAAGGATATTAAGAAAAGCTATTCCGGAAGGGAGAAGAATTAATCTTTGCTGCTTGGATTTCTATTTTTGCAGACAACAGGCTAGAACTCATTTTGATAGATTAAGCAAACATGAAAGTAGAAAACATCGCCTTTATGAGAGGTGTTATGCCTTTGATTATAGAAGTACATCACAATAAGAATTAAAGAGGTGAATCGATGCAAAATTAAATAAAATATTACAAGAAATATAAGGAGTTAGCGATCACTTTTAAAAAGAGCAATTTTATATAGATAACTTTTGATAAAAGAAAGGAAAAAGAACAATTACATAGGGCAGGTAACAAAAACAGATTAAAGATGAGGTGGCCTGATTGTATGGTAGTTTATGTGAGAGTGGATAAAGATTGTACAACAAAGGCAGTTGAAAGGGAAAAGTCAATAAGACACAAACATTTATATCCCCCAAATTGAGTATTTATGATCCTAAATGCAGTGTATAGAAAAGGGGACCTACTCAGTCCTATATTTAGACTTCCAGCAATAGATAGAGAGACTTACACAGAGTTGCGTGCTGACAAAGAAACAGTAGAAATATTTAAGAATTATCCTGACTGTGTGTTAATTTATATAGATATAATTACACCCACAGAAGCACCAGAGGGCTGGGTACAAATGAAACAGCAGAGACTGATAAGGGAGAATAGATTAAGCAGTGTGAGTCATGTACATTTTTATCCTGTGACTCGAATGGAAATTCAAGAAGAAGCTAGAGAACACAAGAGTGCGAATAAGAACACATTTTTGGAAAGAGAATCAATATGAGGACTTTTAAGGCAAAGATATCCCTTAACAGAAGAAAAGACAGATTAAGTATAACACAGTTTAGGAATCTAGAAGAAGCGAGTGAGGTAAGGAATAACCATACGTAGACAGAGAGACAAAGTAAATAGGTCTGGAGACATGCTTGGCCAGTCCATCACCATCAGTGGTCGTCTTGGAGGTGTGTTTGGAGTCATTATCATGTTGGAATTCTGCCCTGCGGCCCAGTTTCCGAAGGGAGGGGAGCATGCTCTGCTTCAGTATGTCACAGTACATGTTGGCGTTCATGGTTCCCTCAATGAGCTGTAGCTCCCCAGTGCCGGCAGCACTCATGCAACCCCAGACCATGACAATCTCACCACCATGCTTGACTGTAGGCAAGACACACTTGTCTTTGTACTCCTCACCTGGTTGCTGCCACACACGCTTGACACCATCTGAACCAAATAAGTTTATCTTGGTCTCATCAGACCACGGGACATGGTTCCAGTAATCCATGTCCTTAGTCTTCTTGTCTTCAGCAAACTGTTTGCGGGCTTTCTTGTGCATCATCTTTAGAAGAGGCTTCCTTCTGGGACGACAGCCATGCAGACCAATTTGATGCAGTGTGCGGAGTATGGTCTGAGCACTGACAGGCTGACCCCCCACCCCTTCAACCTCTGCAGCAATGCTGGCAGCACTCATACGTCTATTCTGCAAAGCCAACCTCTGGATATGATGCTGAGCACGTGCACTCAATTTCTTTGGTCGACCATGGCGAGGCCTGTTCTGAGTGGAACCTGTCCTGTTAAACCGCTGTATGGTCTTGGCCACCGTGCTGCAGCTCAGTTTCAGGGTGTTGGCAATCTTCTTATAGCCTAGGCCATCTTTATGTAGAGCAACAATTCTTTTTTTCAGATCCTCAGAGACTTCTTTGCCATGAGGTGCCATGTTGAACTTCCAGTGACCAGTATGAGAGAGTGTGAGAGCGATAACACCAAACTTAACACACCTGCTCCCCATTCACACCTGAGGCCTTGTAACACTAACGAGTCACATGACACCGGGGAGGGAAAATGGCTAATTGGGCCCAATTTGGACATTTTCACTTAGGGGTGTACTCACTTTTGTTGCCAGTGGTTTAGACATTAATGGCTGTGTGTTGAGTTATTTTGAGGGGACAGCAAATTTACACTGTTATACAAGCTGTACACTCACTACTTTACATTGTAGCAAAGTGTCATTTCAGTGTTGTCCCATGAAAAGATATAATAGAATATTTACAATATTTAAATAGGAAAAGAAAGGAAAGCAACTCAGGGCTATAAGATAAAGTCGCCACGCATGCTGTAGCCAGTATGAAGGAGCAGTCACAGCATCATCTATTAAATCTGTGGGAAGTAATGGGTTTCCAGTTCAGTGTCTACATGCACTCCCACTGCATGTTACAATAAAATACCTGATGATTATTCTGTTTTTCTCACATATTGATTTGTAATCACTCAGAACACACCTTCTAATTTACTAGGCCTTGATCGGATGTATAAATTGAACGTCACTCATATATAATGATAGGCTTTGCAGTTGTGTGTTCCCAGTTGTCTGTCTCCAGTTTCAGAATCTGACAGCGATGGTGGCATCCCTCATCCTGAACCTGACACATTATGGGCTACATAAGGTCAAAGTAGGACAGATAACATGTACACCGTATCACGCAAAAGTGAAACATAGTCATCCTGTGTTTTGTAAACAATACCCTCTGATACCCTGCCAGCATATTTGCGTGTCATGGCTGCAGCTGCTCTCTTAGTGCAGACCACTGGGAAAATGACTATCTCTCACATAGTGATCTTACACTTGTCACACCAGGTCACTGCCATTATGAATTACATCCGCATGCAACACATGACAGCTCACCGAAGACCAGGATATGAGGTTATTCTTTGTGCCACTCAAAATTTAACTATCAAACCTACTAGTGTGCCTAACACACCAATTGTAGTGTTGCATTGCATAATTAATTCTGTTGAACCAGTCACTGACAACTCTCACGATTGCCTAGCCAAAATTCACTTTTCCTCGTGCCTACGTTTGAACTTTTCAGACGTTCCATCTGAAAGATTTTGTGTCTGAAATTTCACAAACACCCATAAGCACCCCTGCTCTGCCCAACTGGCTGAATTAAAAGCTCTCACTACTGCTTAAGGTTATTAGAATTGCTTATATATATATATATATATATATATATATATATATATATATACAGTATATATACTGACTCTGCTTATGCCCATGGAGTGTGCCACCTGTTTGGGGCCCCAAAGTTTAACATGCTGCACAAATAGTTTAATTGATTTCTGCCATGATGCATCCTAAGCGGTTATCAATCATTAAATGTCAGGCACACAAAAAAATGCAATGACTTTGTCATTAAGGGTAATAACGCTGCAGATTTGAGATTTGGTAGCCAAATCTGCCTCAGGTTGCCAGGTAGCAGTATTAGCATTGATGGTTCTTATCCAGCCTGAACCTAACTTAGAAGATAATGTATGTGTCCAATATCAGGCAAATGTTACTGAACAAACGGTGTGGCAGAGAGGTGCTACTAGAGATGAAAATGGTATATGGCATTTGCATGAAGGACGTATGATTGTACCTACTGCACTTCTCCCTATACTCATTTCGGTTGCGCATGGCTTTGACCATTGCGCGAGAGGGCAATTATAAGAAAGATAAAACAGTAAGGGTACTGGTCTCCATATTTGCAAGCAATGATAGATAATGTTTTGTCTAAATATGAATCTGTGCTCAAAATAATGTCAGGAAAGGAACATCAGCACCAATAGGGCACATACCAGTACCAGAAGGACCGTTTAAACACCTGGTGATAGAATATGTAGACATGGTGAGAAGTGTGAGAGGAAAAAGATGTTAGTGATAAGTGACAGATTCAATGAATGAGTTAAAGCAATACCATCAAATGACCAGGCTGCAGGAAAGGTAATTAAATTCTTGACCAGAGAAGCAATACCCAGATTTGGCATACCATCGCAAATAAGCTCTGATAATGGATCAGCTTTTGTTCAGAAAACAGTGAAAACAGTGTTACAGCATTTGAGAATAAAACAGAGATTGAGATGTGTGTATCACCTTCAGTCACAGGGAATGGTGGAAAGGGTGAATGGTACTCTTAAGGCTAAGCTTAATAAGATTTGTGCTGACACTAAACTTAACTGGGTAGATGCTCTACCTCTTGCACTAATGAGCGATTGCATGCAGACTAACAGAAATATGCATCTAACACTGCTTGAAATGCGTACGGGTCGACCGATGCCTGTGCCATATCTGAGGACCGCCGCTGGAACAATTGCGAATGGAACTAAGAGCATATATGTGATAACTAACTGCTATATATGAAGCTATATATTCACAGGAACAGAGCAGGGGACCGAGTGAGGAGACAGAAGTTCCTTGTCCAGTGACTCCTGGAGGACAGGTGTGCCTAGGGGTGTTCGAGCCCAGAAGGGAAGGGCCATACAAGCTTGGCCCCTAAGCCAGATTGGATCCCAGAACAAAAATAGGATGAAACAGTTTCCAGTTCTTCAAGTGAGGACGAAGAAGAAGTTTGATGAGCCATGCCCTGGGTGTAAGTAGTAGCCTAACCTCTCCCCAAGGGTGATCTTCTCCGATACTCAAAGTATCTGGGTTGAAGACTAACATCGCTTCACTGGCTAAACAACTACCATCTAAATGAGAGACTAGGCTGATTTTATATATTTACTACTGAATTTTATATATTTTCACATTTTATATATTTTCACTACTGATTGTAACTGAGCACACTGAATTAGAATTGAGACTAACACTGATTATGTTTTACTGATTGTTGGATTTGATTGTCATTACAAATTATTTCTAGCGAATCACTGTTGTACATAACCGTGATAACCACAGGCAAAGGCTGAACCATTTACACGCACATGCTTTTAACACAATGTTGATTTTTGAATGTCAGGGTTAGGGAGACAGGATCTTTTACTTTGTTGGTCCTGATCTCCACAGGAGAGCTATTTCACGATTTGGTCATTGGTAAGCAGAAAGAGAGATCAAAAGTTGATCACTAGTTAGTGTAAAGTGAGTGGACTGAATTCTGACATTGCTCTCCTGAGATAGGTGGGACTTAGTAAGTCCCAAATGGAGGGATATATAGTATATTTTTTATGGTACATACTAAAGAAGTCAATTGGTATAGGTTAAGCAATCAAGAATAAGATCCAATCATGTGTGAACAATATATTGTTAGAGCTCTCGCCAATTTCTGCTCTGGGAAGGAGCAGCATGAATCGCTGCGCCGGGAAGGAGCAGCATGAATCGCTGCGCCGGGAAGGAACAGCATGAATTGCTGCCCTGCTACGGAGCAGCATGTCTACGCGCTTTCTAGCGCTATTATTAAAAGGAACTCTCCGCTGGACAATCCTATCACAAAGACTCTGGTTTTGTTTACGTTGCCATGTGCTCCTTTGTTTTTGTTTACATCATGTCTCTTCCCCCACTTCCTTATTGGTCCAGTGGGTTTATGTCACGTTATGTTTCCTCCCATGTTTTGTCATTGGTTCAACTGTTATTGTCTAATCATTATTCCAGGTGTCGTGTGTTTCTTCTCGTTTGCGCTTAATTTCCTTTGGTACTAAAACCCCTGATTTGGTCCAAGTCTTTGCGGAGTATTGAAGTGAATTGAAGTATATTGATATTGAATAATGGTGATGAGTTAGAATAACTGAAAGGGACTCGTTATAGGTAAACTTAACAATATGTTCCTAATGATAATGATCGGTAGCGAGGAAGCTCAAGCTTCGTAGTTTTTTCCTAGGGTTTTGTTTACCAGGTGTTCCCTGGTCCTTGCGCTAGTTTTGAAGTTTTTGTTTACCCGGCGCTCCCGGGTTCCTCGCTACTTCCTGGATTTTTGCCCTGTTATCCTTTGGAGTAATGTTTCCTGTCTCTCTGGATTTTGCCCTGTAAACCTTGCGATTCCTGTTTAATGATTTTCGGGTTTTTTGCTCTGTAAACCTTGCGATTCCTGTTTAATGATGTTCGGGTTTTTTGCCCTGTAAGCCTTTGAATGAATGTTTCATGACTTTCTGGAATTTTGTCCTATAAGTGTTCTCTTCAGTGGCTAACCCCTTTTTGGAAAAGTGATATGCTTTCCTCTTTATTTATTATGTTGATGTCCCGTCACTTTTGAATGTGCCCGGTGTTTTGTTCCTAATAAACTGACCACTTTCCCCTGCGAGTGCATCCTATCTAACTCTTTACCCCAGTAACGTAACATATATAAGGTATAGGAAAGTAATCAATTTATTAATCAAAGAGGCCTACAGAGCAAACTCTAACTTGTGAAATCACCGAATGCACATTTTTCAGCTACAAATGTATTCTTTCTTCCAGGGTTGCTCTGTTGTTTTCTATGGAAACTCATTCTCTGTATAAGGTCACTGAGATAGTACTCTGTATCATGGGAGTAGAAGTTCTCCCAGTTGTGTGACTGTGGGTGTTCTTGACTGGCGGGCTCCACTTGGAGGGGACGATTTGTCTTTTAAAAATAAGTTGGCTGACCTATAAATAAGATACGGAGAAAGAAACATACTTGTGGCGAGACGTCAGAAATGTGATTACAGAAAAATGGGAAAACTACGCCTAAAATGAGTTCATTCTTTAAGTTCTGTATAAAAGCATGAGCATTGAATGTAACTGTCCGATGATCTGCAGACGTCTCGGCTTGTTACTATGGTAATAAAGTCTAACACCTTTTTACCATCAAAAACCTCAAGACTCAGAAGTTTTTATTTTTGCTGAAGATGATTTTCCATGACACTAGCAACAGGCTAAATCATGCTGGCAACATGCTAACTCATGCTAGCAACATTCTAGCAATCTGCTAAATCATGCTAGCAACATGCTGACTCATGCTAGCAATGTTCTTGCAATCTGCTAAATCATTCTAGGAACATGCTAACTCATGCTAACAACCTGCTAGCAATGTGCTAAATCATGCTAGCAATATGGTAAATCAAACTAGCAACATGCTAGCAACATGCTAATCATATTAGCAACATGCAAATTCATGCTAGCAACATGTTAACTCATAATAGCAATGTGCTAAATCATGCTAGCAACATGCTAACTCATATGTAAATTGACTTTTTTTTAAGTACCTTTGTCATTTTTTATCAAATGTGAGGTAACACTCCGTTATCTCATCAGTTCTCTATGTGCGTACATATGGAAGCACTTCAGGCACTGAAAGCGCTATACAGAGTATTTCAAGCCTCTGCGAGCAAAGGAAAAGTGTTTTTCTAACAAACGCATATTTTCACTTGACTGATGAACTCTACTACGAGATATTTCACTTCTTTATGACATAATAGGATACTTTGAAATGTTTCACGTTTCTAACACAAAATAATATGAAATATGATTGTTTACATTAAAATGCATTATATGATAATAAAGTGTGAAAAAGTGAAAAAAGTCTAAATTAAACGGTAGAAAGTCATTTTTTATCAAATGTGAGGTAACACTCTGTTATCTCATCAGTCCTCTATGTGCGTACATACGGAAGCGCTTCAGGTGCTGAAAGCACTATACAGAGAATTTTAAGCCTCTGCGAGCAAAGGAAAAGTGTTTTTCTAACAAACACATATTTTCACTTGACTGATGAACTCTACTTTGAGATATTTCACTTCTTTATGACATAATAGAATACTATGAAATTTTTAACATGCTTCTGACACAAAATAATACGAAATATGATTGTTTACATTAAAATGCATTATATGATCATTTAGTGTGAAAAAAGTCTAAATTTTAATGTAGAAAGTCATTTTTTTTTTCAAATGTGAGGTAACACTCTTTTGTATCAACAGTCCATCATGAGCACATGCCCTAGCCATTTCAGGCAGTGGATCTTAATTTCCTGGACAATGTTCTGGCTCTTGGTCCTTTTGTAGAGGTCCTCATTAATGATTTTGTTGGGCCAGAAGATATGACAGATTCTCCGGAGTCATCCATTGTGGAAGGCACTGATCTTTTTCATGTCTCCCTGTGTTACTCTCCAGCATTCTGAGCCATACAACAGAACAGGCTTGACATTGCTGTTATAGAGTCTGACCTTGGTTCTGATGCTATATTGCTTAGACTTCCAGATGGGCTGAAGTCCTGCAAATGCACCCCTTGCCTTGCCTAGCCTCGCTTTGATGTCTTTTTGTGCTCCATTATCTTTGCTGACGAGACTGCCAAGATAAGTAAACTCTTCGACATAGTCAAGAGTGTTCCCATCCTCTGTGATGGGTGAATCAGGAGTGGAGTTAATGCACATCACCTGGGTTTTTGAGGTACTGATGTTAAGACCTACTTGCTTGGCAAAGTTATTGAGCCTGTCAGTTTTCTCCTGTAGGTGTTGCAACTTGGAGGAGAGAGCAATATCATCTGCAAAGTCTAGGACTTCCAGCTGGGAAAAGAGAGTCCACTGAATACCTCTAGGTTTGTCAGCTGTAGTCTTTCGCATTACCCAATCAATGGCTACCAGGAATAGGAGGGGGGGAGATGATGCATCCCTGTCTTACACCTGACTCCACTGGGAACCAATCAGATAGGTTTCCATTTACAATGGAAGCGGTGGTAAAACATACTCATGAGTGTACTCATGAGTGTGACCATCTTCGGAGGTACTCCATATGATCTCATGATCTTCCATAGGGTATTACGGTGCACACTGTCAAAAGCTTTTTTGAAGTCGATGAAATTGATGTTCAGCGGGGTGATCCACTCGATTCATTGCTCTATGATGTTTCTTAGGGCAAAGATTTGGTCGATGCAACCCCTTCCTTTTCTGAAGCCTACCTGTTCCTCTCTTAACTTTCTGTTTACAGCTGCATCAATCTGGCCGAGAAGAACTCTACAAAAGACCTCTTGTATGGAACAGATAGCAAAGTGATGCCTCGCCAGTTGTCACAGTTCTGAAGGTTGCCTTTCTTAGGGAGTTTTACAATCAAGCCATTGTTCCAATCGTTTGGTATGGTGTCCCTCTCCCATATATTCCTGAAGCGTTTTGTGAGAATTTTGGTGGAGGTGTTGATATCTGCTTTAAGCATCTCTGCATAGATGGAATCGATGCCAGCAGCTTTTCCACTTTTCATGGCCATGATGGACTGCCTTATCTCTGCTTCAGTGGGAGGACCGGTGTCAATGTCCAGGACAGCTTCGGCTGGTTCTGGGTCAGCAGGGTCACTTGGTGCTGGGCTGTTAAGAACTTCTTGGAAATGTTCAACCCATCTTGCTGCTTGGTCTTTCTCAGACAATAGCATTTTGCCAGTCTTGTCCTTAACAGGACTGTTGTTTTTGCCACAAAGTTGTTTTGTGATCTTATAAACAGTGCTCATTTCACCTCTAGCAGCTGCTCGTTCTGCTTCTCCTGCTAATCCCTCAACAAAGGCTCGCCTGTCACTCTTGGCACACTTCTTCACCTCCTTGTCCTTGGTCTTATAGGCTTGGTGGGCTTGTTCAAGAAGTCTAGGTGACTTTGTGCTAAGGATCTTGGCCTTAAGCTGTTTCCGCTCTTCAATTTTCTGCCAGGTACCTGGTGTTATACATTCTTCTTTCTTTTTCTTTCTGTAGCCTAAGATCTTAGTGGCTGTGTTAACAAATGTGTCTCTGATGGATTCCCACATGGTGTTGATGTTGGTATCAACATCAGATTTCTTGGCCAGAGCAGCAAAGCAATTTCTCAGCTCCAGAGCAAACTCTTTGGTGGTATGTGGACACTTTAGCTTGGTGATGTCTAGGTGTTTCCTGTGCTGACTTTGCTCCTTCACTTTTCTTAGTTTGAGTTTGATGGTGTCTGCAACTAAGAAGTGGTCGTTGTTGACATCAGCTCCTTGATAAACTCTAACATCCAAAAGAGGCCTGCGCCACTTGCCATTGATCACAATGTGATCAATTTGATTGACAGTGGTACCATCAGGGGATTTCCATGTGAGCTTGTTGATGTTTTTTTGTCGGAAGATGGTACCGCCAATAACACAGTCGTTGTCTAAGCAGAAGTTAACAAGGCGTTCACAATTGTCATTCATAGCCCCACATTCGTGTCTCCCCATTGCTCGATCATAGTTAGTGTTATCAGCACCAACTTTTGCATTTAGGTCAACTATAATCAGCAGCATATCATGCCAAGGAGTTTTGGAGACTGTATGTATTGTAGATGCTCGTCATCCAACAAGTCATCCTTGTCCTCCTCATCAACTTCATTTGTTGGAGCATAACACTGCAAGAAAAAAAGCAGGCTCTGATCAATCTGTCACTGATAGGTTCCCTTTCGAGCAAGGTGTTAGCCTTCTCTTTAGAGACGATGAGGGCGACTCCACAAATGTGCTGGCTATCATGTCCCGAGTGCAGGATAACTGATCCATTGTTTGTCACAAGACGTCCAGAGTTGGTCCAATGGCTTTCGCTTATCCCAAGGATATCCAATCTATACTTCTTCATTTCACTTATGACTTGAGCTGTTTTTGAGGATTCATACATAGTTCGGACATTCCATGTGCCCAGAAAAATAGAAGATTTGGGCTCCAACAGGCTCCCTTTCACACTTCTGACATCCAGGTGATGGCTTTCATCAGAAATGGTCATGTTGCCAGATATTTGGCTGGGGCCTGCTTGGTCCCTACTTATATGCATAGTGTTCATCGTTGTTTCCGTAACATGTTAAAGTTTTAAAAGATGGGGTTGTTGGCCCCATGCTCAACCCCCAACCTGGAGGACCAGGTGCAGCTCTTTGTCTGGCCCCTACCAAGAGACCTGCCCGGCTTGGTAGGGGCAGCGCCTCCGCCGGTAAAGTTCTCAAGGATCATAGGTACACGCAAGCCTTTCCACCACGTCAAAGTGTCAGCACAAGGAAAGGAACAGCAAAAGCAACAACAGCAAAATAGGGCACACTTAACAGAAGGGAGACAAAGAACATCAGGAAACCCATTAACCAGTCACCGTTAACTGGATTGCTAGTGTTAATATGATCACGAAACTTACCTAGACCATTAATGTATTGTGTTAAATTTAGAGTAGAGTCAGACACGTCCACATAGCACTCAGGACAGGTAAGATACTTAACACAAGAACTTGGATCATTTGGTGATGATAGCAAGTTACTAGAGTAATGCAATGTAATGTAATAATGGGTATGGATTTGATAACCCATTGATTACCTTACTCCAGTAACACCGAAGGTAAATGTGGCATCAATCTCTGCAACAAATGAGATTTCTTGGAGTCTTTGAGGTGTTATGTTATGATTAAGTCTCTTTGCTGTATCAACGTAAGATTGGTATTCCTTATTAGTGGGATGCGATCTACAGCACCGTTTAGATAAAGTTTAACATTAGTAGGCAGACTATAACTTAAATGACTTACAAATTACAACATTACAACATTTCAGTTTACAAGAATTTGAAATATCTAAAAGAACGTGTGGAGATTTCACCTACTGGGAACATTTAAGACTGATGTAGTGCATTCTGTTCACACGGTGTCATCAGACACTCATTGAATATGCAAGGCAACCCTTGGGAGCAGAGTGTACTTTGTTCCAATTTCTGTAGCTCTTTGTTCGTCGACCACCTCCTTGCCTCGCGTGTTTTTCCCTATGTTGTGGATTACTATTACATTTTGGATTTCTGCCTTTTTGGATTACTGCCTGGATTATGGTTTGTCGTTTTTGTTGTGAATTCCTGTGTTTTTTTTAAATAAACTTTTCTGAATTAACTGACGTCTCCCCAGCGCATGCATCCTGACTTCCTCAGCCTACCCGTTTACGTAACAAGTGTGAAGAAGTGAAAAAAGTCTAAATTAAAGGGTCGAAAGTCATTTTTTTTATCAGATTGAGTTAACACTCTGTGATGTCATCAGTCCTATATGTGCCTACATCCGGGAGCGCTTTAGGTGCTTACAGCACTATATAGAGAATTTCAAGTGTCTGCGAGCAAAGGAAAAGTGTTTTTTTAACATACGCGTATTTTTACTTGACTGGTGTTCTCTACTATGAAATATTTCATTTCTTTGTGACAGAGTTAGGATACTATGAAATCTTTCACATGTCTCTGACTCAAAATAATATGAAATATGTTTGTTTACATTATGTAAACACATATTATTCACAATTCACATTATTCAATCAAGTGTGAAGAAGTGAAAAGAGTCTAAATTAAAGGGTAGAAAGTCATTTTTTATCAAATGTGAGGTAACACTCTGTTATCTCATCAGTCCTCTATGTGCAAACATACGGGAGCGCATCAAGCGCTAACAGCGCTATACAGAGCGTCTGCGAGCAAAGGAAAAGGGTTTTTTTAACAAACGCATATTTTCACTTGACTGGTGTACTCCACTATGAGATATCTGACGTCTTTATGATAGAGTAGTCTTTTCCTTTCGGCTGTTCCCTTCAGTATTCGCCACAGCGAATCATCTGCCTCCATCTAGCCCTATCCCCTGCATCCTCTTCTCTCAGACCAACTACCTTTATGTCCTCCTTCACTACATCCATAAACCTCCTCTTTGGTCTTCCTCTCGGCCTCCTACCTGGCAGCTCTAACCTCATCATCCTTTTACCGATATATTCACTCTCCCTCCTCTGAACATGTCCAAACCATCTCAACCTGGCCTCTCTAACTTTGTCTCCAAAACATCTCACATGTGCTGTCCCTCTGATGTACTCATTCCTGATCCTATCCTTCCTCGTGATCCATCCATCCTAACCCTAACTCTAACCCAAAGAGAACCTCAACATCTTTAGCTCTGCTACCTCTAACGCTTCCTCCTGTCTTTTCCTCAGTGCAACTGTCTCCAAATCATACAACATTGCTGGGCTCACTACTGTCCTGTACACCTTTCCTTTCATTCTTGCTGGCACTCTTTTATCACACAACAGACCTGACACTTTTCGCCACCCATTCCAACCTGCCTGCACACGCTTCTTCACCTCTTTTCCACACTCCCCATTGCTCTGGACTGTGGACCCTAAGTACTTAAAATACTGCACCTTCTTTATCTCTTCTCCCTGTAACCTCACTGTTCCACCTGGATCCCTCTCATTCACACACATGTATTCTGTCTTGCTGCAACTAACCTTCATTCCTCTTCTCTCGAGAACAAACCTCCACCTCTCTAGAGTTTCCTCCACCTGCTCCCTGCTCTCACTACAGATCACGTCATCCACAGACATCATAGTCCATGGAGATTCCTGTCTGACCTCATCTGTCAGCCTGTCCATCACCACCGCAAACAAGAAGGGGCTCAGAGCCGATCCTTGATGCAGTCCCACCTTCACCGTGAGCTCCTCTGTCACACCTACCACACACCTTACCATTGTCCTACTGCTCTCATACATATCCTGCACCACTCTCTGCCACTCCAGACCTCCTCATACAATTTTTTAACATGCTGGACAAATAGATAATTTGATTTCTCCCATGATGCATCCTATGATTTAGAATTATAAATGTTAGATACATGAGAAAAAAGGTAATGACTATGTCATTAAGGGTAATAATAACACTGCAGATTTGATAACCAAGTTTCTCAGGGTGCCAGGTAGCAGTATTAGCATCGATCCAGCTGAAACCTAATTTAAAGAATCCAAGTGTTTTGAACAAACATATATGCCATGCTTGTGGCCTATATTGGGCACAGAAAGATTTACTATTACAGATTTAGTAATAAATAGTAGTAAAAGATTTACAGCATTACTCCGTTCGAGTAGCTATTGTTAAATGGCAAGCACAAAACTGATGGCTCCTTTTTACTAGGGGAAACACTGCAGCAGACAAAGCAGTTAAGAAGACAGCATTGGGACCCTAAGATGTTGGCTGGGATTAACCCCGGAGAAGAACCTCCTCGTGAGGAAAATCTTGACTATGTTGTGAGTTTTCAGAATGCTGCCACTGAGACGAAAATAGCCAAATGGATAGCCAGAGGAGCTAAGAAGGAACGAGGGACAGGACTATGGAGAAACATAGAGGGCTTACGTGTTGCACCTCTGAGCCTTTTACCATTACTAATAAAGGATGCGCATGGACTAGATCACACGGCTAGACAAGAAATTTTGCGCAAAATCAGGCAAGAATGGTGGTCACCATACTTATTCAGCTCTGTCGATAAGCATTGAAACTATGTGATGTGTGTGCCAGGTTTAATCTTCGCAAGACCTTTACGAAACCTATAGGGCACATTCCAGCACCTTTTAGGCACATAATGATGGATTTTGTGGACATGGGTGAATATAAACAGGGCAAAAGGTACATATTGGTGATCGAGTACCGTTTCAGTCGGTGGGTGGAAGAAGTAGCTACATCCACAGAGCATCCAAGCTGCTAAGACGGTGGCTGAGTTTTTGTGTCAGGAAGTCATCCCAAGATTTGGGATGCCGGATTACCTCAGTTCTGACAATGGTCCTCATTTTGTTAATGCCACTATTAAAGCAATTACAGAGGCACTATGTATTGGACACAAGTTGGGTTGTGTGTATCATCCTCAGTCACAGGGGATGGTGGAACGTGCCAATGGGGTCCTGAAGGCTAAATTGGCCAAGATTTGTGCCAGTTCAATGCTTAATTGGGTTCAAGCACTACCTTTAGCCTTAATGAAAATGCGCAGGCAAAATAACCGCAATACACATCTAACCCTGTATGAAATGCTTACTGGCAGGTCTATGCCTATGGCGTCGATGGCGGCTGAAGGCATATGAGGTCCCGATGAGGGTCCCTCTTTGGATCAACTGGAAGGCGAGATGCAAAGCTATGTACGTCATTTAACCCAGATCCACAGAACTTTGTATTCACAGGTTCGTGAGGCCATCCATGGAGAAGACGTAGCAGAAACAAACAGACTGGTGGAACCAAGTGACTACATCTACATTCGAGTCTTCAAGAAGAAGAACTGGAAGGAACTGCGCAGGGAAGGCCCATTCAAGGTGGTTCTTGCCACCCCCACTGCTGTGAAAGTAGGAAGGAAGAGAGCAGTGGTACCACTTGAATCACTGCAGCCGCGCCGCTGACAAAGGGAGAATCCTAGCAAATCCTGCTACAGGCCTAACGTGGGCAGGGATGGCAGCAGTCCCCATCGAAGAACAAACAAGACCAAAACCAAGCACCAATTCAGGCAGTAGTGAAAAGGACGAACCAGTGGTAGGTCTATCACAGGGGACACGAGCCAAAGTCAGAAAGAGAGAACACAGGCACACCTGTGCCCAGGTCAGTGACACCACACTAGGTCGACTCGCACACTCTTGTCCTGTCAGACAGTTTTCCGCACCCCGAAGCAGTACTGCCACTACACCTAACAGAAACATTGTTGAACCACCCATCACAGAACAGAGCCCATCCGACCAATTTCTGGATGATGAGTGGGAGCATATAGCACACCTAGTATCTGAGGCAGTAGCTACAGAACTATATCAGCACCCAAGGCTGAACCCCTGGATTTTCAGGAGCTCAGTCCACCCCAAAACAGTCCAGTAACAAATAACCAGAATGGCATTTAAATATCCCAGCACCCGTAACCCCCGTGAAAGGCTATTGTGCTTATACAGTGGGGGGGGATATTTGATCCCCTGCTGATTTTGTACGTTTGCCCACTGACAAAGAAATTATCAGTCTATCATTTTAATGGTAGGTGTATTTTAACAGTGAGAGACAGAATAACAACAAAAAAATCTAGAAAAACGCATTTCAAAAAAGATATTAATTGATTTGCATTTTAATGAGGGAAATAAGTATTTGACCCCTTGACTTAGTACTTGGTGGCAAAACCCTTGTTGGCAATCATGGAGGTCAGACATTTCTTGTAGTTGGCCACCAGATTTGCACACATCTCAGGAGGGATTTTGTCCCACTCCTCTTTGCAGATCCTCTCCAAGTCATTAAGGTCATTTTCAATGCCCTGGCTGAGGGAAAAAGGTTCTCACCAAAGATTTGATAGTACATGGCCCCATCCATCATCCCTTTGATGCAGTGCAGTTGTCCTGTCCCCTTAGCAGAAAAACACCCCCAAAGCATAATGTTCCCACCTCCATGTTTGACGGTGGGGATGGTGTTATGACTTGGGGTCATAGGCAGCATTCCTCCTCCTCCAAACATGGTGAGTTGAGTTGATGCCAGAGAGATCTGACCACACCTGACCACAACACTTTCACCCAGTTCTCCTCTGAATCATTCAGGTAAACTTCAGACAGGCCTGCACATGTGCTTTCTTGAGCAGGGGGACCTTGCGGGTGCTGCAGGATTTCAGTCCTTCACGGCATAGTGTGTTACCAATTGTTTTCTTGGTGACTATGGTCCCAGCTGCCTTGAGATCATTAACAAGATCCTCCCGTGTGGTTCTGGGCTGATTCCTCACCGTTCACATGATAATTGAAACTCCACGAGGTGAGATCTTGCATGGAGCCCCAGACTGAGAGAGACTGACAGTTTCTTCCATTTGTGAATAATCGCACCAACTGTTGTCATCTTCTCACCAAGCTGCTTGGCGATGGTCTTGTAGCCCATTCCAGCCTTGTGTAGGTCTACAGTCTTGCCCCTGACATCCTTGGACAGCTCTTTGGTCTTGGCCATGGTGGAAAGTTTGGAATCTGATTGATTGATTGCTTCTGTGGACAGGTGTCTTTTTACAGGTAACAAACTTAGATTAGGAGCACTCCCTTTAAGAGAATGCTTCTAATCTCAGCTCATTACCTGTGTAAAAGACACCTGGGAGCCAGAAATCTTGCTGACTGATAGGGGATCAAATACTTATTTCCCTCATTAAAATGCAAATCAATTTATAACTTTTTTGAAATGCATTTTTCTGGATTTTTTTTGTTGTTGTTATTCTGTCTCTCACTGTTAAAATACACCTACCATAAAAATTATAGACTGATCATTTCTTTGTCAGTGGGCGAACGTACAAAATCAGCAGGGGATCAAATACTTTTCCCCCTGTTACGACCCGTAGGGTGAGTGAGATGAGCAGGATGCAATTGCAGGGGAAAGTGTTCAGTTTATTAAGCACACTTGATAATAATCATAAACATAACTGTATAAGCAGAAAGGGGAAAAAAAGGCGCACGGTTAAACACATCAAAGTTAGAACTAACCCTCGAAAGGTGATCTGGAAATCACCGGAACAAACTATACTATACTAGAAGGGTGATCTGGAAATCACTGGAAACAAATCGCACGGTATCTAAACTATAATACACTAGACTATACTTTTACTAACGCTCGAAAGGTGATCTGGAAATCATGGAAACAAATCGCACGGTATCTATACTATAATACACTAGACTATACTTTTACTAATGCTCGAAAGGTGATCTGGAAATCATGGAAACAAATTGCACGGTTACACACATCAACATGGAACTAAGGCAAAACTATAATAATACTCCGCGCCGAAGCAGAAACGGAGCGGGGTATTTAAACAAACATCAATCAAATAAATCACATGTCCAAATCACTTACACCTGAAACTTGCCAATTACACATAAACATAAACCAATAAGAGTTATGGAGGCGGAGACATGACATAGACCAAAACATAAGCACATGCTGAAAACAGGAGGCGGAGACATGACATGAACACAAACAAGAGCACATGGCAAAAGTAAACAAAACATGAGTCCATGAATGAATTGCTCTGGAATGCGCTCCGTGGAATGCGGAAGCACACCACTCGTCACTCTTTGCAGCGTAACGAGGGCTGGAGAAGAGGAAACCTAACAGAGCCCCCCCCCAAGGTGCAGCTCCCGAAGCGCCGCAAGTTCTATCCACTTTGGTGGACCTGGGCCCCTGTGCAGGATCCTAACCTCTACCCTCCAGGACCTGAGGCTGGTTATGTCCAGTGTCCCGTAACCCGAGCAGAGCGTGTCGGGTTTTCCTTGAGAACTTGGACGAGAACTTGGACGAATGCCTGGTCTGGATTTCGGAGCTGCGCGTGACCTGGTGCTGGGCCTGGATCTCGGGGCTGCGCGTGACCTGGTGCTGGGCCTGGATCTTGGGGCTGCGCGTGACCTGGTGCTGGGCCTGGATCTCGGGCCTGCGCGTGACCTGGTGCTTGACCCGGAGCTCGACCTGGATCTCGGAGCTGCGCGTGACCTGGTGCTTGACCCGGAGCTCGACCTCGAACCAGGATCGGAGTCTGCTCTGGAACCAGGATCGGAGTCTGCTCCGGAACCAGGATCGGAGTCTGCTCCGGAACCATGATCGGAGCCTGCTCCGGAACCAGGATCGGAGTCTGCTCTGGCACCTGGATCCGAGACAGACTTGGAAACAGACTTCGAGACAGACTTGGAAATAGACTTCGAGACAGACGTGGAAACAGACTTCGAGAAAGACGTGGAAACAGACTTTGAGAAAGACATGGAAACAGACTTGGAAACAGACTTGGAAACAGACTTGGAAACAGGACAGAGATCTAGGTTAGACCCAAAACCATAGACAAAATCAAAAACTTGGTTGGAGACAGCATTGGAGATTGGGCTGGAGACAGAGGAAGGGACAGAGGAAGGGACAGAGGAGGAGACAGGGCTGGAGACAGGGCTGGAGACAGGAGGAAACAGAGGAGGAGACAGGGCTGGAGACAGAGGAGGAGACAGAGGAGTGAGCTGGGTTAGAAGCGGAGCTGGGAGTTAAATCAGCCTCTGAACTGAGAAGGAGAGCAAACACCCATCCAGAAATCAAACCTATGTAGCTAGCATCGAAATCAGGAACTGGACTTGGAACTGAACTAGGAACTGGGCTAGGAACAGGGTCGGAACCTGGACTAGGACTAGGAACTGGACTAGGAACCTGGAACTGGACTTGGAACTGGACTAGAAACTGGATGAAGAACTGGACTGGAACTGGGAACGGGAGCAGGTCTGGGAACCTGATGGGGAACCTGCCTGAGAACTGGCTCAGAGATTGGCCTTGGAATAGGGCAAAAATATGGACTTGGACATGGACTTGGACATGGACTAGGATTAGGGCAGGAACCTGGACATGGACTTGAACAGGGACTAGGATTAGGGCAGGAACCTGGACATGGACTGAGATTATGGCAGGAACCTGGAGATGGACTTGGACACGGACTAGCTTGAGAAGAGGTCATCCCATGGACCTCAGACATGGACAGGGCAGGAGTGGAGGTTTCTTCTCGAACCGCTGACGAGAACACGGCTTGGACGGAGGTTTCCTCGTGGACCTCCGGTGTAAGCAGGCCAGGAGAGGAGGTTTCCTCTTGAATCTCTGGCTGCTGTTTGGGGCTGGAGGTCGCCTTGTCACCTGAGCAGTTCTGCTGTGGAGACCTTCTGCTGGGCCTCCGGCTGGAGCTCGGGGCTGGAGGTCGCCATGTTAACCTCCTTGAGCAGCTCCGCTGTGGAGACCTTCTTCTGGGCCTCCAACTGGAGCTCGGGGCTGGAGGTCGCCACATTAACCTCCCTGAGCAGCTCCGCTGTGGAGACCTTCTGCTGGGCCTCCTGCTGGAGCTCGGGGCTGGAGGTCACCACGTTAACCTCCTGTGGTAGCTCCGTGGAGGAGACTTCCTGCTGGGTCTCCTGCTGGAGCTCTGAGGGTGCCCGCCCGTGGAGCCGCTTATGCACCCGCCAGCTGCCCTTGAAGCAGCTTTGGGAGCAGAAGTAGCTGCTCCTGACTCCCTGGTTCCTGCAGGTGGGACACTTCAGGATGGCTGGTCAGGTGCATCCCTCGGTGGCACACTCCTGGGTTTGGGGATGAGAGGTATAGGCCGCCACGTTAGCCCGTTTACCCTCGTAGTACTCCAGGAATGTTTTACTAGGTCGGTCGCCCAGACGATCCTTCCCTAAAAATGTCCTGAGGTCGGGTTGGAAGTCTGGGCTTCCGAACACCTGGACCAGTAGATTCACAAAGCCCGAAAATGTTTGGTGCTGCGGAGATCTACTGGTTAGGTGAAGCTTCGCCCATTGGTGCTGCGGGGATCTACTGGTTAGGTGAAGCTTCGCCCATTGGCGAGCGGAGCCGACCAGACGAGAGAGGAGGAACCCCAACCACTCTTCTTCGTCAGGTTTGGGGTCCTCCAAGCTCAAAAAATAAAGTTGTGCCTGCAATATGTAGCATTGTGGCCAAGTGGAAAAACCATCATATTCATCGGGAGGATAGATGAAAGTCCACTGAGGAAAAACACAGAGTTAACAGCAGGCATTTCCATTGTAGCATGGCAGGGCGTGGCATCGCTTTCCCCGCTGCATCCATTTTTTGGTGGAGTATTCTGTTATGACCCGTAGGGTGAGTGAGATGAGCAGGATGCAATTGCAGGGGAAAGTGTTCAGTTTATTAAGCACACTTGATAATAATCATAAACATAACTGTATAAGCAGGAAGGGAAAAAAGGCGCATGGTTAAACACATCAAAGTTAGAACTAACCCTCGAAAGGTGATCTGGAAATCACCGGAACAAACTATACTATACTAGAAGGGTGATCTGGAAATCACTGGAAACAAATCGCACGGTATCTAAACTATAATACACTAGACTATACTTTTACTAACGCTCGAAAGGTGATCTGGAAATCATGGAAACAAATCACACAGTATCTAAACTATAATACCCTAGACTATACTTTTACTAATGCTCGAAAGGTGATCTGGAAATCACGGAAACAAATCGCACGGTTACACACATCAACATGGAACTAAGGCAAAACTATAATAATACTCCGCGCCGAAGCAGAAACGGAGCGGGGTATTTAAACAAACATCAATCAAATAAATCACATGTCCAAATCACTTACACCTGAAACTTGTCAATTACACATAAACATAAACCAATGAGAGTTATGGAGGCGGAGACATGACATAGACCAAAACATAAGCACATGGGGAAACACAGGAGGCGGAGACATGACACAAACGAAAACATAAGCACATGGGGAAACACAGGAGGCAGAGACATGACATGAACACAAACAAGAGCACATGGCAAAAGTAAACAAAACATGAGTCCATGAATGAATTGCGCTGGAATGCACTCCGTGGAATGGGGAAGCACACCACTCGTCACTCTTTTCAGCATAACGAGGGCTGGAGAAGAGGAAACCTAACACCCCCACTATATATATATATATATATAGTATATATATATATATATATATATATATATATATATATATATATATATATATATATATATATATATATATATATATATATATATAGTATATATATAGTAGTTCTACACTTATCCTGTTCTGTTGGTACTGCATAGCGAGAGCTTTTAATTTAGCCAATTGAATTTGGGCAGAGCAGGGATGTTCATAATGTTTGTGAAATCTTAGACACAATATCTTTTCAGATCTGAAGGAGCTGAAAAGATCCTTCTTTTCAGAGAAAAGGTTGAGATCTAGACACTTTTATCCCACTAATGGTATTTTAAACCATCTATTAAATTTATGTTCTTTACTGTGAAAATGCATATTTTCACTTGACTGATGAACTCTACTATGAGATATTACACTTCTGTATGACATACTTATAACATGTGTCTTATAACAAAATAATACGAAATATGATTGTTTACATTAAAATGCATGATATGATAATGAAGTGTGAAGAAGTGAAAAAAGTCTAAATTAAAGGTGGAAAGTCATTTTTTATAAGATGTGTAGGTAATGTGCAAGTCATTTTTTATAAGATGTGAGGTAACACTCTGTTATCTCATCAGTCCTCTATGTGCATACGTACGGGAGCGCTTCAGGCGCTAACAGTGCTATACAGAGAATGTCAAGCGTCTGCGAGCAAAGGAAAAGGGTTTTTTTAACAAACACTTGACTGGTGTACAATACTATGAAATATTTCATTTCTTTATGACAGAATAGGATACTATGAAATGTTTCACATGTCTCTGACTCAAAATAATATGAAATATGTTTGTTTACATTAAAATGCATTATGACATAATCAAGTGTGAACAAGTGAAAAACGTCCAAAATTAGATTGTAAAAAGTCATTTTTTATCAAATGTGAGGTAACACGCTGTTATCTCATCAGTCCTCACTGTGCATACATACGGGAGCGCTTCAAGCGCTAACAGCGCTATACAGAGAATGTCAAGCATCTGCGAGCAAAGGAAAAGGGTTTTTTTTAACAAACGCATATTTTCACTTGACTGGTGTACTCCACTATGAGATATTTGACTTCTTTATGACAGAGTAGGATACTATGAAATGTTTCACATATCTCTGACTCAAAATAATACAAAATATGTTTGTTTACATTAAAATGCATTATGTCATAATCGAGTGTGAAGAAGTGAAAAAAGTCTAAATTAAAGGGTAGAAGGTCATTTTTTTATCAGATTGAGTTAACACTCTGTGATGTCATCAGTCCTCTATGTGCATACATACGGGAGCGCTTCAGGCGGTACCAGCGCTATACAGAGAATGACAAGAGTCTGCGAGCAAAGGAAAAGGGTTTTTTTAACAAACACTTGACTGGTGTACTCTACTATGAAATATTTCATTTCTTTATGACAGAGTACGATACTATGAAATGTTTCACATGTCTCTGACTCAAAATAATACGAAATATGTTTGTTTACATTAAAATGCATTATGTCAAAATCTAGTGTGAAGAAGTAAAAAAAGTCTAATCAACTTAGCATAGTGTAGAAATGTTTTGATTTCCGTAGCTCTTTGTTCCGATTTCCGTAGCTCTTTGTTCGTGGTTCCCAGACCACCTCCTTGTCTCGCGTGTTTTTCCCTATGTTGTGGATTACTATTACCTTTTGGATTACTGCCTTTTTGGATTACTGCCTTTTTGGATTACTGCCTGGATTATGGTTTGTCGTTTTTGTTGTGGATTCCTGTGTTTTTTTTAAATAAACTTTTCTGAATTAACTGACATCTCCCCAGCGCATGCATCCTGACTTCCTCAGCCTACCCATTTACATAACAGAATACTCCACCCAAAAAATGGATGCATCGGGGAAAATTGGCGCACGTTGTGCTTTGTGTTCTGTGCCGGCATATGACTCCATCGGCTTCCGGCAATGGATTTTTGTTCATGCCCCGGGGGCGTACGATGGATTCGCTGTCTGGCCTCAATGTTTTTTGCTGCAGGCACAGACATATTTTATTAGTTTGGAGGACCCCAAGCCTGATGAGGAACAGTGGTTGGGGTTCCTCCTCTCCCGTCTGGTCGGCTCCGCTTGCCAATGGGCGGAGCTTCACCTCGCCAGTGGATCCACGAAGCTCAATACAGTTTGGGCTTTGTGGATCTACTGGTCCAGGTGTTCGGAAGCCCAGACTTCCAACCCGACCTCAGGACCTTCTTGGGGAAGAATAGTCTGGGTGACCAACCAAACGTGTCCTTCCTCGAGTACTATGAGAGGGAGCGGGCTAACAGGGCAGCCTGCACCTCTCAACACCTGAACCAGAAGTGCGCCACCCAGGGATGCACCAAACCAGCCATTCTCCAGTGCCCCACCTGCAGGAAACAGGGAGGAAGGAGCAGCTACTTCTGCTCACAATCCTGTTTTAAGGGCAGCTGGCGGATGCACAAATGGCTCCACAGGCGGGCAACCCCAGAGCTCCAGCCGGAGGCCTAGCAGGAGGTCTCCACAGCGGAGCTGCCCCTGGAGGTTAACGTGGCGACCTCCAGCCCCGAGCTCCAGCCAGAAGCCCAGCAGGTCTCCACAGTGGAGCTGCCCCTGGAGGTTAACGTGGCGACCTCCAGCCCCGAGCTCCAGCTGGAGGCCCAGCAGGAGGTCTCCTCGGCGGAGCTGTATCTGGAGGTTAACGTGGCGACCTCCAGCCCCGAGCTCCAGCCGGAGGCCCAGCAGGAGGTCTCTACAGCGGAGCTGTCCCTGGAGGTTAACATGGCAACCTCCAGCCTTCAGCTCCAGCCGGAGACCCAACAGGAGGTTTTCCCAGCGGAGCTGCTCTTGGAGGTTCACGAGGAGACCTCCACTCCTATCCAGTTCCTGTCGGAGACCCAAGTGGGGTGCTCCATTCCAGCCCAGTTCCTGTCGGAGACCCAAGTGGGGTGCTCCGTTCCAGCCCAGTTCCTGTTGGAGACCCAAATGGGGTGTTCCGCTCCAGTCCTGTTCCTGCCAGAGGTTCAAGAAGAAACCTCCACTCCTATCCTGCTCATGTAAGAGGTCCACGGGATGACCTCTTCTCAAGCCGAGTCTATGTCAGAGGTCCACAGGATGACCTCTTCCCAAGCCCAGTCCATGTCTGAGGTCCACGGGATGACCTCCTTTCCAAATCCTAGTCCATGTCCAAGTCCATGTCCAGGTTCCAACCCTGTTCCTAGTCCAGTTTCCAGTCCAGTTTCCAACCTCGTTCCTGATTTAGTTGCCAACTCTGTTTTTGATTTAATTTCTAGTACTGTTTTTGCTTTCATTCTCAGTTTGGTTGCTGATTTAATTCTTAGTTCGGTTGCTGATTTAATTCCCAGCTCCGTTTCCAGCTCCATTCCTAGCTCCGTTTCCAACCCAGCACACTCCTCTGTCTCATCCTCTGTCTCCTCCTCTGTCTCCTCCTCTATCTCTAGTTACCTTCCTAGCTCAACTTCCAGTCCAGTATCAGATTTTGTCTCCAACCCTGTCTCCAGCCCTGTCTCCATCCCTGTCACCAATTGATGTCAATCATCTGCGAGCAAAGGAAAAGTGTTTTTTTAACAAACACTTGACGGGTGTACTATACTATGAAATATTTCATTTCTTTATGACAGAGTAGGATACTATGAAATGTGTCACATGTCTCTGACTCAAAATAATATGAAATATGTTTGTTTACATTATGTCATAATCAAGTGTGAAGAAGTGAAAAGAGTCTAAATTAAAGGGTAGAAAGTCATTTTTTAACAGATTGTTTTAACACTCTGTTATCTCATCAGTCCTCTATGTGCAAACATACGTGAGCGCTTCAGGCGCTACCAGCTTCATACAGAGAATGTCAAGCGTCTGCGAGCAAAGGAAGTGTTTTTTTAACAAATGCATATTTTTACTTGACTGAGTAAGGACACAGCACAGCAGAAGCCCCAGCAGGCCCAGGGCACACACACTTAGCCCCTGAGAGCCATGACACGAGCTCCAGCAGGCCCAGAGCGCACACACATAGGCCCTGGGAGCCATGACAGAAGCCCCAGCAGGCCCAGAGCGCACACACTTAGGCCCTGGGAGCCATGACAGAAGCCCCAGCAGGCCCAGGGCACACACACTTAGGCCCTCAGTGCCATGACAGGAGCTCCAGCAGGCCTGGGGTACACAAACCTAGCCCCTGAGAGCCATGACAGGAGCTCCAGCAGGCTGCGCACGCACACACTAAGGCCCTGGGAGCCATGACAGAAGCCCCAGCAGGCCCGGGGCGCACACACCTTGGCCCTGGCAGCCTTAGCAGAAGCCCCAGCAGGCTCGGGTCACACACACTTAGGCCTTGGGAGCCATGACAGGAGCTCCAGCAGGCCTGGAGCACACAAACCTAGGCCCTGAGACCCATGCCAGGAGCTCCAGCAGGCCACGCGCGCACACACTAAGGCCCTGGGAGCCATGACAGAAGCCCCAGCATGCCCGGGGCACACACACTTAGGCCCTCAGTGCCATGACAGGAGCTCCGGCAGCCCACGCACGCACACACGTAGGACCTGGGAGCCATGACAGAAGCCCCAGCAGGCCTAGGGCACACACACTTTGGCCCTCAGTGCCATGACAGGAGCTCCAGCAGGCCGCGCGCACACACTAAGGACCTGGGAGCCATGACAGAAGCCCCAGCAGGCCGTGCGCACACACACTAAGGCCCTGGGAGCCATGACAGAAGCCCCAGTAGGCCCAGGGCGCACACACTTAGGCCCTCAGTGCCATGACAGGAGCCCCAGCAGGCCGCGCGTGCAGACTAAGGCCGTGGGAGCCATGACAGAAGCTCCAGCAGGCCCAGGGCACACACACTTAGGCCCTGGGAGCCATGACAGAAGCCCGAGGAGGCCTGGGGCAAACACACCTAGGCCCTGGCCGCCTTAGCGGAAGCCCCAGCAGGCCCAGGGCACACACACCTAGGCCCTGAGAGCCATGACAGGAGCTCCAGCAGGCCCAGGGCGCACACACCTTGGCCCTTGCAGCCTTAGCAGAAGCCCCAGCAGGCCCGGGGCACACACACTTAGGCCCTGGGAGCAATGACAGGAGCTCCAGCAGGCCCTGGGCACACAAACCTAGGCCCTGAGACCCATATCAGGAGCGCCAGCAGGCCGCGTGCGCACACACTAAGGCCCTGGAAGCCATGACAGAAGCCCCAGCATGCCTGGGGCACACACACTTAGGCCCTCAGAGCCCTGACAGGAGCTCCAGCAGGCCACGCGCGCACACACGTAGGACCTGGGAGCCATGACAGAAGCTCCAGCAGGCCTAGGGCACACACACTTAGGCCCTCAGTGCCATGACAGGAGCTCCAACAGGCCGCGCACGCACACACTAAGGCCCTGGGAGCCATGACAGAAGCCCCAGCAGGCCGTGCGCGCACACACTAAGGCCCTGGGAGCCATGACAGAAGCCCCAGCAGGCCCAGGGCACACACACTTAGGCCCTCAGTGCCATGACAGGAGCTCCAGCAGGCCACGCGCGTGCACACTAAGGCCGTGGGAGCCATGACAGAAGCCCCAGCAGGCCCAGGGTCTGTATCCATATTGTCAGGCCAAGAAATGTTATCCCATAGCTCACCCCCAAAAAAATTTTAAGGATTTTGAACCTCTTGAAAATTATTACGGATTTGTCAAAGCCACGGTGCTGCCGCCGAGAAAACTGCTTCACCCCGTCCTTCCTTATATTACCGGTGGTAAGCTTATGTTTCCGCTCTGTCGTACCTGTGCCGACCAGCAGATCAGACACCCCCATGTAGACGTGATGATGAGGAAAGGGCCATTTCAGGTTGTTGGGATAGTATTGAGTTGTTAAAAGCTGTGGAGAAGGAGTATGTTGTTACGAAAGTGGATGAAGTGTGGCATTTTCCTCAGCGTTCGGAAACCTTGTTTTGTGATTATGTTAAAACGTTTTTACAGTACAAACAAGAGGCCAGCGGATTCCCCATGAGCGTTGTGACAGATGCAGAGAAAGAGGCATACATAGCCGATTATTTTGAAAAAGAGGGTATTAAACTGAATCACGACAAGACAATCCTTAACCCCGCACGTAGGTCTATTAATAAGCTTCTGTTGAACTCGCTTTGGGGGCGATTCTCTATGCGTGAAAATTTGCCGTGTACAGAATTGCTTTCAAATCCTGAACAGTTCACCCAACACATTTTTGGTGGCGGACATGACGTTAAACACTTCTCGTTCGTTTCAGACACTGTTGCTCTAATACAGTGGTGTTACACTGATGGTAAATGTGGGCAGACCCGCAACATTAACATCTTTATTGGTGCATTTACAACAGCGCATGCGTGTCTAGAACTGTATGATCTAATGGACAAGTTGGGTGATAGATTGTTGTACAGTGACACAGACAGTGTTATCTTTACATCTAGAGATGGTGACTGGGATCCTCCATTGGGGCCTTACCTCGGCAATCTAACTGACGAAATTGGGGATGGCGACCATATTGTAGAGTTTTGTTCAGGGGGTCCGAAAACATACGGCTACCGTACTGCTAAGGGAGCTGTTTGTATGAAGGTCAAGGGTATCACGCTCAATGCTGTAAACTCAAAAGCCATTAGGTTAGACACGCTGATCGGACTTGTTGATCACTATGTCGTGGCGGGTGATAACGGTCGTCATATACTGGCACACACCGATAGTATAGCGAGAGATAAAAAACACTTCACACTTCACAATAGGACAGTCGTCAAAACGTTTAAGGTAGTGTACAACAAACGTGTGCTCCTCCCTGATTTCACAACAATTCCATATGGGTTCTGACATGTTTTTTGAACACAGGGGTGTTCGAGACACTGCTGGTTTTGATTTCAGATTACAACACCCAATTTCATGTGTGATACGTGGACCTTCAAACTCAGGAAAGTCATATTTTGTAAAAATGTTGTTGCAAAATGCTGTACAGCTGATTTCTAAAAAAATTGAAAACATTGTATATATTTATGATTGTTGGCAGCCGTTGTATGATGAATTATTGAAAATGTACAAAATAAAATTTATTGAAGGACTACCACAGACTCTAAACGACGATGAAATGTTCCCAATCAACAAAACTAGTTTGTTAATCCTGGATGATTTGATGAAAGAGGCCAGTGGGAGCAACGAGGTGGAAAAGGTGTTCACACAGTATGTTCACCATAGAAACCTTAGTGCTATTTATATCGTGCAGAATTTATTTTGCCAGGGTAAATCCCTGACTATCAGCTTAAACACAAATTATCTGATGTTGTTTAAAAACCCTAGAGACATCAACCAAGTGAGTGTGCTAGGAAGGCAAATGTACCCGGGTAACACAAAATTTTTTATGGAGTGTTATCAAGATGCCACCAACAAGCCTTTCGGCTAAAAGTGTTGGATTGTAAAAATAAAATTAAAAAAAATTTTAAAAAATAAATGTCGGATAGACTTTGTAGAAACATTCCTCTTTTAAAAATATTATTAAACGCTACACCCAAACAGAGACGGGTTATTTTACAGTCTGCAGCAGATGAACTCATTGCGACCTTGTGTGAAGTGGCTCTTAACGTTCTCCACGGGAATATTCCGCTCACGGTGTCACAATACCGCAAACTGAGAAGGAATAAAAGAGCTCTGAAGCTTGTGGCTGACAAGAAAATAGCTGTTAAGAGAAAAAGACGTCTGATAAATCAGCAGGTGGGTTTTCTACTACCGCTATTAAGTGTAGCAATACCGTTTATCAGCAATCTGGTCGCATCTAGATAACATGGGGGGATGGAGTATGCAGAGAAGATGTTTTTAGTACCCCAGCATCAAATGAATAAACTAATGAGTGACCCCCCGCACGAGACTATTCAACGAGTTGTTGAGAACGATTTGGACACGACCATAAGAAGTATTTTGCACAGATCTGATTTGGACGATTATGAAAAGGCTAAGCTGTATACAAATACATTACAACGTTTTTTAACAATCGCAAGACAGGGGGACCATGAAACCAACACGTTAACATTAACACTCCTACAGCCTGACGGTGTTGAAAAAGAAGACCAGTCCTCTGCGGTGGGCGTGGGCATTCACGATATTTCAGATACTGTTGTGCTCGACGTTTTGAAGAACTTTCCACAGAGGAGTGTAAAAAACGCTCGTTACATTTTAGATAAAATTTCTGAATCTAAAGATGTCGCATCTTGGGCTGAGTCGGGGGAGTTTGTGTTTAAAGGCAGAACAATCCACGGTTCGCACATGCTCGATTTAGTTAAAGGTGTCACTGCTCCACAAAAGGTTTCTGACGCGCTGAGACCTATTGGCTGGAATGAGTTTCTGCAGGCTTTTTCTATTTTAAATATACCATACTCGACCGTGCCGAATCGTTATGTCAGACAAGTTATTAACTCTTTCAAAAACAATACGACTCCTATTATAACCAGCACATCTAAGAAGAGTAAAAAAGGACAGAAAGCGCCAGCATCACGCTCAAATTGGTTTGACGAGCCTGCATTATTCAGCTCGCCGCCTCTCGACGCGAGTCAGTGGTTGAAATATTAATCTCAGAGATTTTGTATGTTCTTTGTTTCCTATTTTTTGGACTTGTTATTATTGTGATTGTGTTGTATGTATAATATTAATAATAATAATAAAAAAAGTCAACAAAAAAGACGCTTCTATTCTTTAGTTGTTGTTTATTTGAAAATGTTAAGCATGATACATAAACACTTCACACGTCTGAACACAGCGTATACAATTGAAAACATTTTCATTACAATGAGTCTGTTTTAGTTTTTTCACAAAAGCAGATACCTTTTTGTCATTTTTAATAAAATCACCGGTATACAGATTCATCACATAATCATAATTATATCCCTTTGACATATGGTAAAGAAAGAACACACAATGCTGCCCGCATGTATCTGATGAAAAATCTTGGACTTGCTCTGATGAATATTGTACAACACTAGAATTGCGGTTTAGAAAGTTTTTAATAAGTGACGGAAAACATTGGCAATCTGGTTTATTACCAAAACTGTCGAAAAAACAACCCACCCCATCTTCATTTATGTAGATAGCCAGCCAGTGTTCACCTGGGAGTCCTGATGGGTGTGTGTTTATCACTACCATACCTGGTCATTTTTTTAATGGTTCTTTTGGAAGATAGTCATACGGGAGCACACCGAGAAAATGTGTGTTGTATGAGATCTTGTCCATGATGGCCGTAAGTTCTACTGTTTCAATTTTTTATTTTTATTTTACATGTTAATAGTAGTCAACCAGGATCTGTCGACGATTTGACACTTCGATTATGCTGTCGAATATGGCATAAACAATCAAATTAATCGTTCTGGGTAGCGGCTGTCTAAAACGGGCTTCTAGTCTGATGTTTCCAGAATTGATAAGTGAAATGTGTTGGCCACACTCCTCGTCTGGCGTGAGATTGAATGTGTACAGGGTATTCCCCTGTAGAAAATCCTCCCTGTCTATTGAAAGAGGTTGGTTTTTAAGATGTTTTCCAGAAGCCAGCGCTAACTGATAAAATTCACGCACTGCAGAGCCACTTTCATATTCTGGTTGCAGAGGCTTCGCGGGGTGTTGCTGGCCATCCAGATAAATAGCCAAAAATTCTAGGTCATAGTTTTTAAATGCAAATGGATTTTTATTATAAGCTCCTCTAAATGCATCATTATCGACCATCGCTAGAACCACCGATTTTGGCATGGTTCCTAAGAATAAATTTTCTTGATTACAGACCCGAGATCCTGCAGGTATTGAGAAATTTTTCAGACACACGCGATCGATAGGGTATTTTGCGGTCGTCATTAACAACGTCTTTGCATGTCCCAATCTTACAGCCGGTGATACGGACACTTTTTTTTCAAATAGTGACGCTGATAGAATATTTAGTTTATATTGTGCAGCGTTGCTCCTCATCAAGCAGAATTCGTCTTTACCTCTTGTCATACGGATTTTAATGTCCACGACGTTAAGCATAAGTTTTTCTTGAAAGAAGATATCACTGTGAACAGGAGCAAGAAGTTCCACGACATTGCTCGCATTGGTAAAAGCAGCTCTTTTTGCGAGCCCGTGATTACCACCTGCGGGGTCTGATACATCCATATGCCCCGCCGTGTCTTTGTAAAATAATGCCACAGAGAAAAGTGTTTCAAGTGTGTCTCTACCATAATTGGTAAGACACTCTATTATACACATATACATCACATAATCATAATTATATCAGTAGTTATATACCATATACTACATATACTTTATGTCAAAAAATGATTTATGACCCCCCCCCCCCTCCCCCGTCATATGATTTATGACCCCTCATGTCATCCTGATTGACAGTTCAGCCCAACTTGTAAGTTATGACCCCCCATGTTATCCTGATTGACCGTTCACCCCAACCTGTAATTTATCACCCCTCATGTCATCCTGATTGACAGTTCAGCCCCACTTGTAAGTTATGACCCACCAGTCTTCTGTCTGTGTGTATGTATGGGTATGTGTGTGTGTGTGTGTGTGTGTGTGTGTGTGTGTGTGTGTGTGTGTTAATGAGTTTTTACAACCGCTATGTGTGTGTTGTGGCCAGAGAAAACCGCTGTTAAATACCCCAATGTGGTCTGTATGTCGTAGGTTTATGTGCGGACCGTACGTGTGTGTTGAAACAGGGCTTGTTAAATAGGATACTTAAATAGTTATTGTTATAACGCAGAAGACGCACAGCAAAAAAAAAAAAAGCTCACATGATGTCTGCCCCACAAACTCCTAAAACCGGCACAAGTTCGTCGTCTGCCTCAACACCTAGAATTGGCATTGAACTGAGTGAGAACATAACTTATGCGCCATGGAAAAAACAAAGCGTTAGTTTAACAAACCTTCGTCATAATGATGTGAATAGTGTAAAGGCTTTATTGTTTCGTTCGGAGCAGGATGTTACCATGTCCAAAGATCGGTTCTTAAGCCCGCCCCCACATCACAACAACGATTAAAAACGCCTGCGGATCGACACGGTCACAACATACGCCCACAATGTCTCAAGAATCTACGTCTGTCTGTTGTTACAGCAATACGCCTGAGACCGCTCCAGCGGAACCTGACGACAACGCAACGTCGCTGGAAGCATCCCCCCCCCAGATTTACGACAATACCTGGCTGGATAAGTTTTGCATGAACTTGGGTTATCATAATATGTCGTTTCTTTCAACGCCTTATGGTAACGCCGGAACCATAGCCGGGTCGGCGGACTATGGTGGGTTCGACGACACAGACGGCTGCACTCGCTCTGACGGCTTCAAAATCATAAAAGCAATAGTTGTGGTGCTTCTCGAGCATTTAGTGAACAGAAAGCAGAAGGAGTTGTGTCTGGGGTGTGAAGTGGATCATCCGAGCCAACTTAGACATTCCTATCTGTTCGAGCCTGACGCCTATTTTTTCGACAGCAACTTTGAGGAACTGTCACGGGATCTGATTAAACCCGGGCTTAAACACATCATAGCCCAAGCATCGAGCAGGTGTGGTTTTAGGCGACACCCCGAGAGAATTCAAGGTACTGTTGACGGTATTTTACACGAATTGCGGGAGGAAGTTTACATCGTGGAGAAGCTTCGTGAAGTCCGCGAGAAAATTGTGGACGGCATCAATGAGGAAATTGTATACGACGCTGTGGATTGTTGGAAATCAACCCCGCATACAACCCGTGTGTGATACTGAAAAATGGGGAACACGTGGTGCATACCAAGTCTGACAAAGTATCTATTTAAACGACGTATTAGATGTGAGATTATCAACTTGTTGTATAAGATCATTAATGATGATGTTGATGTATCTATTGTTGTAAACGATTGTGTCGTTGACCCAAAACGTTTAACAAAACTCAAGAGAAAAATATGTGATGTGAGAGGAATGTCGAATGTATGGCCAGATATGATGCATATGGGTATTAATGTGGGCGAGTCGGTTTGTACAACTATCAGAAAAATACTAGACCTGATGACTGAATGCGGCAGTAGTATTAGAATTGCTGACATAATGTGTATGTGTGCTTATGTGACTGATTTATGTATAATATTATCAAGAAAAGAAGAGAATGATGTTTGTGAAATCGTCGAAACATTTGTTGATTACATTGTCGAGAAAAATTGTGTAATATGTATAAAATTTCTACAGCACCTCGATGCTATATGATGTTGATTTCTTTCATCGAAAATAAAATCTCAAACATTTAAAACACGTGTTATTCTTTTGTGGAGTCTGAACCGTCAACATGACCGAAGAAATGAAAAAAATTTATTACAACCCTTCTAATCTGGGGTCTTTAGGAGGTAAAAAACGTTTAAAAGATGGTGTTTTAAAGGAAACGGGTATTCGCTTAAACGATAAACAGGTTTCGGACTGGCTGGCCGGAGAGGACGCGTACACGCTACACAGAAATCCTCGTTTGAATTTCAAAAGGAATCGTGTTTTTGTCTATGGCATTGATATGCAGTTCCAGGCCGATCTAGTTGACATGTCTGCATACGCTGCGGAAAATGACAATAACCGTTTTCTGTTGACGTGTATAGATCTGTTTAGTAAATATGCATGGATGCGTTTATTAAAAAATAAATCAGGAATTGAGGTAACTAAAGCTTTCGAATCTATACTGAAGGAAGGTCGGGTGCCGCGCAAATTACAGACAGACAATGGAAAGGAGTTTTTTAATAAACATTTTCAAAGCATGACAAAAAAGTACAATATCATACATTTTGCACCCGACACAGAATTAAAATCCTGTGTCATTGAGCGGTTTAATAGAACCTTAAAAGGTAGGATGTGGAGATATTTAACAGCAACAAATTCCAAACATTACGTAGATGTACTTCAAGATATCACAGATGGGTACAATGTGAGTTTTCACCGTAGCATTAAAATGAGACCGGTTGATGTGAACAGAGATAACGAGTCTCTGGTGTTTCATAATCTGTATGGTGCTAGCGGAGCTCGCTGTGCCAAAGACGTTTTTAAATATAAAATTGGTGATGTTGTTAGAATTTCTAAAGCAAGAGGGTATGAGGAAAACTATACGCATGAATTTTTCACCATAACGGAACGTGTGCCTCGAGACCCTCGGGTGTACAGACTATGTGATTATGATGGTGATGTCATCTATGGAGTATTTTATGAGGAGGAATTACAAAAAATAATTGTGAACAAAAACAAGGCGTTTAAAGTGGAAAAAATTTTAGACAAAAATAAACAAGGTCGGAAAACATTAGTGCTGGTTCGATGGCTCGGGTGGCCTGCAAAATTTGCGTCATGGATCGACCAGAAAGACTTGGTCGATGTGCAGATACCATAAAAATAAAGACCAACACGTGTCCGACCCACACTCGTAAAAAACAGCCCTGGCAGAGGGTGGTTTTTATGTAACGTTGCCATGCAACGCATCATTATCTGTTTATCCGGAAAACCGCATATCTAATTACACAACCAGATTGGCGAAAGGTATAAATTTAAAAGGAGAATGGCAAGTGGGGTTAATCGAATTTGAATACCCCGTGTCGTGGCACACGTTTAATGAGACAGATGCTACGTTCATTTTCAGCTATGATGAAACAAAGCCATCAGTTAGTAAGAATCATGTTGACCCCAAAGAACTTTTCATCACCGGCAATCGGAAAACATCAAACATACCTTACACGTTAAAGACGGGTTATTATGAGGACGTTCCTTTCTTGATCGGGGGGATCAACGCAAACCTGCCATCGGGGACGAGTCTCGGTTATGACCACATTAAAAACAAAGTGTTTCTGAAAGCCCCTCCGAAGACGTCATTGACATTTTATGGAAAACTAGCTAATATTTTAGGTTTAAAACCAGGTATTGCTATAGAAACTAGTAATCAAAATCAGGAAAAACACATAGTAGGGTATACGTCTGTGACGTATGCCCCATATCAGGTGGATATAAACAGGGGGTTCTACACCATGTATACATACACAGATATTATAGAATATCAATCAGTTGGCGACCACCACGTTCCACTACTACGTTGTGTGCATACAGACGGTGATATTAATAAGAATAATAACTGTCAGATAGGATAGACCGCATTACGTGTCAGTTAACAAATCGACCATCACAGAAATAACTATACAGGTGAAAGACGATCAAAATCAAGACGTGCCTTTCAGTTACGGGAAGGTGTGTGTCAAACTACACTTTAGACCTGTGAAACAGTTTGTTTAAAGATGGTGTATCTCAATAACATGAACATCGACCCCATGCGTTATGTAGCCTATTACCAGAATCAAGCTGGTAATGGACTCCCGGGGTATGCCGGTGGGGGGGTTATGTATGGGGCCGGTCTGGGTGGTATGTTTAGGGGGCTCTTTAGAATGGCCATACCGTTGCTAAAACGGGGGTTTAGCATAGCCAAGCCGCATCTTAAATCAGCTGCAAAAAACATACTAAGCAACGTTGTTACCAATACGTTATCACGGTCTTTTAATAACGGCGATACACAAGACGGATCCGGGTTGATGGCTATGGCTCACAATAGATCAGCTAGGCCACCAGGGATCCGGAGGAGTGGTCAAGTACGAAAGAAAACAAAACACAATGTTAAGAATGCGTCAGTTGTAAAGAGCTGACGCGTGGTGATAACAAAAAGCACTACATCAAAAAAAAAAAAAAAACCAAAGACCCGCGTTAAAACAATATTTTAGATCATGGCCTTACTACACAACATGTCAGAAGAATGTTTAAAAACCGAACTGGATCTGTTCACAGTGCCGATGACTCAAACAGCTATTGAAAAAAACACTTATATAGAAGTACCACCGTTATCAGCCATATCGGACACATCACTGCTGGATTTTTTTATAGCGGGGACTGGAGAGGATTATGTAGATCTAAACAACACACTAGTATTTTTGCGTCTCAAAATCACTAACGCTGACGGCACTGATATCGCGGACGGAGCACCCGTGGGCCTTATTAATTATCCAGGCGCGACTATATTTTCACAAGTGGATTTGTCGTTAGGAGATCTTCTTATATCACAGAGTTCTAGTACATACCCTTATCGGTGCATAATAGAGTGTCTTACCAATTATGGTAGAGACGCACTTTCTCAGCGGCATTGTTTTACAAAGACACGGCGGGGCATATGGATGTATCCGACCCCGCAGGTGGTAATCACGGGCTCGCAAAAAGAGCTGCTTTTACCAATGCGAGCAATGTCGTGGAACTTCTAGCACCTATACACAGTGACATCTTCTTTCAAGAAAAACTTATGCTTAACGGCGTGGACATTAAAATCCATATGACAAGAGGTAAAGACGAATTCTGCTTGATGAGGAGCAACGCTGCACAATATAAACTAAATATTCTATCAGCGTCACTATTTGTAAAAAAAAGTGTCTGTATCACCGGCTGTAAGATTGGGGCATGCAAAGACGTTGTTAATGACAACCGCTAAATATCCTATAGATCGCGTGTGTCTGAAAAATTTCTCAATACCTGCAGGATGTCGCGTCTGTAATCAAGAAAATTTATTCTTAGGAACCATGCCAAAATCGGTGGTTCTAGCGACGGTTGATAATGATGCATTTACAGGAGCTTATAATAAAAATCCATTTGCTTTTAAAAACTATGACCTAGAATTTTTGGCTATTTATCTGGATGGCCAGCAACACCCCGCGAAGCCTCTACAACCAGAATATGAAAGTGGCTCTGCAGTACGTGAATTTTATCAGTTAGCGCTGGCTTCTGGAAAACATCTTAAAAATCAACCTCTTTCAATAGATAGAGAAGATTTTCTACAGGGGAATACCCTGTACGCATTCAATCTCACGCCAGACGAGGAGTGTGGCCAACACATTTCACTTATCAATTCTGGAAACATCAGACTAGAAGCCCGTTTTAGACAGCCGCTACCCAGAACGATTAATTTGATTGTTTATGCCATATTCGACAGCATAATCGAAGTGTCAAATCGTCGACAGATACTGGTTGACTACTATTAATATGTAAAATAAAAATAAAAAAATGGACACACAAGAACTTACGACCGTCATGGACAAGATCTCATACAACACACATTTTCTCGGGGTGCTCCCGCTATCTTCCAAAAGAACCATTAAAAAAATGACCAGGTATGGTAGTGATAAACACACACCCATCAGGACTCCCAGGTAAACACTGGCTGGCTATCTACATAAATGAAGATGGGGTGGGTTGTTTTTTCGACAGCTTTGGTAATAAACCAGATTACCCACGTTTTCCGTCACTTATTAAAAACTTTCTAAACCGCAATTCTAGTGTTGTACAATATTCATCAGTGCAAGTCCAAGATTTTTCATCAGATACATGCGGGCAGCATTGTGTGTTCTTTCTTTACCATATGTCAAAGGGATATAATTATGATTATGTGATGAATCTGTATACCGGTGATTTTATTAAAAATGACAAAAAGGTAACTGCTTTTGTGAAAAAACTAAAACACAACCATTGTAATGAAAATGTTTCCAATTGTATACGCTGTGTTCAGACGTGTGATGTGTTTATGTATCATGCTTAACATTCTCAAATAAACAACAACTAAAGAATAGAACACCCTTTATTTGTTGTTGTTGACTTTTTTTATTATCATTATTAATATTACACATACAACACAATCACTATAATAACAAGTCCAAAATAGGAAACAGAACATACAAAATCTCTGAGATTAATATTTCAACCATTGACTCGCGTCGAGAGGCGGCGAGCTGAATAATGCAGGCTCGTCTGAATAATTTGTGTGTGATGCTGCCGCTTTCTGGCCTTTTTTACTCTTCTTAGATGTGCTGGTTATAATAGGTGTCGTATTGTTTTTGAAAGAGTTAATACCTGGTCTGACATAACGATTCGGCACGGTCGAGTATGGTATATTTAAAATAGAAAAAGCCTGCAGAAACTCATTCCAGCCAATAGGTCTCAGCGCGTCAGAAACCTTTTGTGGAGCAATGACACCTTTGACTAAATCGAGCATGTGCGACCCGTGGATTGTTCTGCCTTTAAACACAAACTCCCCCGACTCAGCCCAAGATGCAACGTCTTTAGATTTAGAAATTTTATCTAAAATGTAACGAGCGTTTTTTACACTCCTCTGTGGTACATTCTTCAAAACGTCGAGCACAACAGCGTCTGAAATAGCGTGATTGCCCACACCCGTCGCAGAGGACTGGACTTCTTTTTCAATACCATCAGGCTGTGGGAGTGTTAATGTTAACATGTTGGTTTCACGGTCCCCCTGTCTTGCGATTGTTAAAAAACGTTGTAATGTATTTGTATACAGCTTAGCCTTTTCATAATCGTCCAAATCAGATCTGTGCAAAATACTTCTTATGGTCGCGTCCAAATTGTTCTCAACAACTCGTTGAATAGTCTCGCGCGGGGGGTCAGTCATTAGTTTATTCATTTGATGCTGGGGTACTAAAAACAGCTTCTCTGCATACTCCATCCCCCCCATATTATCTAGATGTGACCAGATTGCTGATAAACGGTATTGCCACACTTAATAGCGGTAGTAGAAAACCCCCCTGCTGATTTATCAGACGTCTTTTTCTCTTAACAGCTATTTTCTTGTCAGCCACAAGCTTCAGAGCTCTTTTATTCCTTCTCAGTTTGTGGTATTGTGACACCGTGAGTGGAATATTCCCGTGGAGAACATTAAGAGCCACTTCACACAAAGTCGCAATGAGTTCATCTGCTGCAGACTGTAAAATAACCCGTCTCTGTTTGGGTGTAGCGTTTAATAATATTTTTAAAAGAGGCATGTTTCTACAAAGTCTATCCCACATTTTTTTATTTTTTACAATCCAACACTTTTTCCCCTCACTATCTTCTTTTCTGTATGTATACAACAGGATTTGTTGAGAGTAAATCTGTTCTGACCCGATAGTGTTCGGGTGTATTTGTTTTATAATCAATCATTAGGTAGCCGAAAGGCTTGTTGGTTGCGTCTTGATAACACTTCATAAAAAATTTTGTGTTACCCGGGTACATTTGTCTTCCTAGTACACTCACTTGGTTGACGTCTCTAGGGTTTTTAAACAACATCAGATAATTTGTGTTTAAGCTGATAGTCCTGCTGGATTTACCCTGACAAAATAAATTCTGCACGATATAAATAGCACTAAGGTTTCTATGGTGAACATACTGTGTGAACACCTTTTCCACCTCGTTGCTCCCGCTGGCCTCTTTCATCAAATCATCCATTATTAACAAACTAGTTTTGTTGATTGGGAACATTTCATCGTCGTTTAGAGTCTGTGGTAACCCTTCAATAAATTTTATTTTGCATATTTTCAATAATTCATCATACAACGGCTGCCAACAATCATAAATATATACAATGTTTTCAATTTTTTTAGAAATGATCTGTACAGCATTTTGCAACAACATTTTTACAAAATATGACTTTCCTGAGTTTGAAGATCCACTTATCACACATGAAAATGGGTTCTGTAATCTGAAATCAAAACCAGCAGTGTCTCGAACACCCCTGTGTTCAAAAAACATGTCAGAACCCATATGGAATTGTTGTGAAATCAGGGAGGAGCACACGTTTGTTGTACACTACCTTAAACTTTTTGACGACTGTCCTATTGTGAAGTGTGAAGCGTTTTTTATCTCTCGCTATACTATCGGTGTGTGCCAGTATATGACGACCGTTATCACCCGCCACGACATAGTTATCAACAAGTCCGATCAGCGTGTCTAACCTAATGGCTTTTGAGTTTACAGCATTGAGCGTGATACCCTTGACCTTCATACAAACAGACCCCTTAGCAGTACGGTAGCCGTATGTTTTCGGACCCCCTGAACAAAACTCTACAATATGGTCGCCATCCCCAATTTCGTCAGTTAGATTGCCGAGGTAAGGCCCCAATGGGGGGTCCCAGTCACCATCTCTAGATGTAAAGATAACACTGTCTGTGTCACTGTACAACAACCTATCACCCAACTTGTCCATTAGATCATACAGTTCTAGACGCGCATGCGCTGTTGTAAACGCACCAAGGAAGATGTTAATGTCGCCGGTCTGCCCACATTTACCATCAGTGTAACACCACTGTATTAGAGCAACAGTGTCTGACACGAACGAGAAGTGTTTAACGTCGTGTCCACCACCAAAAATGTGTTGGGTGAACTGCTCAGGATCTGAAAGCAACTCTGTACACAGTAAATTTTCACGCATAGAGAATCGCCCCCAAAGCGAGTTCAACAGAAGTTTATGAATAGCCCTATGGGCGGGGTTATGGATTATCTTGTCGTGATTCAGTTTAATACCCTCTTTTTCAAAATAATCGGCTATGTATGCTTCTTTGTCTGCGTCTGTCACAACACTCACGGGGAATCCGCTGGCCTCTTGTTTGTACTGTAAAAACGTTTTAACATAATCACAAAACAAGGTTTCCGAACGCTGTGGAAAATGCCACACCTCATCCACTTTCGTAACAACATACCCCTTCTCCACAGCTTTTAACAACTCAATACTGACCCAACAACCTGAAATGGATCTTTCCTCATCATCACGTCTACATGGGGGTGTCTGATCTGCTGGTCGGCACAGGTACGACAGAGCGGAAACATAAGCTTACCACCGGTCCTATAAGGAAGGACGGGGTGAAGCAGTTTTCTCGGCAGCAGCACCGTGGCTTTGACAAATCCATAATAATTTTCAAGAGGTTCAAAATCCTTAAAAATTATTTGGGGGTGACCTATGGGGTAACATTTCTTGGCCTGACAATATGGATACAAACTTGTAAAGTCGACATAGCGTATTTTCTCACCGATGTCAACTTTATGATATAATTTGTACGCATTAGTACGCCCACCAAATAATGCTTCGCGTGGTTTCAATCTCTCAGGATGCGTATATGTGGCCATAAATGCCATTACATCAACATCAGTCTGTTTAGCTTTGTTCCAATCACACTCCCACATCACCTCCACATCCAACCCATAAGTATGTGTTAAAATTTCCACCTTATCGTCAAACTGTCTTCTGAGTGTACCGTAAGACACTTTTGATAAGGGGTGTGTGTGATTGGGGTTATAAAGACATTCATGCCCATGAAACATACAACCGTTGAATTCGAATGCTTTTTTTACACCGTCTTTTTCATAATAACCATCGAGATGATATTTACCAATCATCATCTCACCTCGGTTTAATGCGTGTTGAATATCTAGACCGCATGATGTTTTAACATACTCAAGCCATTCAGTGGATATGTTTGAGTATGTCTTGTTCTGGTGTGTGTAAGCATTGTTATGTGTTAGGGCTAATGTGTCTTTTGGCAGAAAGTGTGTTTTATACACGGCCATACAGCATGCCGCCAAGGTAGTATATCTAAACGGATCGAGTTTGGTGCATTGAATGAATTCATAACGATATTTCAAACAAGCCTTACACAACAGTATGACATCATTCCTACCATACATACTAAGTTCTTCTTTAAAATCAAACACCTTGCCCGATACTGTTGCGTACCACTCGTCAAACAGCGCCCTCTCTTTGTCAGACATTGTCTCATAGCCGTAGAAGTGTTTGTCCGGGTATGGCCCTATGTAATCCTCATTTTCTTTTCTGTTGAAAATGTGTGGAAAATAACCTTTCTCTGCACAGTTTAGATTTAACGCAGCAGGTGTCATTGCCAGACGCATGGGGATGAATGAATAACTGTCGATAAAGCGCTGCTTGAATGTGTCGTCACACATTAGAATTACCCGACAGCCTTGCATTGTGATTTTAAGCGTGTGTCCCGCGTTTGTGAAATATTCCAAAAGTATAAAGTTATCAAAACCAGAAGCGTTGTGGGCTATCCATGTGAAATTCCGATAACGTGGTCGTCTAAACTTTTTAACGAGTCTTTCTACGCAATCTGGATCAGCGGCTGTGAACTCTTCCCCTTTAAACGTTATTGCGCATACAAAATTAGCTTTGTGTTTACCACTCACACACTGTGTTTCAAAATCATAGAATATGTACTTGTCACTAGGTGGGTCGATCTTTGTGGGTTGTATAAAACATTGATGCACACCGCCATTAACCGTTTCAGCACAGCAGTGTACACACACAGCACCAACACATATGTGTTTTTTTGAGTTTGTGGCACTGACATGGTAACGCCTATTACATTTTTGACAGTATTTCGTGACATCGCATTACGCATGTTGTTGTCCTGATGTCGGTCGTTTATGGGCGTAGTAACAATAGTCAGATTTGCAGTACTGTGAACAATCGATGCATCGTCTTGTTTTGACGGGCTGTTTATAACAATCAGGGTCATTGCAGACATCACATACATATTTGCAACGATGATCTCTACGACTAGTAAAACCTTGATAACAGTAGTCGCACACATATGGAGTACCTATGAATGCATTCAGCTTCTTAATCATAAAATAGTGCCCATCGTGCAGGTACAAGAACACTGTGTTGTGATGATGTGCATCACTGGTCATAAACTTTTCCAGCATGCCTGTGCTTGATCTGTGGAAGACCACTATTTTTATGTTTAACATGTGCTCAAAACACGTGATATCATTAAACCTTATCTTATACTGTTCCGAATACCCGACAGACTTCTGCAACGACACAGCTATGGTTTGCAGTTCTGTGAATGATTTTTGGGTGTTTAGAAAATGTGCCAGACAGATTGCAAAACACAGATTGTTAGACTTGTTCACGGGGCAGAACAGATTCATCCTATTCCTACTGATTACCTCGTTATGGGCTAGATCGCACACTTTTCGATAACCACCACCTTGTTTACTCCGTGCTATAGTTACTTTTAGATCTAAACTATCGTCAACCCGCACATCTGTGTTACTCTGCATAATCTTCTCGAGCTGATTTATGAATATGTCCACACAATAGTTGTTGCTAGGTGACAAGACTGCATTAACATCAGAGTTTAGACTAGGACTGCTCATTGTTATGTTAATCAACCCGCCATCCCCAGCCAACAGTCTGGAAAATGATACTATTTCCGCCATTATATCGTGTAGAAATATAGTGTATGTGGCCATGTCTACATCAGGTAGCACCCTTAGATTTATACGTCGATGTATCTCCACACTATTGAATCTAGGTCTCGCAACAATCGTGTATTCACCTATATCACCACCCTCTCTTACAAGTTTGTTAATAGCATTGCGTGTTAACACTATATTTTGTGGTGTGTCATGTGAATGATGCGATAGATCATCCACACACACCCCACCCTGTTGTGAATTTAAAATGTCAAATGAGTCTAATACCGAATCTGGATGTTGTTCTGTCCGGACAACCGACATTGATCTCACCATGTTTAATAAATTCACCAACGTGTGGTTTGTAGACGTAGGTCTATTCATATCCTCTAGTGTCTGAATTAAATAACACAATGTTTCGGTGTTGGTACTCTGGTCGCCGATGTCGTCTTGTCTAAATCTAGATACTCGTCCGTGATCACAACATTCCTCATCCCGACAACGTTTTGCCATTTTAAAAAAGAAATTTATTTAAACAACAACCATGATAACTGTAAACATAAAACAACGGTAAACAGTAAACAAAAACACCACCAAATAACGACTATCACAAACACACTACCACTAACACTAATCACACGTTTTATAATGATTGGGGTAAATATGTATATAAGGATTTTTTATTTTTCCCAACTCACCCGATTTTGTGTTTGAGCAAGTGTACAATCTCTTTTAACAAATCCGTTGTTAGTTTTTGATCCTCTGCTATTCGTCGGGAATGGCGGCCGTACAATGTCTGTTTCGCTAAAATGTGGTTAAAATATATCCCGTATTGTTGTTGTGTAGCGGTTAAATCCCGAGCATAACATTCCTGCTTCTTTTCAAGAATATCCAAACGATCCTCAATGGGCTTGAGACAGATCCGTATCGTGTCGATTAAATGTTGATTAACGTTTTCCGTTTCCCGACTGTATGCCTCCTGGTTTGATGGTAGAGGTTGTGTGTCGACATCCGTGATTTGCGTTTCTTCCTCCTCGTGCGCACGTACCGGGGTAAACTCGACCGCATCCCATGATTCTAGCAGGTTGTCATCCCAGCTAATACCGTCACACGTATTGTCGTCGGAAGACTTATCCGCGAACACCTCTGTGGTAAAAAGAACACTTGGTTATCGTATTAATTAGGTAAAAGCTAAAACAACATTTTTTACAACATAGCATATATGCTACCTACCATCTGACACGCCGCTCGATTGTCTCGCGCGTTTTCGGAAGGGGTTTGTCGATGGGTTTTCTGAATTAACTACACGACCAACAGACTCCGCGTGGATCTGCGCTATTGTAATCTCTTCACACTCATCTGGTTTAAAAACGCTATGGATGATAGGCTGTGGTGTCTGATTATCGCATCCAGATACGCCAATCTTGTTTACAAGACTTGATAAACCTACTGATGAAAACAGTCATATGACATAAGTACATTTTTAATATTTTTCAACAATCACGTAAACATTTTTCAACAACCATGTAAACATTACAATACCACATACAGAGTGGGGGGATATTCACACTCTCTCGCTGTGTCACGCGCTCTGAGACCGGTCTATCATACGGCTTCGATCCTACGGTCAGCCAAATAACAGACACATTAACACTATACATAACATCATACGTTATAATTACCACGTGGATATGTGTACAACATTTATACGCACCGCTCGCTTGGTTCAGGTAACAAATCTCATCAACAATAGCTTCAATTTTGTTCACATCACCTGGATCGTTAGAGAACCTGTTTAAGCATTTTTACATCAGAACAACGTCTCATAATTCTTAACAACAACAATAATAAAAACATGATAATAAACATACTCACTGTTATGATAGACGGCCATCTTCTCTGGAAACACTCTTACAAACCAAACTAGCAAAACTTCTCGGAAAAACAGTTTGAGAGCGATGTTTCTCTACGTACACCCGAACGCATCGATCCGTCGGCGTGTCTAACCCCCACGTTTTTAAAAAGCGGCTCTCAGTACGCACACACATAGTGGTTGTAAAAACTCATTAACATATAATGTTTCGTGAAAAACACACACACACACACACACACACATAGACAGTCAGGATGCAGGAAAGCTCAGGGTTATTTAATCAAAGTTTAAACAACAGTTCTCAGGACGTACATATATGAGCTTCATGCAACTAAAGTGCTATCCAGAGAATTTCAAGCGTCTGCGAGCAAAGGAAACATGTTTTTCAAAAAAATGTATATTTACACTTTAGTGACATGATCTAATATAACACATTTCACTTCTTTATAACAATATATGATACTATGATATATTAGACATGTCTCAGACCTAAAATAACATGAAATACGATTGTTTATATTACCATACATTATGTCATAAAGTGTGAAAATGTGAAAAAAGTTAAATTTCAAATGAAGAAGGTCACCTATCATCATATATGTGGTAACATTATGTTTTGTCCTCACTTCTATATGTGCATACAAGTCTGTGAGCTTCATGCATCTAAAGCGCTATCCAGAGAATTTCAAGCGTCTGCGACCAAAGGAAACATGTTTTTCAAAAAAATGTATATTTGCACTTTAGTGACATGATGTAATATAACACATTTCACTTCTTTATAACATTATATGATACTATGATATGTTAGACATGTCTCTGATCTAAAATAACATGAAATACGATTGTTTATATTACCATACATTATGTCATAATAAAGTGTGAAAATGTGAAAAAAAGTCAAATTTCAACGGAAGAAAGTCATCTCTCATAATATATGTGGTAACATTATGTTTTCTCCTCACTCCTCTACGTGCATGCACATGTGTGCGCTTCATGCAACTAAACCGCTATCCAGAGAATTTCAAGCGTCTGCGAGCAAGGGAAAAGTGTTTTTCTAAAAAGTGTATATTTACACTTTAGTGACATGATCTAATATAACACATTTCACTTCTTTATAACATTATATGATATATGATGTGTTAGACATGTCTCTGATCTAAAATAACATGAAATACGATTGTTTACATTAACATACATCATGTCATAATGAAGTGTGAAAATGTGAAAAAAAGTTAAATTTCAAATGAAGAAAGTCACCTATCATCATATATGTGGTAACATTATGTTTTGTCCTCACTTCTATATGTGCATACAAGTCTGTGAGCTTCATGCATCTAAAGCGCTATCCAGAGAATTTCAAGCGTCTGCGAGCAAAGGAAACATGTTTTTCAAAAAAATGTATATTTACACTTTAGTGACATGATGTCATATAGCACATTTCACTTCTTTATAACAATATGTATCTGACCTAAAATAACATGAAATACGATTGTTTATATTAACATAAATCATGTCTTAATAAAGTGTAAAATGTTTAAAAAAAGTCAAATTTCAAAGGAAGAAAGTCATCTCTCATAATAAATGTGGTAACATCATGTTTTCTCCTCACTCCTCTACGTGCATGCACATGAGTGCGCTTCATGCAAGTAAACCGCTATCCAGAGAATTTCATGCGTCTGCGAGCAAAGGAAAAGTGTTTTTCAAAAAAAATGTATATATACACTTTAATGACATGATCTAATATAACACATATCACTTCTTTATAACATAATACGATACTATGATATGTTAGACATGTCTCTGATCTAAAATAACATGAAATATATTACCATATATTATGTCATAATAAAGTGTGAAAATGTGAAAAAAGTTAAATTTCAAATGAAGAAGGTCACCTATCATCATATATGTGGTAACATTATGTTTTGTCCTCTCTTCTATATGTGCATACAAGTCTGTGAGCTTCATGCATCTAAAGCGCTATCCAGAGAATTTCAAGCGTCTGCGAGGAAAGGAAACATGTTTTTCAAAAAAATGAATATTTACACTTTAGTGACATGATCTAATATAACACATATCACTTCTTTATAACATAATACGATACTATGATATGTTAGACATGTCTCTGACCTAAAATAAAATGAAATACGATTGTTCATATTACCATACATTATGTCATAATGAAGTGTGAAAATGTGAAAAAAAGTTAAATTTCAAATGAAGAAAGTCACCTATCATCATATATGTGGTAACATTATGTTTTGGCCTCACTTCTATATGTGCATACATGTCTGTGAGCTTCATGCATCTAAAGCGCTATCCAGAGAATTTCAAGCGTCTGCGAGCAAAGGAAACATGTTTTTCAAAAAATGTATATTTACACTTTAGTGACATGATCTAATATAACACAATAATCACTTCTTTATAATATAATTCGATACTATGATATGTTAGACATGTCTCTGACCTAAAATAACATGAAATACGATTGTTTATATTAACATACATCATGTCATAATGAAGTGTTAAAATGTGAAAAAAAGTTAAATTTCAAATGAAGAAAGTCACCTATCATCATATATGTGGTAACATTATGTTTTGTCCTCACTTCTATATGTGCATACATGTCTGTGAGCTTCATGCAACTAATCCGCTATAAAGTGAATTTCAAGCGTCTGCGAGCAAATGAAACGTTTTTCAAAAAAATGTATATTTACACTTTAGTGACATGATGTAATATAACACATTTCACTTCTTTATAACATTATATGATACTATGATATGTTAGACATGTCTCTGACCTAAAATAAAATGAAATACGATTGTTCATATTACCATACATTATGTCATAATGAAGTGTGAAAATGTGAAAAAAAATTCAAATTTCAAAGGAAGAAAGTCATCTATCATAATATATGTGGTAACATTATGTTTTCTCCTCACTCCTCTACATGCATGCACATGTGTGCGCTTCATGCAACTAAACCGCTATCCAGAGAATTTCAAGCGTCTGCGAGCAAAGGAAAAGTGTTTTTCTAAAAAGTGTATATTTACACTTTAGTGACATGATCTAATATAACACATTTCACTTCTTTATAACATTATATGATATATGATGTGTTAGACATGTTTCTGATCTAAAATAACATGAAATACGACTGTTTATATTAACATACATCATGTCATAATGAAGTGTGAAAATGTGAAAAAAAGTTAAATTTCAAATGAAGAAAATCACCTATCATCATATATGTGGTAACATTATGTTTTGTCCTCACTTCTATATGTGCATACAAGTCTGTGAGCTTCATGCATCTAAAGCGCTATCCAGAGAATTTCAAGCGGCTGCGAGCAAAGGAAACATGTTTTTCAAAAAAATGTATATTTACACTTTAGTGACATGATCTAATATAACACATATCACTTCTTTATAACATAATACGATACTATGATATGTTAGACATGTCTTTGACCTAAAATAACATGAAATACGATTGTTTATATTAACATACATCATGTCATAATGAAGTGTGAAAATGTGAAAAAAAGTTAAATTTCAAATGAAGAAAGTCACCTATCATCATATATGTTGTAACATTATGTTTTGGCCTCACTTCTATATATGCATACAAGTCTGAGAGCTTCATGCGACTAAAGCGCTATCCAGAGAATTTCAAGCGTCTGCGAGCAAAGGAAACATGTTTTTCAAAAAAATGGATATTTACACTTTAGTGATATGATCTAATATAACACATATCACTTCTTTATAACATAATACGATACTATGATATGGTAGACATGTCTCTGACCTAAAATAACATGAAATACGATTGTTCATATTACCATACATTATGTCATAATAAAGTGTGGAAATGTGAAAAAAAGTCAAATTTCAAAGGAAGAAAGTCATCTCTCATAATATATGTGGTAACATCATGTTTTCTCCTCACTCCGCTATGTGCATGCACATGAGTGCGCTTCATGCAACTAAACCGCTATCCAGAGAATTTCAAGCGTCTGCGAGCAAAGGAAAAGTGTTTTTCTAAAAAGTGTATGTTTACACTTTAGTGACATGATCTAATATAACACATTGCACTTCTTTATAACATTATATGATACTATGATATGTTAAACATGTCTCTGACCTAAAATAACATGAAATACGATTGTTCATATTAACATACATCATGTCATAATGAAGTGTGAAAATGTGAAAAAAAGTTAAATTTCAAATGAAGAAAGTCACCTATCATCATATATGTGGTAACATTATGTTTTGTCCTCACTTCTATATGTGCATACAAGTCTGTGAGCTTCATGCATCTAAAGCGCTATCAAGAGAATTTCAAGCGTCTGCGAGCAAAGGAAAAGTGTTTTTCTAAAAAGTGTATATTTACACTTTAGTGACATGATCTAATATAACACATTTCACTTCTTTATAACATTATATGATATATGATGTGTTAGACATGTTTCTGATCTAAAATAACATGAAATACGATTGTTTATATTAACATACATTATGTCATAATGAAGTGTGAAAATGTGAAAAAAAGTTAAATTTCATATGAAGAAAATCACCTATCATCATATATGTGGTAACATTATGTTTTGTCCTCACTTCTATATGTGTATACAAGTCTGTGAGCTTCATGCATCTAAAGCGCTATCCAGAGAATTTCAAGCGTCTGCGAGCAAAGGAAACATGTTTTTCAAAAAAATGTATATTTGAACTTTAGTGACATGATGTAATATAACACATTTCACTTCTTTATAACATTATATGATACTATGATATGTTAGCCATGTCTCTGACCTAAAATAACATGACATACGATTTTTTATATTAACATAAATCATGTCTTAATAAAGTGTGAAAATGTTTAAAAAAAGTCAAATTTCAAAGGAAGAAAGTCATCTCTCATAATATATGCGGTAACATCATGTTTTGTCCTCACTTCTATATGTGCATACAAGTCTGAGAGCTTCATGCGACTAAAGCGCTATCCACAGAATTTCAAGCGTCTGCGAGCAAAGGAAATATGTTTTTCAAAAAAATGTATATTTACACTTTAGTGACATGATCTAATATAACACATATCACTTCTTTATAACATAATACGATACTATGATATGTTAGACATGTCTCTGACCTAAAATAACATGAAATACGATTGTTCATATTAACATACATCATGTCATAATGAAGTGTGAAAATGTGAAAAAAAGTTAAATTTCAAATGAAGAAAGTCACCTATCATCATATATGTGGTAACATTATGTTTTGTCCTCACTTCTATATGTGCATACAAGTCTGTGAGCTTCATGCATCTAAAGCGCTATCCAGAGAATTTCAAGCGTCTGCGAGCAAAGGAAACAAGTTTTTCAAAAAAATGTATATTTACACTTTAGTGACATGATCTAACATAACACATATCACTTCTTTATGACATAATACGATACTATGATATGTTAGACATGTCTCTGACATAAAATAACATGAAATACGATTTTTTATATTAACATAAATCATGTCTTTATAAAGTGTGAAAATGTTTAAAAAAAAGTCAAATTTCAAAGGAAGAAAGTCATCTATCATAATATATGTGGTAACATTATGTTTTCTCCTCACTCCTCTACGAGCATGCACATGAGTGCGCTTCATGCAAGTAAAGCGCTATCCAGAGAATTTCAAGCGTCTGCGAGCAAAGGAAAAGTGTTTTTCTAAAAAGTGTATATTTACACTTTAGTGACATGATCTAATATAACACATTTCACTTCTTTATAACATTATATGATATATGATGTGATAGACATGTTTCTGATCTAAAATAACATGAAATACGATTGTTTATATTAACATACATCATGTCATAATGAAGTGTGAAAATGTGAAAAAAAGTTAAATTTCAAATGAAGAAAGTCACCTATCATCATATATGTGGTAACATTATGTTTTGTCCTCACTTCTATATGTGCATACATGTCTGTGAGCTTCATGCATCTAAAGCGCTATCCAGAGAATTTCAAGCGTCTGCGAGCAAAGGAAACATGTTTTTCAAAAAATGTATATATACACTTGTGACATGATCTAATATAACACAATATCACTTCTTTATAACATAATACGATACTATGATATGTTAGACATGTCTCTGACCTAAAATAAAATGAAATACGATTGTTCATATTACCATACATTATGTCATAATGAAGTGTGAAAATGTGAAAAAAAATTCAAATTTCAAATGAAGAAAGTCACCTATCATCATATATGTGGTAACATTATGTTTTGTCCTCACTTCTATATGTGCATACAAGTCTTTGAGCTTCATGCAAGTAAAGCGCTATCCAGAGAATTTCAAGCGTCTGCGACCAAAGGAAACATGTTTTTCAAAAAAATGTATATTTGCACTTTAGTGACATGATGTAATATAACACATTTCACTTCTTTATAACATTATATGATACTATGATATGTTAGACATGTCTCTGATCTAAAATAACATGAAATATATTACCATACATTATGTCATAATAAAGTGTGAAAATGTGAAAAAAGTTAAATTTCAAATGAAGAAGGTCACCTATCATCATATATGTGGTAACATTATGTTTTGTCCTCACTTCTATATGTGCATACAAGTCTGTGAGCTTCATGCAACTAATCCGCTATAAAGAGAATTTCAAGCGTCTGCGAGCAAAGGAAACATGTTTTTCAAAAAAATGTATATTTACACTTTAGTGACATGATCTAATATAACACATTTCACTTCTTTATAACATTATATGATACTATGATATGTTAAACATGTCTCTGACCTAAAATAACATGAAATACGATTGTTCATATTAACATACATCATGTCATAATGAAGTGTGAAAATGTTTAAAAAAAAGTCAAATTTCAAAGGAAGAGTCATCTATCATAATATATGTGGTAACATTATGTTTTCTCCTCACTCCTCTACGAGCATGCACGAGTGCGCTTCATGCAAGTAAAGCGCTATCCAGAGAATTTCAAGCGTCTGCGAGCAAAGGAAAAGTGTTTTTCTAAAAAGTGTATATTTACACTTTAGTGACATGATCTAATATAACACATTTCACTTCTTTATAACATTATATGATATATGATGTGTTAGACATGTTTCTGATCTAAAATAACATGAAATACGATTGTTTATATTAACATACATCATGTCATAATGAAGTGTGAAAATGTGAAAAAAAGTTAAATTTCAAATGAAGAAAGTCACCTATCATCATATATGTGGTAACATTATGTTTTGTCCTCACTTCTATATGTGCATACAAGTCTGTGAGCTTCATGCATCTAAAGCGCTATCCAGAGAATTTCAAGCGTCTGCGAGCAAAGGAAACAAGTTTTTCAAAAAAATGTATATTTACACTTTAGTGACATGATCTAACATAACACATATCACTTCTTTATGACATAATACGATACTATGATATGTTAGACATGTCTCTGACATAAAATAACATGAAATACGATTTTTTATATTAACATAAATCATGTCTTTATAAAGTGTGAAAATGTTTAAAAAAAAGTCAAATTTCAAAGGAAGAAAGTCATCTATCATAATATATGTGGTAACATTATGTTTTCTCCTCACTCCTCTACGAGCATGCACATGAGTGCGCTTCATGCAAGTAAAGCGCTATCCAGAGAATTTCAAGCGTCTGCGAGCAAAGGAAAAGTGTTTTTCTAAAAAGTGTATATTTACACTTTAGTGACATGATCTAATATAACACATTTCACTTCTTTATAACATTATATGATATATGATGTGTTAGACATGTTTCTGATCTAAAATAACATGAAATACGATTGTTTATATTAACATACATCATGTCATAATGAAGTGTGAAAATGTGAAAAAAAGTTAAATTTCAAATGAAGAAAGTCACCTATCATCATATATGTGGTAACATTATGTTTTGTCCTCACTTCTATATGTGCATACAAGTCTGTGAGCTTCATGCATCTAAAGCGCTATCCAGAGAATTTCAAGCGTCTGCGAGGAAAGGAAACATGTTTTTCAAAAAAATGTATATTTACACTTTAGTGACATGATGTAATATAACACATATCACTTCTTGATAACATTATATGATACTATGATATATTAGACATGTCTCTGACCTAAAATAACATGAAATACGATTTTTTTATATTAACATAAATCATGTCATAATGAAGTGTGAAAATGTGAAAAAAAGTTAAATTTCAAATGAAGAAAGTCACCTATCATCATATATGTGGTAACATTATGTTTTGTCCTCACTTCTATATGTGCATACAAGTCTGTGAGCTTCATGCATCTAAAGCGCTATCCAGAGAATTTCAAGCGTCTGCGAGGAAAGGAAACATGTTTTTCAAAAAAATGTATATTTACACTTTAGTGACATGATCTAATATAACACATATCACTTCTTTATAACATAATACGATACTATGATATGTTAGACATGTCTCTGACCTAAAATAACATGAAATACGATTGTTTATATTACCATACATCATGTCATAATGAAGTGTGAAAATGTGAAAAGAAGTTAAATTTCAAATGAAGAAAGTCACCTATCATCATATATGTGGTAACATTATGTTTTGTCCTCACTTCTATATGTGCATACAAGTCTGTGAGCTTCATGCATCTAAAGCGCTATCAAGAGAATTTCAAGCGTCTGCGAGCAATGGAAACATGTTTTTCAAAAAATGTATATTTACACTTTAGTGACATGATCTAATATAACACATATCACTTCTTTATAACATAATACGATACTATGATATGTTAGACATGTCTCTGACCTAAAATAAAATGAAATACGATTGTTCATATTACCATACATTATGTCATAATGAAGTGTGAAAATGTGAAAAAAAATTCAAATTTCAAATGAAGAAAGTCACCTATCATCATATATGTGGTAACATTATGTTTTGTCCTCACTTCTATATGTGCATACAAGTCTGTGAGCTTCATGCATCTAAAGCGCTATCCAGAGAATTTCAAGCGTCTGCGAGGAAAGGAAACATGTTTTTCAAAAAAATGTATATTTACACTTTAGTGACATGATGTAATATAACACATTTCACTTCTTTATAACATTATATGATACTATGATATGTTAGACATGTCTCTGATCTAAAATAACATGAAATATATTACCATACATTATGTCATAATAAAGTGTGAAAATGTGAAAAAAGTTAAATTTCAAATGAAGAAGGTCACCTATCATCATATATGTGGTAACATTATGTTTTGTCCTCACTTCTATATGTGCATACAAGTCTGTGAGCTTCATGCAACTAATCCGCTATAAAGAGAATTTCAAGCGTCTGCGAGCAAAGGAAACATGTTTTTCAAAAAAATGTATATTTACACTTTAGTGACATGATCTAATATAACACATATCACTTCTTTATAACATAATACGATACTATGATATGTTAGACATGTCTCTGACCTAAAATAACATGAAATACGATTGTTCATATTAACATACATCATGTCATAATGAAGTGTGAAAATGTTTAAAAAAAGTCAAATTTCAAAGGAAGAAAGTCATCTATCATAATATATGTGGTAACATTATGTTTTCTCCTCACTCCTCTACGAGCATGCACATGAGTGCGCTTCATGCAAGTAAAGCGCTATCCAGAGAATTTCAAGCGTCTGCGAGCAAAGGAAAAGTGTTTTTCTAAAAAGTGTATATTTACACTTTAGTGACATGATCTAATATAACACATTTCACTTCTTTATAACATTATATGATATATGATGTGTTAGACATGTTTCTGATCTAAAATAACATGAAATACGATTGTTTATATTAACATACATCATGTCATAATGAAGTGTGAAAATGTGAAAAAAAGTTAAATTTCAAATGAAGAAAGTCACCTATCATCATATATGTGGTAACATTATGTTTTGTCCTCACTTCTATATGTGCATACAAGTCTGTGAGCTTCATGCATCTAAAGCGCTATCCAGAGAATTTCAAGCGTCTGCGAGCAAAGGAAACATGTTTTTCAAAAAAATGTATATTTACACTTTAGTGACATGATCTAATATAACACATATCACTTCTTTATAACATAATACGATACTATGATATGTTAGACATGTCTCTGACCTAAAATAACATGAAATACGATTGTTTATATTAACATACATCATGTCATAATGAAGTGTGAAAATGTGAAAAAAAAGTCAAATTTCAAAGGAAGAAAGTCATCTCTCATAATATATGCGGTAACATCATGTTTTGTCCTCACTTCTATATGTGCATACAAGTCTGAGAGCTTCATGCATCTAAAGCGCTATCCAGACAATTTCAAGCGTCTGCGAGCAAAGGAAAAGTGTTTTTCAAAAAAATGTATATTTACACTTTAGTGACATGATCTAATATAACACATATCACTTCTTTATAACATAATACGATACTATGATATGTTAGACATGTCTTTGACCTAAAATAACATGAAATACGATTGTTTATATTAACATACATCATGTCATAATGAAGTGTGAAAATGTGAAAAAAAGTTAAATTTCAAATGAAGAAAGTCACCTATCATCATATATGTGGTAACATTATGTTTTGTCCTCACTTCTATATGTGCATACAAGTCTGTGAGCTTCATGCATCTAAAGCGCTATCCAGAGAATTTCAAGCGTCTGCGAGCAAAGGAAACATGTTTTTCAAAAAAATGTATATTTACACTTTAGTGACATGATCTAATATAACACATTTCACTTCTTTATAACATAATACGATACTATGATATGTTAGACATGTCTCTGACCTAAAATAACATGAAATACGATTGTTCATATTAACATACATCATGTCATAATGAAGTGTGAAAATGTGAAAAAAAGTTAAATTTCAAATGAAGAAAGTCACCTATCATCATATATGTGGTAACATTATGTTTTGTCCTCACTTCTATATGTGCATACAAGTCTGTGAGCTTCATGCATCTAAAGCGCTATCCAGAGAATTTCAAGCGTCTGCGAGCAAAGGAAACAAGTTTTTCAAAAAAATGTATATTTACACTTTAGTGACATGATCTAACATAACACATATCACTTCTTTATGACATAATACGATACTATGATATGTTAGACATGTCTCTGACATAAAATAACATGAAATACGATTTTTTATATTAACATAAATCATGTCTTTATAAAGTGTGAAAATGTTTAAAAAAAAGTCAAATTTCAAAGGAAGAAAGTCATCTATCATAATATATGTGGTAACATTATGTTTTCTCCTCACTCCTCTACGAGCATGCACATGAGTGCGCTTCATGCAAGTAAAGCGCTATCCAGAGAATTTCAAGCGTCTGCGAGCAAAGGAAAAGTGTTTTTCTAAAAAGTGTATATTTACACTTTAGTGACATGATCTAATATAACACATTTCACTTCTTTATAACATTATATGATATATGATGTGATAGACATGTTTCTGATCTAAAATAACATGAAATACGATTGTTTATATTAACATACATCATGTCATAATGAAGTGTGAAAATGTGAAAAAAAGTTAAATTTCAAATGAAGAAAGTCACCTATCATCATATATGTGGTAACATTATGTTTTGTCCTCACTTCTATATGTGCATACAAGTCTGTGAGCTTCATGCATCTAAAGCGCTATCCAGAGAATTTCAAGCGTCTGCGAGCAAAGGAAACATGTTTTTCAAAAAAATGTATATTTACACTTTAGTGACATGATCTAATATAACACATATCACTTCTTTATAACATAATACGATACTATGATATGTTAGACATGTCTCTGACCTAAAATAACATGAAATACGATTTTTTATATTACCATACATTATGTCCTAATAAAGTGTGGAAATGTGAAAAAAAGTCAAATTTCAAAGGAAGAAAGTCATCTATCATCATATATGTGGTAACATTATGTTTTGTCCTCACTTCTATATGTGCATACAAGTCTGTGAGCTTCATGCAACTAAAGCGCTATCCAGAGAATTTCAAGCGTCTGCGAGCAATGGAAACATGTTTTTCAAAAAAATGTATATTTACACTTTAGTGACATGATCTAATATAACACATTTCACTTCTTTATAACATTATATGATATATGATGTGTTAGACATGTTTCTGATCTAAAATAACATGAAATACGACTGTTTATATTAACATACATCATGTCATAATGAAGTGTGAAAATGTGAAAAAAAGTTAAATTTCAAATGAAGAAAATCACCTATCATCATATATGTGGTAACATTATGTTTTGTCCTCACTTCTATATGTGCATACAAGTCTGTGAGCTTTATGCATGTAAAGCGCTATCCAGAGAATTTCAAGCGTCTGCGAGCAATGGAAACATGTTTTTCAAAAAAATGTATATTTACACTTTAGTGACATGATCTAATATAACACATATCACTTCTTTATAGCATAATACGATACCAAGATATGTTAGACATGTCTCTGACCTAAAATAACATGAAATACGATTGTTCATATTACCATACATTATGTCATAATGAAGTGTGAAAATGTGAAAAAAAATTCAAATTTCAAAGGAAGAAAGTCATCTATCATAATATATGTGGTAACATTATGTTTTCTCCTCACTCCTCTACATGCATGCACATGTGTGCGCTTCATGCAAGTAAAGCGCTATCCAGAGAATTTCAAGCGTCTGCGAGCAAAGGAAAAGTGTTTTTCTAAAAAGTGTATATTTATACTTTAGTGACATGATCTAATATAACACATTTCACTTCTTTATAACATTATATGATATATGATGTGTTAGACATGTTTCTGATCTAAAATAACATGAAATACGACTGTTTATATTAACATACATCATGTCATAATGAAGTGTGAAAATGTGAAAAAAAGTTAAATTTCAAATGAAGAAAGTCACCTATCATCATATATGTGGTAACATTATGTTTTGTCCTCACTTCTATATGTGCATACAAGTCTGTGAGCTTCATGCATCTAAAGCGCTATCCAGAGAATTTCAAGCGGCTGCGAGCAAAGGAAACATGTTTTTCAAAAAAATGTATATTTACACTTTAGTGACATGATGTAATATAACACATATCACTTCTTTATAACATAATACGATACTATGATATGTTAGACATGTCTCTGACCTAAAATAACATGAAATACGATTGTTCATATTAACATACATCATGTCATAATGAAGTGTGAAAATGTGAAAAAAAGTTAAATTTCAAATGAAGAAAGTCACCTATCATCATATATGTGGTAACATTATGTTTTGTCCTCACTTCTATATGTGCATACAAGTCTGTGAGCTTCATGCATCTAAAGCGCTATCCAGAGAATTTCAAGCGTCTGCGAGCAAAGGAAACATGTTTTTCAAAAAAATGTATATTTACACTTTAGTGACATGATCTAATATAACACATATCACTTCTTTATAACATAATACGATACTATGATATGTTAGACATGTCTCTGACCTAAAATAACATGAAATACGATTTTTTATATTAACATAAATCATGTCTTAATAAAGTGTGAAAATGTTTAAAAAAAAGTCAAATTTCAAAGGAAGAAAGTCATCTATCATAATATATGTGGTAACATTATGTTTTCTCCTCACTCCTCTACGAGCATGCACATGAGTGCGCTTCATGCAAGTAAAGCGCTATCCAGAGAATTTCAAGCGTCTGCGAGCAAAGGAAAAGTGTTTTTCTAAAAAGTGTATATTTACACTTTAGTGACATGATCTAATATAACACATTTCACTTCTTTATAACATTATATGATATATGATGTGTTAGACATGTTTCTGATCTAAAATAACATGAAATACGATTGTTTATATTAACATACATCATGTCATAATGAAGTGTGAAAATGTGAAAAAAAGTTAAATTTCAAATGAAGAAAGTCACCTATCATCATATATGTGGTAACATTATGTTTTGTCCTCACTTCTATATGTGCATACAAGTCTGTGAGCTTCATGCATCTAAAGCGCTATCCAGAGAATTTCAAGCGTCTGCGAGCAAAGGAAACATGTTTTTCAAAAAAATGTATATTTACACTTTAGTGACATGATCTAATATAACACATATCACTTCTTTATAACATAATACGATACTATGATATGTTAGACATGTCTCTGACCTAAAATAACATGAAATACGATTGTTCATATTACCATACATTATGTCATAATGAAGTGTGAAAATGTGAAAAAAAATTCAAATTTCAAATGAAGAAAGTCACCTATCATCATATATGTGGTAACATTATGTTTTGTCCTCACTTCTATATGTGCATACAAGTCTGTGAGCTTCATGCATCTAAAGCGCTATCCAGAGAATTTCAAGCGTCTGCGAGCAAAGGAAACAAGTTTTTCAAAAAAATGTATATTTACACTTTAGTGACATGATCTAACATAACACATATCACTTCTTTATGACATAATACGATACTATGATATGTTAGACATGTCTCTGACCTAAAATAAAATGAAATACGATTGTTCATATTACCATACATTATGTCATAATGAAGTGTGAAAATGTGAAAAAAAATTCAAATTTCAAATGAATAAAGTCACCTATCATCATATATGTGGTAACATTATGTTTTGTCCTCACTTCTATATGTGCATACAAGTCTGTGAGCTTCATGCAACTAATCCGCTATAAAGAGAATTTCAAGCGTCTGCGAGCAAAGGAAACATGTTTTTCAAAAAAATGTATATTTACACTTTAGTGACATGATCTAATATAACACATTTCACTTCTTTATAACATTATATGATACTATGATATGTTAAACATGTCTCTGACCTAAAATAACATGAAATACGATTGTTCATATTAACATACATCATGTCATAATGAAGTGTGAAAATGTGAAAAAAAGTTAAATTTCAAATGAAGAAAGTCACCTATCATCATATATGTGGTAACATTATGTTTTGTCCTCACTTCTATATGTGCATACAAGTCTGTGAGCTTCATGCATCTAAAGCGCTATCCAGAGAATTTCAAGCGTCTGCGAGCAAAGGAAACAAGTTTTTCAAAAAAATGTATATTTACACTTTAGTGACATGATCTAACATAACACATATCACTTCTTTATGACATAATACGATACTATGATATGTTAGACATGTCTCTGACATAAAATAACATGAAATACGATTTTTTATATTAACATAAATCATGTCTTTATAAAGTGTGAAAATGTTTAAAAAAAAGTCAAATTTCAAAGGAAGAAAGTCATCTATCATAATATATGTGGTAACATTATGTTTTCTCCTCACTCCTCTACGAGCATGCACATGAGTGCGCTTCATGCAAGTAAAGCGCTATCCAGAGAATTTCAAGCGTCTGCGAGCAAAGGAAAAGTGTTTTTCTAAAAAGTGTATATTTACACTTTAGTGACATGATCTAATATAACACATTTCACTTCTTTATAACATTATATGATATATGATGTGTTAGACATGTTTCTGATCTAAAATAACATGAAATACGATTGTTTATATTAACATACATCATGTCATAATGAAGTGTGAAAATGTGAAAAAAAGTTAAATTTCAAATGAAGAAAGTCACCTATCATCATATATGTGGTAACATTATGTTTTGTCCTCACTTCTATATGTGCATACAAGTCTGTGAGCTTCATGCATCTAAAGCGCTATCCAGAGAATTTCAAGCGTCTGCGAGGAAAGGAAACATGTTTTTCAAAAAAATGTATATTTACACTTTAGTGACATGATGTAATATAACACATATCACTTCTTTATAACATAATACGATACTATGATATGTTAGACATGTCTCTGATCTAAAATAACATGAAATATATTACCATATATTATGTCATAATAAAGTGTGAAAATGTGAAAAAAGTTAAATTTCAAATGAAGAAGGTCACCTATCATCATATATGTGGTAACATTATGTTTTGTCCTCTCTTCTATATGTGCATACAAGTCTGTGAGCTTCATGCATCTAAAGCGCTATCCAGAGAATTTCAAGCGTCTGCGAGGAAAGGAAACATGTTTTTCAAAAAAATGTATATTTACACTTTAGAGACATGATGTCATATAGGACATTTCACTTCTTTATAACATTATATGATACTATGATATGTTAGACTGTGTCTGATCTCAAATAACATGAAATACGATTGTTTATATTAACATACATCATGTCATAATGAAGTGTGAAAATGTGAAAAAAAGTTAAATTTCAAATGAAGAAAGTCACCTATCATCATATATGTGGTAACATTATGTTTTGTCCTCACTTCTATATGTGCATACAAGTCTGTGAGCTTCATGCATCTAAAGCGCTATCCAGAGAATTTCAAGCGTCTGCGAGCAAAGGAAACATGTTTTTCAAAAAAATGTATATTTACACTTTAGTGACATGATCTAATATAACACATATCACTTCTTTATAACATAATACGATACTATGATATGTTAGACATGTCTCTGACCTAAAATAAAATGAAATACGATTGTTCATATTACCATACATTATGTCATAATGAAGTGTGAAAATGTGAAAAAAAATTCAAATTTCAAAGGAAGAAAGTCATCTATCATAATATATGTGGTAACATTATGTTTTCTCCTCACTCCTCTACATGCATGCACATGTGTGCGCTTCATGCAAGTAAAGCGCTATCCAGAGAATTTCAAGCGTCTGCGAGCAAAGGAAAAGTGTTTTTCTAAAAAGTGTATATTTATACTTTAGTGACATGATCTAATATAACACATTTCACTTCTTTATAACATTATATGATATATGATGTGTTAGACATGTTTCTGATCTAAAATAACATGAAATACGATTGTTTATATTAACATACATCATGTCATAATGAAGTGTGAAAATGTGAAAAAAAGTTAAATTTCAAATGAAGAAAGTCACCTATCATCATATATGTGGTAACATTATGTTTTGTCCTCACTTCTATATGTGCATACAAGTCTGTGAGCTTCATGCATCTAAAGCGCTATCCAGAGAATTTCAAGCGTCTGCGAGCAAAGGAAACATGTTTTTCAAAAAAATGTATATTTACACTTTAGTGACATGATGTAATATAACACATTTCACTTCTTTATAACATTATATGATACTATGATATGTTAAACATGTCTCTGACCTAAAATAACATGAAATACGATTGTTCATATTAACATACATCATGTCATAATGAAGTGTGAAAATGTGAAAAAAGTTAAATTTCAAATGAAGAAAGTCACCTATCATCATATATGTGGTAACATGATGTTTTGTCCTCACTTCTATATGTGCATACAAGTCTGTGAGCTTCATGCATCTAAAGCGCTATCCAGAGCATTTCAAGCGTCTGGGAGCAAAGGAAACATGTTTTTCAAAAAAATGTATATTTACACTTTAGTGACATGATCTAACATAACACATATCACTTCTTTATGACATAATACGATACTATGATATGTTAGACATGTCTCTGACATAAAATAACATGAAATACGATTTTTTATATTAACATACATCATGTCATAATGAAGTGTTAAAATGTGAAAAAAAGTTAAATTTCAAATGAAGAAAGTCACCTATCATCATATATGTGGTAACATTATGTTTTGTCCTCACTTCTATATGTGCATACAAGTCTGTGAGCTTCATGCATCTAAAGCGCTATCCAGAGAATTTCAAGCGTCTGCGAGCAAAGGAAACATGTTTTTCAAAAAAATGTATATTTACACTTTAGTGACATGATCTAACATAACACATATCACTTCTTTATGACATAATACGATACTATGATATGTTAGACATGTCTCTGACATAAAATAACATGAAATACGATTTTTTATATTAACATAAATCATGTCTTTATAAAGTGTGAAAATGTTTAAAAAAAAGTCAAATTTCAAAGGAAGAAAGTCATCTATCATAATATATGTGGTAACATTATGTTTTCTCCTCACTCCTCTACGAGCATGCACATGAGTGCGCTTCATGCAAGTAAAGCGCTATCCAGAGAATTTCAAGCGTCTGCGAGCAAAGGAAAAGTGTTTTTCTAAAAAGTGTATATTTACACTTTAGTGACATGATCTAATATAACACATTTCACTTCTTTATAACATTATATGATATATGATGTGTTAGACATGTTTCTGATCTAAAATAACATGAAATACGACTGTTTATATTAACATACATCATGTCATAATGAAGTGTGAAAATGTGAAAAAAAGTTAAATTTCATATGAAGAAAATCACCTATCATCATATAAGTGGTAACATTATGTTTTGTCCTCACTTCTATATGTGTATACAAGTCTGTGAGCTTCATGCATCTAAAGCGCTATCCAGAGAATTTCAAGCGTCTGCGAGGAAAGGAAACATGTTTTTCAAAAAAATGAATATTTACACTTTAGTGACATGATCTAATATAACACATATCACTTCTTTATAACATAATACGATACTATGATATGTTAGACATGTCTCTGACCTAAAATAAAATGAAATACGATTGTTCATATTACCATACATTATGTCATAATGAAGTGTGAAAATGTGAAAAAAAATTCAAATTTCAAAGGAAGAAAGTCATCTATCATAATATATGTGGTAACATTATGTTTTCTCCTCACTCCTCTACATGCATGCACATGTGTGCGCTTCATGCAACTAAACCGCTATCCAGAGAATTTCAAGCGTCTGCGAGCAAAGGAAAAGTGTTTTTCTAAAAAGTGTATATTTACACTTTAGTGACATGATCTAATATAACACATATCACTTCTTTATAACATAATACGATACTATGATATGGTAGACATGTCTCTGATCTAAAATAACATGAAATACGATTGTTTACATTAACATACATCATGTCATAATGAAGTGTGAAAATGTGAAAAAAGTTAAATTTCAAATGAAGAAGGTCACCTATCATCATATATGTGGTAACATTATGTTTTGTCCTCACTTCTATATGTGCATACAAGTCTGTGAGCTTCATGCATCTAAAGCGCTATCCAGAGAATTTCAAGCGTCTGCGAGGAAAGGAAACATATTTTTCAAAAAAATGTATATTTACACTTTAGTGACATGATCTAATATAACACATTTCACTTCTTTATAACATAATACGATACTATGATATGATAGACATGTCTCTGACCTAAAATAACATGAAATACGATTGTTTATATTAACATACATCATGTCATAATGAAGTGTTAAAATGTGAAAAAAAGTTAAATTTCAAATGAAGAAAGTCACCTATCATCATATATGTGGTAACATTATGTTTTGTCCTCACTTCTATATGTGCATACAAGTCTGTGAGCTTCATGCATCTAAAGCGCTATCAAGAGAATTTCAAGCGTCTGCGAGCAATGGAAACATGTTTTTCAAAAAATGTATATTTACACTTTAGTGACATGATCTAATATAACACATATCACTTCTTTATAACATAATACGATACTATGATATGTTAGACATGTCTCTGACCTAAAATAACATGAAATACGATTTTTTATATTAACATAAATCATGTCTTAATAAAGTGTGAAAATGTTTTAAAAAAAGTCAAATTTCTAAGGAAGAAAGTCATCTCTCATAATATATGTGGTAACATCATGTTTTCTCCTCACTCCTCTATGTGCATACAAGTCTGTGTGCTTCATGCATCTAAAGCGCTATCCAGAGAATTTCAAGCGTCTGCGAGCAAAGGAAAAGTGTTTTTCTAAAAAGTGTATATTTACACTTTAGTGACCTGATCTAATATAACACATATCACTTCTTTATACCATAATACGATACTATGATATGTGAGACATGTTTCTGACCTAAAATAACATGAAATACGATTGTTTATGTTAACATACATGATGTCATAATGAAGTGTTAAAATGTGAAAAAAAGTTAAATTTCAAATGAAGAAAGTCACCTATCATCATATATGTGGTAACATTATGTTTTGTCCTCACTTCTATATGTACATACAAGTCTGTGAGCTTCATGCAACTAAAGCGCTATCCAGAGAATTTCAAGTGTCTGCGAGCAAAGGAAACATGTTTTTCAAAAAAAGGTATATTTACACTTTAGTGACATGATCTAATATTACACATTTCACTTCTTTATAACAATATATGATACTATGATATGTTAGACATGTCTCTGACCTAAAATAACATGAAATACGATTGTTTATATTAACATAAATCATGTCTTAATAAAGTGTAAAATGTTTAAAAAAAGTCAAATTTCAAAGGAAGAAAGTCATCTCTCATAATAAATGTGGTAACATTATGTTTTGTCCTCTCTTCTATATGTGCATACAAGTCTGTGAGCTTTATGCATGTAAAGCGCTATCCAGAGAATTTCAAGCGTCTGCGAGCAATGGAAACATGTTTTTCAAAAAAATGTATATTTACACTTTAGTGACATGATCTAATATAACACATATCACTTCTTTATAACATTATATGATACTATGATATGTTAAACATGTCTCTGACCTAAAATAACATGAAATACGATTGTTCATATTAACATACATCATGTCATAATGAAGTGTGAAAATGTTTAAAAAAAGTCAAATTTCAAAGGAAGAAAGTCATCTATCATAATATATGTGGTAACATTATGTTTTCTCCTCACTCCTCTACGAGCATGCACATGAGTGCGCTTCATGCAAGTAAAGCGCTATCCAGAGAATTTCAAGCGTCTGCGAGCAAAGGAAAAGTGTTTTTCTAAAAAGTGTATATTTACACTTTAGTGACATGATCTAATATAACACATTTCACTTCTTTATAACATTATATGATATATGATGTGTTAGACATGTTTCTGATCTAAAATAACATGAAATACGATTGTTTATATTAACATACATCATGTCATAATGAAGTGTGAAAATGTGAAAAAAAGTTAAATTTCAAATGAAGAAAGTCACCTATCATCATATATGTGGTAACATTATGTTTTGTCCTCACTTCTATATGTGCATACAAGTCTGTGAGCTTCATGCATCTAAAGCGCTATCCAGAGAATTTCAAGCGTCTGCGAGCAAAGGAAAAGTGTTTTTCTAAAAAGTGTATATTTACACTTTAGTGACATGATCTAATATAACACATATCACTTCTTTATAGCATAATACGATACCAAGATATGTTAGACATGTCTCTGACCTAAAATAACATGAAATACGATTGTTTATATTACCATACATCATGTCATAATGAAGTTTGAAAATGTGAAAAGAAGTTAAATTTCAAATGAAGAAAGTCACCTATCATCATATATGTGGTAACATTATGTTTTGTCCTCACTTCTATATGTGCATACAAGTCTGTGAGCTTCATGCATCTAAAGCGCTATCAAGAGAATTTCAAGCGTCTGCGAGCAAAGGAAACATGTTTTTCAAAAAAATGTATATTTACACTTTAGTGACATGATCTAATATAACACATATCACTTCTTTATAACATAATACGATACTATGATATGTTAGACATGTCTCTGACCTAAAATAACATGAAATACGATTGTTTATATTAACATACATCATGTCATAATGAAGTGTGAAAATGTGAAAAAAAGTTAAATTTCAAATGAAGAAAGTCACCTATCATCATATATGTGGTAACATTATGTTTTGTCCTCACTTCTATATGTGCATACAAGTCTGTGAGCTTCATGCATCTAAAGCGCTATCCAGAGAATTTCAAGCGTCTGCGAGCAAAGGAAACATGTTTTTCAAAAAAATGTATATTTACACTTTAGTGACATGATCTAATATAACACATATCACTTCTTTATAACATAATACGATACTATGATATGTTAGACATGTCTCTGACCTAAAATAACATGAAATACGATTTTTTATATTAACATAAATCATGTCTTAATAAAGTGTGAAAATGTTTTAAAAAAAGTCAAATTTCTAAGGAAGAAAGTCATCTCTCATAATATATGTGGTAACATCATGTTTTCTCCTCACTCCTCTACGTGCATACAAGTCTGTGAGCTTTATGCATGTAAAGCGCTATCCAGAGAATTTCAAGCGTCTGCGAGCAATGGAAACATGTTTTTCAAAAAAATGTATATTTACACTTTAGTGACATGATCTAATATAACACATATCACTTCTTTATAACATAATACGATACTATGATATGTTAGACATGTCTCTGACCTAAAATAACATGAAATACGATTGTTTATATTACCATACATCATGTCATAATGAAGTGTGAAAATGTGAAAAGAAGTTAAATTTCAAATGAAGAAAGTCACCTATCATCATATATGTGGTAACATTATGTTTTGTCCTCACTTCTATATGTGCATACAAGTCTGTGAGCTTCATGCATCTAAAGCGCTATCAAGAGAATTTCAAGCGTCTGCGAGCAAAGGAAAAGTGTTTTTCTAAAAAGTGTATATTTACACTTTAGTGACATGATCTAATATAACACATTTCACTTCTTTATAACATTATATGATACTATGATATGTTAGACATGTTTCTGATCTAAAATAACATGAAATACGACTGTTTATATTAACATACATCATGTCATAATGAAGTGTGAAAATGTGAAACAAAGTTAAATTTCAAATGAAGAAAGTCACCTATCATCACATATGTGGTAACATTATGTTTTGTCCTCACTTCAATATGTGCATACATGTCTGTGAGCTTCATGCATCTAAAGCGCTATCAAGAGAATTTCAAGCGTCTGCGAGCAAAGGAATCATGTTTTTCAAAAAATGTATATTTACACTTTAGTGACATGATGTAATATAACACATATCACTTCTTTATAACATTATATGATACTATGATATGTTAGACATGTCTATGACATAAAATAACATGAAATACGATTGTTTATATTAACATACATCATGTCATAATGAAGTGTTAAAATGTGAAAAAAAGTTAAATTTCAAATGAAGAAAGTCACCTATCATCATATATGTGGTAACATTATGTTTTGTCCTCACTTCTATATGTGCATACAAGTCTGTGAGCTTCATGCATCTAAAGCGCTATCCAGAGAATTTCAAGCGTCTGCGAGCAAAGGAAACATGTTTTTCAAAAAAATGTATATTTACACTTTAGTGACATGATGTAATATAACACATTTCACTTCTTTATAACATTATATGATACTATGATATGTTAGACATGTCTCTGACCTAAAATAAAATGAAATACGATTGTTCATATTACCATACATTATGTCATAATGAAGTGTGAAAATGTGAAAAAAAATTCAAATTTCAAAGGAAGAAAGTCATCTATCATAATATATGTGGTAACATTATGTTTTCTCCTCACTCCTCTACATGCATGCACATGTGTGCGCTTCATGCAAGTAAAGCGCTATCCAGAGAATTTCAAGCGTCTGCGAGCAAAGGAAAAGTGTTTTTCTAAAAAGTGTATATTTATACTTTAGTGACATGATCTAATATAACACATTTCACTTCTTTATAACATTATATGATATATGATGTGTTAGACATGTTTCTGATCTAAAATAACATGAAATACGACTGTTTATATTAACATACATCATGTCATAATGAAGTGTGAAAATGTGAAAAAAAGTTAAATTTCAAATGAAGAAAATCACCTATCGTCATATATGTGGTAACATTATGTTTTGTCCTCACTTCTATATGTGCATACAAGTCTGTGAGCTTCATGCATCTAAAGCGCTATCCAGAGAATTTCAAGCGGCTGCGAGCAAAGGAAACATGTTTTTCAAAAAAATGTATATTTACACTTTAGTGACATGATGTAATATAACACATATCACTTCTTTATAACATTATACGATACCATGATATGTTAGACATGTCTCTGACCTAAAATAACATGAAATACGATTGTTTATATTACCATACATCATGTCATAATGAAGTGTGAAAATGTGAAAAGAAGTTAAATTTCAAATGAAGAAAGTCACCTATCATCATATATGTGGTAACATTATGTTTTGTCCTCACTTCTATATGTGCATACAAGTCTGTGAGCTTCATGCATCTAAAGCGCTATCAAGAGAATTTCAAGCGTCTGCGAGCAATGGAAACATGTTTTTCAAAAAAATGTATATTTACACTTTAGTGACATGATCTAATATAACACATATCACTTCTTTATAACATAATACGATACTATGATATGTTAGACATGTCTCTGACCTAAAATAACATGAAATACGATTTTTTATATTAACATAAATCATGTCTTAATAAAGTGTGAAAATGTTTTAAAAAAAGTCAAATTTCAAAGGAAGAAAGTCATCTATCATAATTAATGTGGTAACATTATGTTTTCTCCTCACTCCTCTACGTGCATGCACATGTGTGCGCTTCATGCAAGTAAAGCGCTATCCAGAGAATTTCAAGCGTCTGCGAGCAAAGGAAAAGTGTTTTTCTAAAAAGTGTATATTTACACTTTAGTGACATGATCTAATATAACACATTTCACTTCTTTATAACATTATATGATATATGATGTGTTAGACATGTTTCTGATCTAAAATAACATGAAATACGACTGTTTATATTAACATACATCATGTCATAATGAAGTGTGAAAATGTGAAAAAAAGTTAAATTTCAAATGAAGAAAGTCACCTATCATCATATATGTGGTAACATTATGTTTTGTCCTCACTTCTATATGTGCATACAAGTCTGTGAGCTTCATGCATCTAAAGCGCTATCCAGAGAATTTCAAGCGTCTGCGAGCAAAGGAAACATGTTTTTCAAAAAAATGTATATTTACACTTTAGTGACATGATCTAACATAACACATATCACTTCTTTATGACATAATACGATACTATGATATGTTAGACATGTCTCTGACATAAAATAACATGAAATACGATTTTTTATATTAACATAAATTATGTCTTAATAAAGTGTGAAAATGTTTAAAAAAAAGTCAAATTTCAAAGGAAGAAAATCACCTATCGTCATATATGTGGTAACATTATGTTTTGTCCTCACTTCTATATGTGTATACAAGTCTGTGAGCTTCATGCATCTAAAGCGCTATCCAGAGAATTTCAAGCGTCTGCGAGGAAAGGAAACATGTTTTTCAAAAAAATGAATATTTACACTTTAGTGACATGAGCTAATATAACACATATCACTTCTTTATAACATAATAAGATACTATGATATGTTAGACATGTCTCTGACCTAAAATAACATGAAATACGATTGTTTATATTAACATACATCATGTCATAATGAAGTGTTAAAATGCGAAAAAAAGTTAAATTTCAAATGAAGAAAGTCACCTATCATCATATATGTGGTAACATTATGTTTTGTCCTCACTTCTATATGTACATACAAGTCTGTGAGCTTCATGCAACTAAAGCGCTATCCAGAGAATTTCAAGTGTCTGCGAGCAAAGGAAACATGTTTTTCAAAAAAAGGTATATTTACACTTTAGTGACATGATCTAATATTACACATTTCACTTCTTTATAACAATATATGATACTATGATATGTTAGACATGTCTCTGACCTAAAATAACATGAAATACGATTGTTTATATTAACATACATCATGTCATAATGAAGTGTGAAAATGTGAAAAAAAGTTAAATTTCAAATGAAGAAAGTCACCTATCATCATATATGTGGTAACATTATGTTTTGTCCTCACTTCTATATGTGCATACAAGTCTGTGAGCTTCATGCATCTAAAGCGCTATCCAGAGAATTTCAAGCGTCTGCGAGCAAAGGAAACATGTTTTTCAAAAAAATGTATATTTACACTTTAGTGACATGATCTAATATAACACATTTCACTTCTTTATAACATAATACGATACTATGATATGTTAGACATGTCTCTGACCTAAAATAACATGAAATACGATTGTTTATATTACAATACATCATGTCATAATGAAGTGTGAAAATGTGAAAAGAAGTTAAATTTCAAATGAAGAAAGTCACCTATCATCATATATGTGGTAACATTATGTTTTGTCCTCACTTCTATATGTGCATACAAGTCTGTGAGCTTCATGCATCTAAAGCGCTATCCAGAGAATTTCAAGCGTCTGCGAGCAAAGGAAACATGTTTTTCAAAAAAATGTATATTTACACTTTAGTGACATGATCTAATATAACACATATCACTTCTTTATAACATAATACGATACTATGATATGTTAGACATGTCTCTGACCTAAAATAACATGAAATACGATTGTTTATATTAACATACATCATGTCATAATGAAGTGTGAAAATGTGAAAAAAAGTTAAATTTCAAATGAAGAAAGTCACCTATCATCATATATGTGGTAACATTATGTTTTGTCCTCACTTCTATATGTGCATACAAGTCTGTGAGCTTCATGCATCTAAAGCGCTATCCAGAGAATTTCAAGCGTCTGCGAGGAAAGGAAACATGTTTTTCAAAAAAATGTATATTTACACTTTAGTGACATGATGTAATATAACACATTTCACTTCTTTATAACATTATATGATACTATGATATGTTAGACATGTCTCTGATCTAAAATAACATGAAATATATTACCATACATTATGTCATAATAAAGTGTGAAAATGTGAAAAAAGTTAAATTTCAAATGAAGAAGGTCACCTATCATCATATATGTGGTAACATTATGTTTTGTCCTCACTTCTATATGTGCATACAAGTCTGTGAGCTTCATGCAACTAATCCGCTATAAAGAGAATTTCAAGCGTCTGCGAGCAAATGAAACATGTTTTTCAAAAAAATGTATATTTACACTTTAGTGACATGATGTAATATAACACATTTCACTTCTTTATAACATTATATGATACTATGATATGTTAAACATGTCTCTGACCTAAAATAACATGAAATACGATTGTTCATATTAACATACATCATGTCATAATGAAGTGTGAAAATGTTTAAAAAAAAGTCAAATTTCAAAGGAAGAGTCATCTATCATAATATATGTGGTAACATTATGTTTTCTCCTCACTCCTCTACGAGCATGCACATGAGTGCGCTTCATGCAAGTAAAGCGCTATCCAGGGAATTTCAAGCGTCTGCGAGCAAAGGAAAAGTGTTTTTCTAAAAAGTGTATATTTACACTTTAGTGACATGATCTAATATAACACATTTCACTTCTTTATAACATTATATGATATATGATGTGTTAGACATGTTTCTGATCTAAAATAACATGAAATACGATTGTTTATATTTACATACATCATGTCATAATGAAGTCTGAAAATGTGTAAAAAAGTTAAATTTCAAATGAAGAAAGTCACCTATCATCATATATGTGGTAACATTATGTTTTGTCCTCACTTCTATATGTGCATACAAGTCTGTGAGCTTCATGCATCTAAAGCGCTATCCAGAGAATTTCAAGCGTCTGCGAGGAAAGGAAACATGTTTTTCAAAAAAATGTATATTTACACTTTAGTGACATGATCTAATATAACACATATCACTTCTTTATAACATAATACGATACTATGATATGTTAGACATGTCTCTGACCTAAAATAACATGAAATACGATTGTTTATATTAACATACATCATGTCATAATGAAGTGTTAAAATGTGAAAAAAAGTTAAATTTCAAATGAAGAAAGTCACCTATCATCATATATGTGGTAACATTATGTTTTGTCCTCACTTCTATATGTGCATACATGTCTGTGAGCTTCATGCATCTAAAGCGCTATCCAGAGAATTTCAAGCGTCTGCGAGGAAAGGAAACATGTTTTTCAAAAAAATGTATATTTACACTTTAGTGACATGATCTAATATAACACATATCACTTCTTTATAACATAATACGATACTATGATATGTTAGACATGTCTCTGACCTAAAATAAAATGAAATACGATTGTTCATATTACCATACATTATGTCATAATGAAGTGTGAAAATGTGAAAAAAAATTCAAATTTCAAATGAATAAAGTCACCTATCATCATATATGTGGTAACATTATGTTTTGTCCTCACTTCTATATGTGCATACAAGTCTGTGAGCTTCATGCATCTAAAGCGCTATCCAGAGAATTTCAAGCGTCTGCGAGCAAAGGAAACATGTTTTTCAAAAAAATGTATATTTGCACTTTAGTGACATGATGTAATATAACACATTTCACTTCTTTATAACATTATATGATACTATGATATGTTAGACATGTCTCTGATCTAAAATAACATGAAATACGATTGTTTACATTAACATACATCATGTCATAATGAAGTGTGAAAATGTGAAAAAAGTTAAATTTCAAATGAAGAAGGTCACCTATCATCATATATGTGGTAACATTATGTTTTGTCCTCACTTCTATATGTGCATACAAGTCTGTGAGCTTCATGCAACTAAAGCGCTATCCAGAGAATTTCAAGCGTCTGCGAGCAAAGGAAACATGTTTTTCTAAAAAGTGTATATTTACACTTTAGTGACCTGATCTAATATAACACATATCACTTCTTTATACCATAATACGATACTATGATATGTGAGACATGTTTCTGACCTAAAATAACATGAAATACGATTGTTTATGTTAACATACATGATGTCATAATGAAGTGTTAAAATGTGAAAAAAAGTTAAATTTCAAATGAAGAAAGTCACCTATCATCATATATGTGGTAAAATTATGTTTTGTCCTCACTTCTATATGTGCATACATGTCTGTGAGCTTCATGCATCTAAAGCGCTATCCAGAGAATTTCAAGCGTCTACGAGCAAAGGAAACATGTTTTTCAAAAAAATGTATATTTACACTTTAGAGACATGATGTCATATAGGACATTTCACTTCTTTATAACATTATATGATACTATGATATGTTAGACTGTGTCTGATCTCAAATAACATGAAATACGATTGTTTATATTAACATACATCATGTCATAATGAAGTGTGAAAATGTGAAAAAAAGTTAAATTTCAAATGAAGAAAGTCACCTATCATCATATATGTGGTAACATTATGTTTTGTCCTCACTTCTATATGTGCATACAAGTCTGTGAGCTTCATGCATCTAAAGCGCTTTCCAGAGAATTTCAAGCGTCTGCGAGGAAAGGAAACATGTTTTTCAAAAAAATGTATATTTACACTTTAGTGACATGATGTAATATAACACATTTCACTTCTTTATAACATTATATGATACTATGATATGTTAAACATGTCTCTGACCTAAAATAACATGAAATACGATTGTTCATATTAACATACATCATGTCATAATGAAGTGTGAAAATGTTTAAAAAAAAGTCAAATTTCAAAGGAAGAAAGTCATCTATCATAATATATGTGGTAACATTATGTTTTCTCCTCACTCCTCTACGAGCATGCACATGAGTGCGCTTCATGCAAGTAAAGCGCTATCCAGAGAATTTCAAGCGTCTGCGAGCAAAGGAAAAGTGTTTTTCTAAAAAGTGTATATTTACACTTTAGTGACATGATCTAATATAACACATTTCACTTCTTTATAACATTATATGATATATGATATGTTAGACATGTCTCTGACCTAAAATAACATGAAATACGATTGTTTATATTAACATACATCATGTCATAATGAAGTGTTAAAATGCGAAAAAAAGTTAAATTTCAAATGAAGAAAGTCACCTATCATCATATATGTGGTAACATTATGTTTTGTCCTCACTTCTATATGTGCATACAAGTCTGTGAGCTTCATGCATCTAAAGCGCTATCCAGAGAATTTCAAGCGTCTGCGAGCAATGGAAACATGTTTTTCAAAAAAATGTATATTTACACTTTAGTGACATGATCTAATATAACACATATCACTTCTTTATAGCATAATACGATACCAAGATATGTTAGACATGTCTCTGACCTAAAATAACATGAAATACGATTGTTCATATTACCATACATTATGTCATAATGAAGTGTGAAAATGTTTAAAAAAAGTCAAATTTCAATGGAAGAAAGTCATCTATCATAATATATGTGGTAACATTATGTTTTCTCCTCACTCCTCTACGAGCATGCACATGAGTGCGCTTCATGCAATAAAGCGCTATCCAGAGAATTTCAAGCGTCTGCGAGCAAAGGAAAAGTGTTTTTCTAAAAAGTGTATATTTACACTTTAGTGACATGATCTAATATAACACATTTCACTTCTTTATAACATTATATGATATATGATGTGTTAGACATGTTTCTGATCTAAAATAACATGAAATACGATTGTTTATATTAACATACATCATGTCATAATGAAGTGTGAAAATGTGAAAAAAAGTTAAATTTCAAATGAAGAAAGTCACCTATCATCATATATGTGGTAACATTATGTTTTGTCCTCACTTCTATATGTGCATACAAGTCTGTGAGCTTCATGCATCTAAAGCGCTATCCAGAGAATTTCAAGCGTCTGCGAGGAAAGGAAACATGTTTTTCAAAAAAATGTATATTTACACTTTAGTGACATGATCTAATATAACACATATCACTTCTTTATAACATAATACGATACTATGATATGTTAGACATGTCTCTGACCTAAAATAACATGAAATACGATTGTTTATATTAACATACATCATGTCATAATGAAGTGTTAAAATGTGAAAAAAAGTTAAATTTCAAATGAAGAAAGTCACCTATCATCATATATGTGGTAACATTATGTTTTGTCCTCACTTCTATATGTGCATACATGTCTGTGAGCTTCATGCATCTAAAGCGCTATCCAGAGAATTTCAAGCGTCTGCGAGCAAAGGAAACATGTTTTTCAAAAAATGTATATATACACTTTAGTGACATGATCTAATATAACACATATCACTTCTTTATAACATAATACGATACTATGATATGTTAAACATGTCTCTGACCTAAAATAACATGAAATACGATTGTTTATATTAACATACATCATGTCATAATAAAGTGTGGAAATGTGAAAAAAAGTCAAATTTCAAAGGAACAAATTCATCTCTCATAATATATGTGGTAACATCATGTTTTCTCGTCACTCCTCTACGTGCATACAAGTCTGTGAGCTTTATGCATCTAAAGCGCTATCCAGAGAATTTCAATCGTTTGCGAGCAAAGGAAACATGTTTTTCAAAAAAATGTATATTTACACTTTAGTGACATGATGTAATATAACACATATCACTTCTTTATAACAATATATGATACTATGATATGTTAGACTGTCTCTGATCTCAAATAACATGAAATACGATTGTTTATATTACCATACATCATGTCATAATGAAGTGTGAAAATGTGAAAAGAAGTTAAATTTCAAATGAAGAAAGTCACCTATCATCATATATGTGGTAACATTATGTTTTATCCTCACTTCTATATGTGCATACAAGTCTTTGAGCTTCATGCAACTAAAGCGCTATCCAGACAATTTCAAGCGTCTGCGAGCAAAGGAAACATGTTTTTCAAAAAAATGTATATTTGCACTTTAGTGACATGATGTAATATAACACATTTCACTTCTTTATAACATTATATGATACTATGATATGTTAGACATGTCTCTGATCTAAAATAACATGAAATATATTACCATACATTATGTCATAATAAAGTGTGAAAATGTGAAAAAAGTTAAATTTCAAATGAAGAAGGTCACGTATCATCATATATGTGGTAACATTATGTTTTGTCCTCACTTCTATATGTGCATACAAGTCTGTGAGCTTCATGCATCTAAAGCGCTATCCAGAGAATTTCAAGCGTCTGCGAGCAAAGGAAACATGTTTTTCAAAAAAATGTATATTTACACTTTAGTGACATGATCTAATATAACACATATCACTTCTTTATAACATAATACGATACTATGATATGTTAGACATGTCTCTGACCTAAAATAACATGAAATACGATTTTTTATATTAACATAAATCATGTCTTAATAAAGTGTGAAAATGTTTAAAAAAAAGTCAAATTTCAAAGGAAGAAAGTCATCTCTCATAATATATGTGGTAACATCATGTTTTCTCCTCACTCCTCTACGTGCATGCACATGAGTGCGCTTCATGCAACTAAACCGCTATCCAGAGAATTTCAAGCGTCTGCGAGCAAAGGAAACATGTTTTTCTAAAAAGTGTATATTTACACTTTAATGACATGATCTAATATAACACATTTCACTTCTTTATAACATGATATGACACTATGGCCTGTTAGACATGTCTCTGACCTAAAATAACACGAAATACAATTGTTTATATTAACACACATCATGTCGTAATAAAGTGTGAAAATGTTAAAAAAAAAGTTAAATTTCAAATGAAGAAAGTCACCTATCATCATATATGTGGTAACATTATGTTTTGTCCTCACTTCTATATGTGCATACAAGTCTGTGTGCTTCATGCATCTAAAGCGCTATCCAGAGAATTTCAAGCGTCTGCGAGCAAAGGAAACGTGTTTTTCTAAAAAATGTATATTTACACTTAAGTGACGTGCTGTAATATAACACATATCACATCTTTATGACATAATATGATACTATAATATGTTAGACATGTGTCTGACATAAAATAACACGAAATACAATTGTTTATATTAACATACATCATGTCATAATGAAGTGTGAAAATGTGAAAAAAAGTTAAATTTCAAATGAATAAAGTCACCTATCATCATATATGTGTTAACATCATGTTTTCTCCTCACTCCTCTATGTGCACACATCTGTGCGCTTCATGCAACTAAAGCGCTATACAGCGAATTTCAAGCGTATTCGAGCAAAGGAAACGTGTTTTTCTAAAAAATGTATATTTACACTTTAGTGACATGATCTAATATAACACATTTCACTTCTTTATAACTTATGATACTATGATATGTTAGACATGTCTCTGACCTAATATAACACTTAGGTCATTATATACAATTGTTTATATTAACATACATTATGTCATAATAAAGTGTGAAAATTTGAAAAAAAGTGAAATTTCACATGAAGAAAGTCATCTGTCATCAGATATGTGGTAACATCATGTTTACTCATCACTCCTCTATGTGCATACACATGAGTGCGCTTCATGCAACTAAAGCGCTATACAGCGAATTTCAAGCGTCTGCGAGCAAAGGAAACATGTTTTTCTAAAAAATGTATATTTACACTTAAGTGACGTGCCCTAATATAACATATTTCACTTCTTTATAACATTATATGATATTATGATAGTAGTTATATCATGCACTTTATGCACCCCCCCCCCATATGATTTATGACCCTCATGTCAGCCTGATTGACAGTTCAGCACAACCTGTAATTTATGACCCTCATGTCAGCCTGATTGACAGTTCAGCCCAACCTGTAATTTATGACCCTCATGTCAGCCTGATTGACAATTCAGCCCAACCTGCAATTTATGACCCCTCATGTCAGCCTGATTGACAGTTCAGCCCAACCTGCAATTTATGACCCCTCATGTCAGCCTGATTGACCGTTCAGCCCAACCTGTAATTTATGACCCTTCATGTCAGCCTGATTGACAGTTCAGCCCAACCTGCAATTTATGACCCCTCATGTCAGCCTGATTGACCGTTCAGCACAACCTGTAATTTACGACCCCACCAGTCTTCTGTCTGTGTGTATGTATGCGCATGCGTGCGTTTGTGCGTGCGTGTGTGTGCGTGCGTGTGTGTGTGTGTGTGTTAATGGTTTTTACACCCCCGCTATGTGCGTGTGTGTGTTAATGGTTTTTACACCCCCGCTATGTGCGTGTTGAAAAAGCTAATGATTAAATAAATAGTTGTGGATAAAACATAGAAGAGGCTTCGTAATACCCATACGGCGTCTGGTCCACGAGGTCCCAAACCCTTAGAAGGACGATGTGTATTTCACCAAGAATACGTGCTGAAATGAGTGGTGTCGGCTTTTGTGTCAGTGGGGGAAAACAGGGGTGTTATCAAAAGTGTTAGTTATCTTAAGTTATCATGTCAAAAAGTTAATTCATCATTAGAAAACCCTTGTGCAATTATGTTAGCACAGCTGAAAATAATTGTGCTGTTTAAGGAAGCAGTACAACTGGCCTTCTTTGGGCTACCTGAGTACCTGGAGCATCAGTAAATGGGTTCGATTACAGTCTCAAAATGGCCAGAAACAAAGAGCTTCCTTCAGAAACTCTATTATCTAAAGTCTATTGTTGTTCTGAGAAATTAAGGCTGTTCTATTTGAGAAATAGACAAGAAATTGAATTTATCTTACAAAAGCATGTACTCGTCCCTTCATAGAACATGACTTGAATTAAATTGTTACTTCTCTCAAGCAATTCCACTGCAACAGCTTAATTGCTGGCTTGGTATTCAATCTACTTCAATTAGACATAATTTTAATATTAGCAGTATTTTTCCTCTTCACACATTAAGGCACTGGATTTATAAGAATCTGACAATTCTGTGATTGTTAGATATTGACCCATAGAGTAGATACAAGTAGAAAGCAGATAAAAATTTTCACCTTTGTTCATTTATTTATATATCATCAGTAACTAATTCATCCTGCTCAGGGTCGAGGAGGATCCAGAGTCTATCCCGGGATTACAAGGGGCCACACCACACACACACACACACACACACACACACACACACACACACACACACACACACACACACACACACACACACACAATCTACCAACCAGTAGGTCTATGGATTGTGGGAGAAAACCAGAGAACCCAGAGGAATCCTGCACAGACACAGGGAGAAAATGCAGTTCCGCATAAACAGCAGAGTTGCCAAGTCCGCTTATAATATGTGACTTTGGGCTTCTTATTTTCTGAAGTCACTTGAAAAAAATCACGGGTTGTGGGTTGCGTTTTTTTGGGCTTGTTTTAAAAATATGGTTGCTTGTTAGGAAAATCTGACTGACTGAAAATCTGACTTGTGCTGTGGTGTAATTCACCCTCCTACAAATCCCCACGTGGACCTACAGTATACCACCCCCTCCTCCCCCTCATTAGAGAAAAATCACGTTGTAATTCCTAGTGATGATAGTTAGTATAGTACACGTAGATAGACATGTGCATTTCCACAAACAATGCTGCCAACAAAGTAGTCCATGTATGGCAAAAAGTATAACAAAGACTGAGAAAGGATAAACAACTTAAAGTTTATGGTAAACATAATTAAATTAGGTAAATAAGGTAATAAAAATAAAATATATATTTTAAAATATATTTTAAAAAATTAAATATATATCTTTTTTATAATGTATTAATCTTTTATTACAATTATTATTACAGGTTGTAACAAAAAAAAAACGTAACACATATATACTTATAGAAGTTACATGGTTCTAATGTAATCTCCCTTTCCATCTCTCCAGGATCGAATCAGGGACCATGCACATACATAATACATGGTAAATTAACTTGGATGAAAATGTAGGGATTATTATTCTCAATTAATTTCTTTTCTTATTTCTAAAAGGGCCAAATTAAAACTCATTCAAGTGCATGAAGCTGCTCAATGCAGACTTTTTAGTCTCAATATGTTTATTAGTGAATAGTGATGGATATTGAACACTGATTTGCTTTCTATTTTAAAGCCACTCTAGTGTTTCACTAACAGTGTGGTTTGAATTGACTGAAAGACAATATGCATGCCTCTGAATTTTAAACATCTAACCAACTTGCATTTTTGTAACCAGGATTTTTTTTCTTCATTTTTGCATAGAGCAGTTTTAGAAAACACCTTAAATAATTCAAAAATATTTCTTCATATAAAGTAACCTTGAGAGTTCAGAGTGATAAATGATGTATTACAATTTCAGATGTAATTTCCCGTGTAAAATGTTAAAGTCGCCCAGATTTTTGGTCCTCAACAATTAGATTATAAGACTATAATCTTAAAATTTCAGACTTTTTGGGGGGCCATCAACAAATTTTCCAGAGCTATAAATATCTGAATTTTGTTATTTGTCATTTTCCACATTTTATTGAACTATTCAAAGTTTCATAAATTCTTCGAAAAGGATTTGCATATGAGTGAGACATTCATTTTGTGCTGTGTTGCTTTTTAAATGATTATTATGTACATTGATGACTAAAATAATCACAATTAGGCTGAAATAGGAGGAAACGAAAACCTTTATTAAAGTAAACTATATAAGCACTATGTAACAACTATTTACACACAATTCTATTTACAGCTGTCATCTGTATAGGATCTTTAGGCTACTGATAGGAGAAGAGTGATGGGTATAGAGATAGAGTAATGTGGAATAGAGTACTGAGGGATAGAGTAATGAGGGATGAGTCTTGAGGGATGAGGGATGATGGTCCTTCAGTCCTGGGGTTTCTATGCAGACCTGTTAATGAAGAAAAGAGATTTTTTTAAACACCAAGTTAACCAAAAAGAACTAAATTAATTTATACTTACTCGTGGAGGGCTTGAGCAATGTAGGGAAAAGTAGTGATGGAAAAGAACAAATATGAAATGCAACAAAGGAAGAAAGTATGTGAAATAAATATTTCACAAGGACTTATAGGGCCACATAATCTAAGCCTAATTATGAACAAGTTTACAAACATGGTGTTATTTAATAAATACAAAACTTGTAATTGCTAATGTGGTGACATTTTCTTTAAGTGGATGTTTACATATATATATATATATATATATATATATATATATATATATATATATGGAATGAGAATTGGGTGGCAGCACTTTGTAACAATCACTTTGTCAAAAGAGATAGCAGGAACTAACAAATGTCCCACAATATCAAGTGTAAATTAAAAGAGATAAAGCATGAAGAGGAAGGGGGGTTGAGGGTGGCAGAGGGGTGGGTAGAGAGAAAGACATTGCTCAGAGCTTCTCCAAAGTGTCCATCATCAGCTGGACATGCTGCCAGAGGAGCCGCGAAACTGCACTGGCTAAGACTGCTGGGTCGCAGTAGAGCTCCAGGGGCTGAGAAAACAGTACTTCACAAAGCACTGTAAGCTGTTCCTATGGACAAATTACACACACAGAAACACACACACACACACACACACACACACACACACACACACACACACACACACACACACACACAAATCCAACATAGTGTCATTGAATTAGAGATACAACGCTGAGAATTTGCGTATTCTGGCATCAGAAGATATTCAACACTTACAATAAGCAGTGTGAAGTACAGCTCTGCTGCAGGCTCCCACACGTCCACGTCCCACATGCTGATGAATGCAAAGAGACTCTCCAAGAATCCTCCCTCACACTTTAGGAATATCAGGGTTAAAAATATGGGAAAACAAAATGAGATAAAATAGACCATGTTCTGAAACTACATTCAAGCATCACTTTTAAATCTCCTGATAAGACACTTACTGCCTCAGGAGCTGAGTCGTTTGTCAAGTATCCGAAGAGAAGCAGCTCAAAAAACATGTCCAGGAAGTTGTAATGGTGGAGCTGCACAGAGGAGAAAAGTTACAAAAAGAAATTTGCTTGACATATTGGAGTCTTGTTTTCTATATAATCAAAATCTTTTATAATTAAAAAAAATCTGTAATTTTACACAGGCATCTGCAAACTTACCTGGGCCCTGAAGAGCTCTCTTACAATCGATTCCTGATTAGAAGGACTTCTCAGGAATCGGATCAGTGACTCATAGGCCAGCTGCACACCAACCACATCCTGTTAAAACAAACAAAAAATCTCTATTACTCACTTTGGTTATGGTGTTCAATGTGGCTACTGGTTTTATAAACTAACAAGAAGTAGTATATAAGCCAAAGCGTGTCCAGTACTTCACTAAAGATACACAGATGATGTACTACATGGGACAAATTTCCAAGTATTGAATATCCCAGTTCCATCTTCATCACCTACATTTTATTTTATTTTAATATTTGTCCTAAGAATGTCCTTAATTCTTAGCATTGTGTGATTATTATAAAACAGAAAATTAGCTATTAATACTAGTTATTCCAACAGTTACTGTATGTACATTGCACTTGTGTGTTAAAATGTATGCTAATGCAGTTTTCTTCACTGCCTAATTGCCTGTTGTTGTTTTTATATTTAACCACTAAAACATTAACTGAAAGTATTTTGCACAAAAATGAAATAGTCTATCATCATTCTGAAGTCACCTGGTTGTTAGCTGCTGCCAGACGCATCACGATCTTCTTTCCCACCACAAACAAGAAGTTCAGGTTGTGGATGCTGGCAAACAGAGTCTGAATATAAGACAGCACACAATATAAGTTAAAGCAGAGTAATTTACCTGCACAATAACAGCAGCTAAACAAAGGTTTTACTCACAGAGAACGCCTGACGGAGAGCACGCAGCTTCAGGCCGATGTCTGTAACCCCTCTCTCTGAAAGATGGTAGCTAAGAAACAAGAGGTGTAAATGCTTAGTGTATATTAAACATACATTACACCATTACAGCATTAAACAGTGAAAAGGATCGTACCTAATAAAGGGCACCTCCAACTCCAAAAAGTTAAGGCTCCCCTCACTCTCCTGCAAGCCACGTTAGCAAATCATCATTAAATCTCCCACAGTAAATTTTACAGCCTCACATTCAGTGGAATAGCAGCATATGTAGATACACATCAGGTCTGAAACTTACCTCAGAGTCTGGTTCACTCTCTGAGTCACTGTAGGGAGAGTTATGATCATGTTCCTGCACCCAAGTGGAGGTGTCCACCTTACCATCTGCTCCCACAAACAGGTAAGTGCACGTCACCTTTTTCAAGGGTTGCTGTTAATTAAAAAAGACAAAAATAAAAACAAATATTGATATTGCAGACACATAAATGTACAACGGACAAAATTCCATAAGTTACTATCTACATATACACATCATGACAGTGTAATAAATTTACCACATAGTCCTCAAGTGGCTTGGTGACAATCTCCAGGCGGTTACAGGAAATGAATTCTGTAACCCTCCCAGATACACACTTAAGAGAACAATTTAAAGTGAACACAATTAGTTACTGCAATTAACAAAAGTTTTGTGATGCTACAACGAATAATCCTTTACCTGTATGCCAGTGAAACAATCCTCTGTGTTGATGTGATAAGGAACTCCCTGCAAATAACAATTACAAAAACTCAAGATCTATTTCACAAAAAGTGTTCATCTAATAATCATTAATGTCAATTATCTTCATCAGAGTAATAAAGACTGTGATCACCTCCTGATCCAAGTAGCGGGTCTTGGTGGTTTTAAACCAGCAGAGCCGACGCTCTGGACCCCTGCTCATGCCGAGGAAGTATCTCCTAATGTCCACTGACTAGAAATAGAAAAAACAAAACCATACATTAGAGCTTGTAAAGAAGAGGGTGTGTGCGTATCTCAGCTGCAGGACTGTAGAATACCCCAGACTGGGAGCTGAAGAAGTCTGAAGAGAGGAACTGATTATTGCACCAGGCGCTGCTCAGCTCACCAGCACTGAGAGGCTATGAAAAGTAGAGCACGAAGATCACAAGTGCTTCTTATCATACCAGTTTCATACTAACACATCTAACATTCTGTCACTTTCTACACAGCAGAAACAACTTTGGAAAATTCAGGGATCGACTTTAGTAAATAAATGAAAGGTTTGGTTACCAGAACAACAGCTGAAGGATCATCGTGGGGTTCAGTGGGCAGCAGCTGGAGGTTTGGCTCAACGACCTTAACACACACACACACACACACACACACGCACACACACACACACACACACATTTACTTAGACAGAAGCAGCCCACATGTTTCAAATGTAGTGAAAATATAACTTTTTAACTGACACATACCTGGAGGAAAGAGGGAGTATCTACTGACTCTCCCAGCACATCCTCAGGCTCTGCAATAAATTAGTTTTATGTGACTCACAATTACAACTTCAATTACAACTAAAATTTTCTATCATACATTTAAAACCAATAGCCAAGTTTATTAGTTAGTGACATTAGGATCAATATTGTATTGTGTGGAGACCTTGAAATGGGTAGCCATATTTTCAAGTGCACCAGCATTCGGCTAACTATTAAACTGTATGATTGATGTCCAAGCATTAATAAGAAAGGAGAATATTTCACCAGCTACTGATTTTAATGTTTAACTCTGCCCAAAATAATATTTATCTTAATGTTAGCTACCAAGCTAAGTGGCCAGGTTTGTTAGCAGTGTAGCTAATGTTAGACCAGTTTCCCCCCAAACACACAGATGATAATCTGGTGTTGGCAAGGAGAGTTTTTTCTCATTAAAAAGACATTTTATTTACTAATCCTAAATGAACACACGTCTGAACAAGAGAGAGAGAGAGAGAGAGAGAGAGAGAGAGAGAGAGAGAGAGAGATGGTAAATTTTCTCTAATTTCCCATTACAGTTTAAACATTAATACGTTAACGTTAATTGAACTTTTCGTTGTGAAGAAGCAGACAAACTGCAGCATTAGTAGTCAGCTTGTGTAAATTCACTGTACAAGAGACATGATTAAACTCTAAAACCTCCTGTCCATCACCCAAATCTATATAAATATACTGTGGAATTATTGAAACCTTTAACCGAGTTCAGCAAGCTACCTACCTTTATACTCACTATGATATTGTGTAAATGAAATAATTAGTTAGGTTCGCCAGGTAGATAACATACAACTGTAACAAAGCTCGTTAGCGCGCTAGCTGGATAATCACTAGGCTAATCATGATTTAGTGTAAAACCAGTAGCCAGGGTTGTTAAAAGTGACCTTTTAATGGGGTAAATATTATATTGTGGAAATAAACTAAATTCTTAAGCCAAGCTCATCAACTCGGTGAAGGATTTTAGTGTGTAAATTAAAGCAGTAGCCAAGTTCGCTAGCACGGTAACTAGATTAGGCTAATTCACACCAACAGACGACATAGCTTGTAAGCGAGATAATATTACACTGTAACACTGTAACTTGAACATGATTTATTGTAAAAGCAGTGAGGCAGTAAAGTCACATGACCAAATGAAGCTCCTCCTACCTTGAGGAGGCTGAGTGTGGTCAGGAGGCGCGCTTCCTCTCCGCAAGCGGTGGTAAACGCAGTAACCCGCCCCGGCAGAGAACACGACCAGCCCCGCAGCACAGGCGATCTCACCCAGAGTCCAGTTCTTCAGATCCGGCACAAATCTTCGGAAATCCATCGTTTTTTTCGTTAGAAGTTTCTTCGTACACTTTGTGTTGAGGTGAAAAAGATGATGTTGATCCGTAGCGAAGCAAAAAGTCGATGTTGTGTTTTGGTTTAAAATAATTCGATGGAACGCATTTCTCACCATGGAGACATTTTAAACACAAACAATTTGAAGAAAAACAACAAACACGCAGATGACGCGTCAGATTTAATGCACAGATGATTCTCGAACTGGGGCTCGCGACCCCACGTGGGATTCACCTGAGATGCGGATTTTTTTTTTTTAATAGAAACTTGGTTTATAGAAAATGTAATAATACTTTTTAAAAAAACATTATTATTATTATTATTATTATTATTATTATTATTATTATTATTATTAAATAATAATAATATTTATTATTATTATTATTATTATTATTATTGTTGTTATTACGTTTTTATTAGCCCTCATTTAAGCTGGGGCTCCTCTTACACCAGAATGCAGTCCAACCTGCTGTCATGTTAATCAAAGTGGACTTTACACTGGACACTGGCAGCACACAGAGCTATTTAAAATAAAATAAGTGTATTATTATTATTGTGTGGTATGGTCATGGTCTTCTAATTGAAGCACTACAAACTGCAATATTCATGCTATATTATTGCAGTGTATGCCCACAATCTAAACAGCACACAGGCCATATTTCAGTCTGTAGCCTCTGCAGCAGCTCACATTGTGCCATCAGTTAAAATCCAACTGCCACAGAGCATAGAAATTAAAATCTCATTTACAATGGTACCAATACAATGTTAAGGCATGTTTAGAATATTTACAGTTATTTACTAAACTAGTGCAAAAAAGCACAGAAATGAATGCTCCATGCTTTTTTTTATGTAAAGTCGGCTTCATACTCATGAAAATGTTGTGTGAAATGCAATACATGACTCCAAATAAACCAACAATCCAAACCATTTGCTAGCACTTATTTATGGGATACAGAATTCAGTGCCTGTATGTGCATTAAATCAAAATAGTGTTCTAGGTTGGACGTAAAAGCTGAAATTAGATGCATGCTTTTAACTGTCTCTTGACTTGGATAAGGTGCAGTGTAAAACACAAATCCAGTCCTATCATTAGTTGTGGGCTCTTACTGAAAAAAGGTTGAGAAGTCCTGATTTAATATGTTCATATAGTTTTTAATGATGCAGCCTGATTTGACAAGTGGTAGAATAAAAGGTCAAAATAAAAAGTGCTTCATAAATTGTGTGTGTTTTAGACGTCCCCTGCCTTGCTTTTGAAAGAAAATCACAATTTTTAAAAAATTAAAATAACATTAGATCGATCAGAAATGTAGTCTAGACATCATTAATGTTGTAAATGACTATTATAGCTTGATTTTTAATGGAATATCTACATAGGCATGCATTTTTCAGCAATCAGCCACTACTGTGTTCCAAGGTTCAAGGTTCAAGGTTCTTTATGTGTCACATACATATTACATACGTGGGATATAATGTAGTGAAATGTTTTTCCTTAGTTACCCGTCCCACAGTGCAATAACAACAGATCAACAGTGACAACGGATATGCACACATGATAAAATCCATGTAGTAAAAATAAAAATGGCTTGGTTTCCAGTGGCATATTTTGTTACATTATCATGATAATCTTACATTATCATGTTAAAAAGTTAATTCATCATTATAAAACGCTTGTGCAATTATGTTAGCACAGCTGAAAATAATTGTGCTGTTTAAGGAAGCAGTACAACTGGCCTTCTTTGGGCTACTTGAGTACCTGGAGCATCAGTAAATGGGTTCGATTACAGTCTCAAAATGGCCAGAAACAAAGAGCTTTCTTCAGAAACTCTATTATCTAAAGTCTATTGTTGTTCTGAGAAATTAAGGCTGTTCTATGTGAGAAATTGACAAGAAATTGAATTTATCTTACAAAAGCGTGTACTTGCCCCTTCATAGAACATGACTTGAATTAAATTGTTACTTCTATCAAGCAATTGCACTGCAACGGCTTAGTTGGTGGCTTGGTATTCAATCTACTTGAATTAGACATAATTTTAATATTAGCAATATTTTCCCCCTTCACATATTAAGGCACTGGATTTATAAGAATCGGACAATTCTGTGATTGTTAGATATTGACCCACAGAGTAGATACAAGTAGAAAGCAGATACAATTTTTCATTTATGTATATATCATCAGTAACTAATTCATCCTGCTCAGGGTCGAGGATGATCGAGAGTCTATCCCAGGATTACAAGGGGCAAGAATATCTTAGATGGGGCATCAGTCCATTACAGGAGACCACACACACACACACACACACACACACACACACACACACACACACACACACACACTTGCACAATCTTTCACACCCTGGTGCAAGATAGCATAGTCAATCTACCAACCAGTAGGTCTATGGATTGTGGGAGAAAACCAGAAAACCCAGAGGAATCCTGCACAGACACAGGGAGAAAATGCAGTTCCGCATAAACAGCAGAGCTGCCAAGTCCGCTTATAATATGTGACTTTGGGCTTCTTTTTTTCTGAAGTCACTTGAAAAAAATCACGGGTTGTGGGTTGCGTTTTTTTGGGCTTGTTTTAAAAATATGCTTGCTTGTTAGGAAAATCTGACTTGTGCTGTGGTGTAATTCACCCTCCTACAAATCCCCACGTGGACCTACAGTATACCACCCCCTCCTCCCCCTTATTAGAGAAAAATCACGTTGTAATTCCTAGTGATGATAGTTAGTATAGTACACGTAGATAGACATATGTGCATTTCCACAAACAATGCTTCCAACAAAGTAGTCCATGTATGGCAAAAAGTATAACAAAGACTGAGAAAGGATAAACAACTTAAAGTTTATGGTGCAGGGGGAAGACAGGGATGACCTTGTATAAGATAAACAATTTTTTATTTAAATAAATAAATAAATAAATATAGGCTATCTTTTTCATAATGTATTAATCTTTTATTACAATTATTATTACAGGTTGTAACAAAAAACAAACATACACACACACACACACACACACACACACACATATATATATATATATATATATAAGTTACATGGTTCTAATGTAATCTTTTCCATCTCTCCAATCACATTCTGCTTGCAGGTGATCAGTTGCGTTTGATGATTTTTTTGTTAAATAAATTTTGTTTTTGCTTTTCAAACTCCAAGTGGTTTCAGTTTAACATGTTGCTGAGGCCGGGCTATTTTTTTTTAGCTTTGTTGGGTTTGTTTTGGGCTTGTTTTTGAAGCTGCAGTTGCTTATTTGTCTCGCAAGAGTTGGCAACACTGATAAACAGTATCCTGAGCTCCGGATCGAATCAGGGACCTTCGCGCTGTGAGGTAAACTGGTCTACATGAACCATACACATGCACAATATATGGTAAATCCACTTGGAGAAAAATGTAGGGATTATTATTCCCAATTAATTTATTTTGTATTTCTACAAGGACCAAATTAAAACTCATTAAAGTGCATGAAGTTGCTCTGTGCAGACTTTTTAGTCTCGATGTACTACAGTGGTGTAATTTCCTGTGTAAAATCTCTGAGATATTTGGTCCTCAACAACTAGATTATCTGACTATAATCTTAAAATTTCAGACTTCTTTGGGGGTGGGGCAATCATCAAATTTTCCAGGGCTATAAATATCTGAAATTTGTTATTTGTCATTTCTCACATTTTAGTGTACTATTTAAGTTTCATAAATTCTTCAAAAGGATTTGCATATGAGTTGGAAATTAATTTTGTGTTGTGTTGCTTTTTAAATGATTATTATATACATTGATGACCAAAAATAATCACAATTAGGCTGAAATAGGAGGAAATGAAAACCTTTATTAAAGTAAACTATATAAGCACTATGTAACAACTATTTACACACAATTCTATTTACAGCTGTCATCTGTATAGGATCTTTAGGCTACTGATAGGAGAAGAGTGATGGGTATAGAGATAGAGTAATGTGGGATAGAGTACTGAGGGATAGAGTAATGAGGGATGAGTCTTGAGGGATGAGGGATGATGTGTTGCACTGGTCCTTCAGTCCTGGGTTTTCCGTGCAGACCTGTTAATGAAGAAAATATTTTTTTAAATACTAAGTTAATCAAAAAGAACTAAATTAATTTATACTTACTTGTGGAGAGCTTGAGCAATGTAGGGAAAAGTAGTGATGGAAAAGAACAAATATGAAATGAAACAAAGGAAGAAAATATGAATTTTTGGGGTTTAATTGTAGCAAGAATGTGTTACGTTGTGATCAGGACATTTGTATGTACTCGCTCTATGTTCTTCAATAATACAGTTCTTTAGTAGCATCTTTTTCACAGGGGATTGTTGGGCAGACGCTCCACATAATCTTAGCCGAATTATGAACAGGTTTACACGTATGGTGTAATTTAATACATAAAAAAACTTGTAATTGCTGCTATGGTGATTTTTTTAAATTTTTTTTTTTATAATTATGGAATGAGTATTGGGTGGCAGCACTTTGTAAAGGTGAAGGGTTAGGGTTAGGGACAAGGGACAAGGGACTTTTGTCAAAAGAGATAGCAGGAACTAACAAATATTCCACAATATCAAGTGCAAATTAAAAGAGAATGAAGCATGAAGAGGAAGGGGGGTTGAGGGTGGCAGAGGGGTGGGTAGAGAGAAAGACATTCCTCAGAGCTTCTCCAAAGTGTCCATCATCAGCTGGACATGCTGCCAGAGGAGCTGTGAAACTGCACTGGCTAAAGCTGCTGGGTCGCTGTAGAGCTCCAGGGGCTGAGAAAACAGTACTTCAAAAAGCACTGTAAGCTGATCCTATTGACGAATCACACACACACACACACACACACACACACACACACACACAAATCCAACATAGTGTCACTGAATTAGAGATACAACGCTGAGAATTTGTGTATCATGGCATCAGAAGATATTCAACACTTACAATAAGCAGTGTGAAGTACAGCTCTGCTGCAGGCTCCCACATGTCCACGTCCCACATGCTGATGAATGCAAAGAGACTCTCCAAGAATCCTCCCTCAAACTTTAGGAATATCAGGGTTAAAAATATGGGAAAACAAATGAGATAAAATAGACCATGTTCTGAAACTACATTCAAGCATCACTTTTAAATCTCCTGATAAGACACTTACTGCCTCAGGAGCTGAGTCGTTTGTCAAGTATCCGAAGAGAAGCAGCTCAAAAAACATGTTATTTGTTTGTTAAAACAGGTAATTTCTCGAGGCGTCAAGGCTCCAGGGGTGGTTTTGTTGTTGTTGTTGTTACGGTGGTGAATATTACACCCCATTATCAAAGGTATTACAATTATTACTGACTTCTTACAGTTAAGTGGGGGAAAAAGTGCCAGTATGTGTATCGGCTAATCATAAGTATTACATTTATTCTACAGTAATTTCTACAGTGTATAAAAGATACAAGGAGATATTGCTGATGTTCACAACATAAATTTATTTACTCAAAGGGACAACCATTTGCCAAAATATAAATGTTATAATATAGAATAATTATATATAATAAATATTATATATAATTATATATATTATATATTATAATTTAATAATGTAATATCTGTATTTTACTGTAATAATGTAATAAAATAATAATGCAATATCTGTATGACACTATATACTATTAGTTTTATTATTATTATTATTATTATTATTATTATTATTATTATTATTATTATTATTATATTATGTATGTGTTAATCAGAAAATCCACTGAAAGGAGAATTCACATCTAATACGTCGTTTAAATAGATACTTTGTCAGACCTGCTATGCACCACGTGTTCCCCATTTTCAGTATCACACACGGTTTGTATGCGGGGCTGCTTTCCAACAGTCCACAGCGTCGTATACAATTTCTTCGTTGACGGTATCCACAATTTTCTCACGAACTTCACGAAGTTTCTCCACGATGTAAACTTCCTCCCGCAATTCGTGTAAAATACCATCAACGGTACCTTGAATTCTCTCGGGGTGTCGCCTAAAACCACACCTGCTCGATGCTTGGGCTATGATGTGTTTAAGCCCGGGTTTAATCAGATCCCGTGACAGTTCCTCAAAGTAGCCGTCGAAAAAATAGGCGTCAGGCTCGAACAGACAGGAATGTCTAAGTTGGCTCGGATGATCCACTTCACACCCCAGACACAGCTCCTTCTGCTTTCTGTTTACTAAATATTCGAGAAGCACCACAACTATTGCTTTTATGATTTTGAAGCCGTCAGAGCGAGTGCAGTGTCTGTCTGTGTCGTCGAACCCACCATAGGCCGCTGACCCGGCTATGGTTCCGGCGTTACCATAAGGCGTTGAAAGAAACGTCATATTATGATAACCCAAATTCATACAAAACTTATCCAGCCAGGTGTTGTCGTAAATCTGAGGGAATGGTTCCACCGACGTTGCGTTGTCGTCAGGTTCCGCCGGAGCGGTCTCAGGCGTATTGCTGTAACAACAGACAGATGTAGATTCTTGAGACATTGTGGGCGTATGTTGTGAGTGTGTCGATCCGCAGGCGTATTTAATCGTTGTTGTGATGAGGGGGCGGGCTTAAGAACCGATCTTCGGACGTGGTAACGCCCTGCTCCGAACGAAACAATAACGCCTTTACACTATTCACATCATTATGACGAACCTTTGTTAAACTAACGTTTTGTTTTTTCCGTGGCGCATAAGTTATGTTCTCACTCAGTTCAATGCCCATTCTAGGTGTTGAGGCAGACGACGAACTTGTGCCGGTTTTAGGAGTTTGTGGGGCTGACATCTTGTGAGCTTTTTTTTTTTTTTTTTTTTTTGCTGTGCGTCTTCTGCGTTATAACAATGACTATTTAAATATCCTATTTAACAAACCCTGTTTCAACACACACGTACGGCCGCACATAAACCTGCGACATACAGACCACGTTGGGGTATTTAACAGCGGTTTTCTCAGGACGCGCACATATAGCAGGGGTGTAAAACCCATTAACATATAATGCTTTCGTGAAACACACACACACACACACACACACACACACACAGACAGGATACAGGGAAAAAGTCATACATTACAGCGCTTGCCAAACTGTCAGTTCAAGGGGATCATAATTCACGCACATTCGCGAGTGACACTAGAGTCATAATTTATGCACACTTCATGACAGTGACATGAGCTTTTTGTGATTTATGTACCTTACAGAAACGTTCGTGGGGAGGGTTTAAGGGATGATCTTCGGTTTTTTGATAACACCCCTGTTTTCCCCCACTGACGCAAAAGCCGACACCACTCATTTCAGCACGTATTCTTGGTGAAATACACATCGTCCTTCTAAGGGTTTGGGACCTCGTGGACCAGACATCGTATGGATATTACGGCGCCTCTTCTATGTTTTATCCACAGCTATTTATTTAATCAATAACTTTTCAACATGCACATAGCGGGGGTGTAAAAACCATTAACACACACACACACACACACACACACACACGCGTATGTACGCACGCACGCACACACACGCACGCACACACGCACGCATGCGCATACATACACAGAGACAGAAGACTGGTGGGGTCGTAAATTACAGGTTGGGCTGAACTGTCAATCAGGCTGACATGAGGGGTCATAAATCATATGACAGGGGGGTCATAAATCATTTTTTTGACATAAAGTGCATGATATAACTACTTATGATGTGTTAGACATGTCTCTGACCTAATATAACACGAAATACAATTGCTTATATTAACATACATCATGTCATAATAAAGTGTGAAAATATGGAAAAAAAGTCAAATTTCACATGAAGAAAGTCATCTGTCATCAGATATGTGGTAACATTATGTTTTCTCCTCACTCCTCTATGTGCATACACATGAGTGCGCTTCATGCAACTAAAGCGCTATACAGCGAATTTCAAGCGTCTGCGGGCAAAGGAAACGTGTTTTTCTAAAAAATGTATATTTACACTTAACTGACGTGCTCTAATTTAACACATTTCACTTCTTTATAACATGATATGATACTATGATATGTTAGACATGTCTCTGACCTAATATAACACGAAATACAATTGTTTATATTAACATACATCATGTCATAATAAAGTGTGAAAATGTGAAAAGAAGTCAAATTTCACATGAAGAAAGTCATCTATCATCATATATGTGGTAACATCATGTTTTCTCCTCACTCCTCTATGTGCATACACGTCTGTGCGCTTCATGCAACTAAAGCGCTATACAGCGAATTTCAAGCGTCTGCGAGCAAAGGAAACATGTTTTTCTAAAAAATGTATATTTACACTTTAGAGATGCAATCTAATATAACATATTTCACTTCTTTATAACATAATATGATACTATGATATGTTAGACCAAATCTCTGACCAAATATAACACGAAATACGATTGTTTATATTAACATACATGATGTCATAATAAAGTGTGAAAATGTGAAAAAAAGTCAAATTTCACATGAAGAAAGTCATCTGTCATCAGATATGTGGTAACATCATGTTTACTCATCACTCCTCTATGTGTTATATTAGAGCACGTCACTTAAGTGTAAATATACATTTTTTAGAAAAACACGTTTCCTTTGCTCGCAGACGCTTGAAATTCGCTGTACAACCGCCGTGAAGCAGAAAAGCATCTCAGAACACACAACACATCAAACCTTGGGGTCAAAGTCCACATCATGTACCACTCCTGAGACCCATGAACACGAATCTGATGCTATCATGGACACAGACTCACCCAAACTGGAGAGCTGAAGACTGGAAAAAGACCATGTGATTTTTTTCTAATCTTCAACAGTCCTCACCTAACCTCAAGGTTAGATGATTTGTGGGCTGATTAGATTACTGCATGAATGTGCAGGTGTTCCTAATAAAATGGACGATCAGCGTACAACACTGGTTTATAACGTGTAATAACATTAATGAAGAGTAGAAATGGAAATTCACTTTACCCCCCCCAAAAAAGTTTCTGCTAGACATGGACTTGAATGTCTGAATTAACTCTCAGCTAATAACGAACTCTTTGTGGTTTCCAGATAAACAAACCCGAACATTGTAGACAGAGACATCATGTCAACATCACGTCAACATCACAGCAACATCACATCAACATCACAGCAACATCTCAGCAACATCACATCAACATCACGTCAACATCACATCAACATCACATCAACATCTCAGCAACATCTCAGCAACATCTCAGCAACATCATGTCAGCATCCCAGCAACGTCTCAGCAGCATCCCAGCAGACAGAAACACACGTTCAGGGGTAAGTTCAGAATTTCAGTCTTCAAATCAATGGATAAGATATTGTCAATGTTTTATTTCATGATGTGGCTGAAATATGTTTACTGTATGTTTGTCTGTAAGAGCTGTGCGATAGCTGGCTGCCTAGAAGCTAAACTAATCCCAATAATTTATTTCAGCATTAATGATTAAACTACTTCTTTCTCCAGATGAACAATAAAACGAAGGTGAAGTTCTTCACAGACATTCGAGACATTGTCTTTGGTCTCAGTGATGAGTACGTTTGTTTACGTTACTATAATCTATTATTTAAATATACTGCATATTAAAATCATATACTTAGAATCTGCACTTTACCTCATTTCAGGAAATGGAGTGGTGTGAACAGAGACCTGTCATACAAGGTAATCATTTTTTATCGAAAAATAAATCATTACAGGCTGATTATGTTCATGATTTATTCGAATTGTCACGTCCTTCTGAGTTCTGGATAATTTCATCGAACCCGATTTATATGAAACACACACGTGCAAGAAATAGTTAAATATATACTACAAACTATGAACATATCCTGTATTTGACTATTGTGTATGCTTTAAAAAAGAGTCTAAAGATCCTGTGTGTAATTAAATTGACAATTATTTTATTGTAAACAGACAAGTGACTTGTAGCTTACGAAATATATTTGTATTACAGTGGATTATACACTCTTTTAAATATTTATCTTAATTAAATCAGGTATGAGTTTCTCAGAAGCATCGGAGCACAAAGACCATCGTTAAATAGTAGAGCGAGCATCAGTGTTATGCAGTGACAAAGGGGAGCTGGATGCATGCGCTGGGGAAAAGTCAGTTTATTATGAAGTAACCAAAAGTATTTGGACAGGGAAAAAGGAACACAAAGGCAGAGTCAAAAACAAACTATAGTCCACAAGCTAATAAATCCACTAGGTATATAATCCACAAAAATAAGCAAGGTAATAATTCAAAAAGCAAAGCATTAATCCACAAAATAACGAGGAAAGAGTCCATGGTCCAGGAAATGCGAGGCAACTGCAAAAACAAAGAACATCCATTTAAGTCACACAAGACACTTCACTTCATTCCATCTAAACACAATATATTCCTATATAAATATCGAGGCAAGGGTCTATGGTCCAGGAAACGCGAGGCGAGTGCAAAAACAAAGAACATCCATTTGAACAAACCTTTGACTGGTAGTGCATTTCAATGGAAGTTGAAATAACTGAATAGTGAATATAATTATAATAATTGTTGACATGACTGGGGAATTATGGTCTACTGAATCACCTGTGGCCTAAAACATACCTGAAACAAATCACATGTCAGGGTTCTGGGTTTTTTTGTTTTTTTTTTGTTTGTCTTGTTTTTTGGTTTATTTGTTTTTAAACTATAAATTGTGTGTATTTTTTTTTCTTTACATTCATGAAGAATCAGTAACTGGATTGAAAAACAATATAAGTAATGTACCTTACCTTTTGTCTTTTTGTTCTTTTAAGTTCATGAAATTGGAACTGGTCATTCTGTGCTCGTCGATTGTGAAAATCTTGGCGACTCAAGTCATCGAGTGCATTCTGCCAACGATCATCGATGGAGCAGGAATACAGCCAGTTCTCCATGCAGAAATAAAGTTACGTGAGAAGTCTGCTCAGGGGCATACCAGGTCTCAAAGGTAAGTCCTTGACTAACAACTAGAATGGCTTTCAATCTCCCATCTCACCTGCCTTCATCTTTAAAGGTCATGTGACCACTAAATTGAATCAACACACAGTTTTTTAGCAGTTTAACATGTAGTTAATTATGACACATCACATCATTGTCATGTCATCATGTGTCTTTCCCCAGATCACCAGAAGACCCATCTGACCATGTATGCAGCATCATTGCAGGAGTTGTTACTCAACTTAATGAAACAGACACTCGTGAAGCTTTGCTCTGTTAAAGCTCCAGCTAAAAGCCATAAGACGGAGAGTGTGAAGAAAAACATCGATCCCTTGGGAGAAACTTCAAGCGAGTCTTTCCTGATCGATGGTCTTGCAGCCTCTTCCACCAACGGCATCATCACTGAGATAATACGACTTTGTTGTCCGGAGATTTCTCAAAAAATGAGACAAGGTGAAACACCTGACCAGCCTGTAAGCTTTCAATAAGTTATAAACAGCATCCTGAAGGCAATGGAACACGTCGACAACATTCGCACAGGTCCTTACACGAGCGATGTTGAGCAGAGCTCAGTTTCTGATGGGACTGAGGAGAGCATTTTCAGTGAGCAGATTCGGAATGAGGCAGTGCACACTATAAGCCATATCCTCCTCGAAGCAGGGGAAAAGATCTCTTCAGCAGGTGGTTCTAGTGCTGGCCCCTTAGACGAGATCACAATCATGGAATCGTCAGTCCGTGTGCGGCCGACAGCTTCTCAAATCGCAAAGACGTTTCTGAAACGGTTGAAGAAACAGCTGTCATCCGATTAGACAAATTCTGATTCCACCAAACCAGTTTTTTCACGAAACAGGTTTCTTTCAGCTGCCTTAAAAACCCACAGATGTGTACAGAAGAAGGTGCTTCTGTTTCTTTGAAAGGTCTGAGCATCAGCTTCACCAGAAGAAGAGCCTTGTGCAAAATCTGTACAAAGCGAGACTTGAGAGTCAGGAAACGGTGATGCTTCTTCGTCAAAATGTTCATCAGAACGTCGGTCCATCCACGATGAATGTCGTGAAAGGCAGCAGCACCTCTGTTTGCGACAAGGAGCAGCTCAGTCTCGACATATGCACAGATGAAGTGATCAGTACAATTTTGGGCGTGTACAGGAGGCATGCCCAGAAACTGACATCTCATCAGTTCCAGTCCACGTGCCCTCAGTTAGTACGTGATGTCCTGGTTAAAAAAAGTGAGCGAGCAACAAAAGTGCTTTAGATTGTGCAAACGTGTTAGCTCCTTTTTGTCTTTTTGGACACGTGAGAAATGACATTAAGAACATTTTCTCCACTGCAAATGAAGTCAGACAGTCAAACGTAAGAGCCGGAACAACGTCTGGCAATGACTTGACAAGCTTTGAAATGATCACTGAAATCTTGATCAGAGAAGGTGGCACCATTGTTAAGAAATCTCCCTCGGATCATGAAGGTTTCTCCCGAGGATTCACTCAACTTGCGTCTCGAACCGCAGACTCGGCCGTGAACCAGCTGAAGAGTTTGCTGTCTAGTGACTCCACCATGTAGCATCATGAGCTGGTCATCACAAATGCAATCTCAACCATTCTGAGAAACATGACCGGAACACCTGGGAGGATGTTCTCAGAGTCGGTTCTAATGGAAACATGTTCACACAGTAGTGTGTTCGGGGCTCATGGCATTTCCCTGCTAGTCCTCAGCTTTGTCCTGGAGTCCATTAAACATGTAGTCCATTACTTATCCAGCACAGAATCAGCGTTTTTACAGATGGCTGTTCAGACAGAGTGGTTAACCTTCTGCAAGGGAGCGTTAACACGAGACGCTGAGAATGCCATTACTGTCGCACTAAGTGACTTGACAAAAAGTTTTACAAATTTCGTGGACGAATACACTCACACATCGTCCAAGCCCAAAGGTGAGACTCCAAGCACTGGGAATAGGAAGACACTGGATGAGATTAACGCTCGCGGTCAGGAGTGCCAGTTTAATCCCCTGGATAATGAGTGCTCCCATCCAAGCGGTTAAAAAAAGAAGAATAAGAAGGGGAGGAGACTCACCATACACTTCACTTTTGGGAAAAAAGCTTCCCAGATCAGCGATCCTGAGAAGGCATGGAAAATATTTTATACACTGATCTTTTATTTCCCTCACTCACACTTAGAACTTACCAGTACAAAAAATAAGATTAAAACAATCAGTGAAGTGGATAATTTTACTACAACAGCATGCCCTTATTCCTCTTATACCACAGCAATATAACCAATTTATTTATCAAAGAATTACACCTCGTCATTTTTTATCCTTTGTCTCTACACACATTTGATGAGAGATCTGCAGTATTTAATTTAATGCTTAAAGCTTCTCATGTTATTGAGACAATGCAAAGCTTAAACTCCTCTGTTCTGAAGATGTCCGAAAGTTCAAAGTTACAGCTTTACCTCTGAATGACGCTGGAGACTCCTTCCATAAATGTTAAATATTAAACGTTCAATCTCCTTACAGAAAAGTGCACTACTGATTAAATAATAAAAGAAAAATAATTAACACCTTCTGACCAATCAGAATCCAGAATTCAACACTACCGCTGTGGTATAAGACAGATTATTTTATTGGACTTTTAATATGTCACTTTTGAGAATTCTGATCGGTTCATTTGCTCTGTTTCATGTTTAGAGCAAGAAATGGAAAAATGCGATCTGCTCTGCTGGCCATCAGGAATTCCACTCTTGGGATGAACTGAATGGTAAGTTCTTAACAGAAAATAATAAATTTAGGAAGTTTAGAAACAGTCAGAAATGATTCACCCTTCATGGAAATCAGCAAAACTTCATACTGTTCATATTTTTTATTATTCTGGCCTGGTTTGGGTTTTAATATTTAACGTTTAGTGTTTTAACTGCTTGTGTAATATTACATATATTCCTCGCCTTATGAAAGACAACAGTCTGTATGTTTTGTGCTGAAATCTTCGTTTTTTCACATTGTGATGGATAACAAACGAAGTTTACGTATTTTATATAGTCCAAGGAAACAATAGAGTTTATGAAGACTTACAGAGTAATTCAAATTTATTCGTATTTTTAAGGATAATGAAGTGATTCATTTTAAATATTCTGTTTAAAAATTGTAGTTGTGAAAACAGTTGGCCTCATTTATCAAGCCGGATACGAATGGATTTATTCCTAAATCATTTGTCCAAGCGTTTATATCAGAAATTTGTCATTCATGAAAATCCAGTAAATTCGGAAAAAAACGTTCATATCGTAAACTCGTTGGTTTACGCAAACATTTACACACAACTTTACTTAAAAATTGGTAAATGAGGCGATGTGAGTGTCATTTTTTTTTGTAATTGTCAGTTGACATTTATGCCACACTGTAATTGTTAGTAATGTAGACTATAGTAATATACACTATATGTTTATGAATAATAGTAAGTGGGAACAATATTCCTTTGCAGGTAATAACGATTCGTTAAGAGAGACAGCTGGCAGTTTTCTGCACAGGAAGTTTGCAGCTTTCACCAGTGCCATGAGAAAGCTGTTCAAGTTTCGCTGACTTTTTCGCTGGAAAAGATCTCTTCTCCAACAGTGGTTCTAGTGCTGAGCCCTTAGGCTATGATGAGACATACACCGCTGTGCTCATCCTGCAAATTCTACTCACAATGTCATTTTCTGTTCTTATTTATGATTTTCTATTGATTATTATTGGGAAATAAATAGAAAGCTGTTTTGATTGCTGATGTGTTGATTCTTCATCTTTGGCAGCGTCGTACAGTGAACTGACAATCTCAAAGCCATCTAAGAGATGATGATGATGATGAGCAAACAATTGGCTTATCTTATAGATAAACAATGTAGCCTATATCACTTTTACACAAAAAAAAATATATAAACAAATAAAATAAACACAGACACACAGTGATACTGAGATACATTTACCAGATAAACAGACCAGTGTGTTATCTTCACTACTTCAGTGTGCTCTCTCTCTCTCTCTCTCTCTCTCTCTCTCTCTCTCTCTCTCTCTCTCTCTCTCTCTCTATCCTTTCAATTCAAAGTAGTTTATTGGCATGATTCTCTACATACAATATTGCCAAGCATCAATATAGATAAGAAAGGAGAATGAAAAAACAATAATAATAGAATAAAATAAAATAAAAATGATAATAGGAATAATAATAAAAATAGAATAAAAAATAGTCATAATTACAAAAATAACTAAAGAATTTTTTTTAATAAAAATGAAAAGTAAAGTGACAAAATGCGAGGTGCCAGTGTAGGACAAAAGTATAAAAGTTACAAGACTCTCTCTCTCTCTCTCTCTCTCTCTCTCTCTCACTGTGTCTTTCTGTGTCTGTTTCCCTCTGTCTCTCTTTCTTTTGTATCTGTTTCTCTCTGTCTGTTTTTACCTCTCTCTGTCATTCTCTGTCTTTTTCTTTCTCATTCTCTCTCTCCCTATATCTTTTTCTGTCTGTCTCTCTCTTTCAATGTCACTCAACCTCTCTATCTCTCTCAGTCTTTGTTTTGGCCTCTCTGTCATTTTCTCTGCCTGTATCTTTCTTTGTCTGCCTATCTCTCCATCTTTCTCTCTTCTTTCATCTTTGTCTGCCTATCTTGGTCTCTCTCTCTCTCTTCCTCTATCCTTTCTTCTGTCTCTGTCTGTCCCTTCTCTCTCTCTGCCTGTTTCTGTATCTTTCTGTCTCTCTCTGTCTGTCTGTCTGTCTCTCCATTAGAGGGTGTTGTGGAAAAATCTCTCCAGCCTAAGTTAAAAAACTCCAGAGACAAAGGGTTTGTAGATGCCAAAAAGAAATCAAACTTTACTGAAACAACAATAAAGAGAGACAGTCTGCAGAAAGTCTGAATTATGCAAACACACACATGCCCTTATATACTTTTCTGAAACAGTAAACTTATCTCTAGGTGGAGTATTAAACTTTTCTTTCTAAAAACAAACCAATCTCCGTGGCCTTAATTAATTATTCATGTCTATATGATATGTACATTTGTGGCGCATGCGTAGTTAACTGATATGTTCTATAAGGGTTTCTCAGGACAAGGTCACATTTGTGGCACATGTGCAGTCATTTGATTATTTTAAAAAGGTTTTATCAGGACACGATTTTCACTCTGTCCCCAAATTCACCCCTTTACCTTAATGATTTTCTGGCTTTCATCCCAGCCCCATGCTCTTTTTTCTGTAGGCATTATCTTCCGTTCAACACTGGTCTGCAAGCCTTAAAGGGGTCTTGATTGAAAACACAGTTTTGGTGAATGTCTAATTGCTAATTTATTACCATGGGAGGAAACTGTTGTGCAGGAAAACATAGGATTCTTCTAACAAGATGTCTAAGTGCTGTTATATGGTTATGCAGAGAAAATAGTGGATGATAAAGAAAAACACCTGCTTTGCAGTAAAACACAGGATTCATCTGACTCAGTACACATTTAGACTATAATCTGATTAGAATGTATTTTACGGTTATAATTATACTTCAAGTATTGATTATACATATTGATTATGCTTGTTAACTCATATTGATTATTAGATTATGCTTTTAGAGTATGCTTTATTATTATATTCTATACTCTCACATGAGAGCATGAAACCATCTAAATTAAAATGACATTTAGAAACGAAACACACCGGGTTGCAAAGACAAACCTGTGGAGTATTTTCAAAGACACCTCCAAGAGCTGAGAGCATCGCAAAAGTGCCTAACATCTTCATGTTCAAAACAAGTACAGGCACTCCACACATCTTACTGTGTAGCTCACAGTGTTGCAAAGGCCAAGAAAACCCACACAATAGCAGAAGAGTTTCTCTTACCTGCGGCCCAGTAGGGGTAAAATCTTTGCGTGGCAGGGGCAGCTGCCACTGAGACCTGTCACTCGACCCGTCGCCGTTAGTGACAGCTGTCACTCGACCTGTCACAGATATCCGCGCCTGTCACATGACCTGTCACAGATATCCGCACCTGTCACATGACCTGTAACAGATATACGCGCCTGTCACATGACCTGTCAAAGATATACGCGCCTGTCACATGACCTGTCAAAGACATACGCACCTGTCACATGACCTGTCACGGATACACGCGCCTGTCACATGACCTGTCAAAGATATACGCGCCTGTCACATGACCTGTCAAAGACATACGTGCCTGTCACATGACCTGTCAAAGACATACACGCCTGTCACATGACCTGTGACAGACATACGCGCCTGTCACATGACCTGTCACGGATATACGCGCCTGTCTCTCGACCTGTCAAGGATATACGTGCCTGTCACATGGCCTGTCAAGGATATACACGCCTGTCACATGACCTGTCACCGCTATCCACGCCTATCACATGACCTGTCACAGATATACGTACCTGTCACATGACCTGTCACAGATATACGCGCCTGTCACAAACTCTCACAGACATACACGCCTGTCACGTGACCTGTCACAGACATACGCGCCTGTCACATGACCTGTAACGGACATACGCGCCTGTCACATGACCTGTCAAAGATATACGTGCCTGTCACATGACCTGTCACGGATACACTCGCCTGTCACATGACCTGTCAAAGACATACGTGCCTGTCACATGACCTGTCAAAGACATACGCGCCTGTCGCATGACCTGTCAAAGACATACACACCTGTCACATGACAGGTCATGTGACATACGCGCCTGTCACATGACCTGTCACAGATATACGTGCCTGTCACATGACCTGTCACGGATACACGCGCCTGTCACATGACCTGTCACGGATACACTCGCCTGTCACATGACCTGTCAAAGATATACGCGCCTGTCACGTGACCTGTCACAGACATACACGCCTGTCACATGACCTGTGACAGACATACGCGCCTGTCACTCGACCTGTCAAAGATATACGAACCTGTCACATGACCAGTCATGGATATACGCGCCTGTCACATGACCTGTCACGGATACACGCGCCTGTCACATGACCTGTCACGGATACACTCGCCTGTCACATGACCTGTCAAAGATATACGTGCCTGTCACATGACCTGTCACGGATATACGCACCTGTCACATGACCTGTCACATATATACGCGCCTGTCACATGACCTGTCACGGATATACGCGCCTGTCACATGACCTGTCAAAAACCCTTGTTGCCAATCACAGAGGTCAGACGTTTCTTGTAGTTGGCCACCAGGTTTGCACACATCTCAGGAGGGATTTTGTCCCACTCCTCTTTGCAGATCCTCTCCAAGTCATTAAGGTCTCGAGGCTTATGTTTGGCAACTCGAGCCTTCAGCTCCCTCCACAGATTATCTATGGGATTAACGTCTGGAGACTGGCTAGGCCACTCCAGGACCTTAATGTGCTTCTTCTTGAGCCACTCCTTTTGTTGCCTTGGCTGTGTGTTTTGGGTCATTGTCATGCTGGAATACCCATCCATGACCCATTTTCAATGCCCTGGCTGAGGGAAGGAGGTTCTCACCCAAGATTTGTTGGTACATGGCCCCGTCCATCATCCCTTTGATGCGGTGCAGTTGTCCTGTCCCCTTAGTAGAAAACACTACCAAAGCATAATGTTTCCACCTCCATGTTTGATGGTAGGGATGGTGTTCTTGGGGTCATAAGCAGCATTCCTCCTTCTCCAAACACGGCGAGTTGAATTGATGCCAAAGGGCTCGATTTTGGTCTCATCTGACCACAACACTTTCACCCAGTTCTCCTCTGAATCATTCAGGCAAACTTCAGACGGGCCTGTACATGTGCTTTCTTGAGCAGGGGGACCTTGCGGGCGCTGCAGGATTTCAGTCCTTCACGGCGTAGTGTGTAACCAATTGTTTTCTTGGTGACTATGGTCCCAACTGCCTTGAGATCATTAACAAGATGTAATTTAGTTCCGTGTAGTTCTGGGCTGATTCCTCACTGTTCTCATGATCATTGAAACTCCACGAGGTGAGATCTTGCATGGAGCCCCAGACCGAGGGAAACTGACAGTTTCTTCCATTTGCAAATAATCGCACCAACTGTTGTCACCTTCTCACCACACTGCTTGGCCATTGGTTTTGTAGCCCATTCCAGCCTTGTGTAGGTCTATAATCTTGTCCCTGACATCCTTGGACAGCTCTTTGGTCTTGGCCATGGTGGAGAGTTTGGAATCTGATTGATTGATTAGTTCTGTGGACAAGTGTCTTTTTACAGGTAACAAACTGAGATTAGGAGCACTCCCTTTAAGAGAGTGCTCCTAATCTCAGCTCATTACCTGTGTAAAAGACACCTGGGAGCCAGAAATCTTGCTGATTGATAGGGGATCAAATACTTATTTCCCTCATTAAAATGCAAATCAATTTATAACTTTTTTGAAATGCATTTTTCTGGATTTTTTTGTTGTTATTCTGTCTCTCACTGTTAAAATACACCTACCATTAAAATTATAGACTGATCATTTCTTTGTCAGCGGGCAAATGTACAAAATCAGCAGGGGATCAAATACTTTTTTCCCCTGCTGATTTTCATCATGGTCTCTGTGTGAACTGATTATTTCGTAGAAATCTGTTGAGTATGAAACAATTGCGTGAGTGTGAGGGAATTAAAATAAATTGGTAATGAAGTCATGTTGTGTTAATATATTTAACATTTTGTTTAAATTTTTTTTTTTTAAATAAATAATTATGACAAGTGACCTTTTTTTCCACTTGAGCCCCTGCCCCCCAAAATGTCTGTGCACGTCCCTGCATCTAATCATAGTATATAAGGAGGCTTCAAGAGCAAGGATAGGTTGAGGCTTGCCAATCTGCCAACCGATGCGTCATCGAATAATTCAATACTTTGAGAACAACATTCCCCAAAGACAAATCGGTAGGATTTTGGGCATTTCACCTTTTACAGTGCACAATATAATTAAAAGGTTCAAGGAATCCAGTCAAATCACGGTGCGTAAAGGGCAAGGCCAAAAACCACCTCTGAATGCACGTGATCTCCGATCCCTCAGACGTCATTGTCTTAAAAACCGTCATCAGTCTGTAATGGATTTCCTGAGATTGGCTTGGGAATACTTTGCTAAACCTTTGTCAGTCAACACCATTCGCTGCTGCATCCACAGATGCAAGGCTTTACTATGCAAAGCAGAAGCCATACATCAACACTGTCCAGAAGCACTGCCGACTTCTCTGGTCTTGGCCTCATCTGAGATGGACAGTAGCACAGTAGAATCGTGTTTTGTGGTTCAACGAGTCATCATTTCAAATAGTTTTTGGACAAAACAGCCATCGTGTTCTCCGGGCCAAAGAGGAAAAGGACCATCCAAGCTGTTATCAGCATCAGGTCCAAAAGCCAGCTTCTGTCATGGTATGGGGGTGTTTCAGTGTCTATGGCATAGGTAACGTGCACATTAATGCAGAAAGATATGTACACATTTTGGAGCAACATATGATGCCATCCAGAGCAGGACAACGCCAAACCACATTTTGCCCAGATTACAAGTGCATGGTTGCGTAAGCAGAGAGTGTGGGTGCTAGCATGGCCTGCCTGTAGTCCTGAACTGTCACCGATTGAGAATGTGTGCCGCATTACGAAATGCAAAATAAGGCGCCGGAGGCCCCGTACAGTTGCACAGCTGAAGAAATGCATAAAGGATGAATGGGGGAATATTCTGTTTGCTAAACTTAACCAACTGGTGTCTTCAGTGCCCAAATGTTTAATAAGTGCTATTAAAAGAAAAGGTGATGTTACACAGCGGTAAACAGTCGACTGTCCAAAGTAAAACATCAAATAATGTGTTAATAATGTGTTTTCAATATAGTACAGGGTGAATTGAATTTTCAAATGACTCTTTTTGTTTTTTGTTTTTTTTGCATTTTACATACTGTCCCAACTTTTTCGTAATTGGAGTTGTACATTAAGAATTACATTTCACATTTTACGTGAAATTCAAGACTAAAATCACCAAATGTTTAGGGGTGGGTGATATGACTACAATCTTATTTCATGATAACGATACATTTTCTCAGGTCTATCAGTAGTATTCAAGTAAGAAATACTACGGAAATTGAATAAAGAAAAATAAAATAATGTAAAATACAATAATCACTGTATGACATATACAGTGATTCTTATTAAATTTACTGAAGTTATTCAATCAAATGAGTGAGTGAGTTATTTTCTCTTTGTGTTTTGTTATTTGATTAACATTAATGACACAGACAGCAGCAGGCTTTCTAGACTGCTGTCACTTTAAGACCTAATGCACAGATCCAATATACTGTATTGACACACCACCTTTTTCCCCCCAACTGTTTACATTCACTTAAGACATAACCGACTGTGTTTACATGAATACTCGGCCAGACCTGCATTTTGACATGATGTGTGTGTATTTATTTGACCGTCCAAGCATAATAAGCCGCTAAAGAGAACTCAATTCGGTACTTGCACGATGCGGCGGCTGGTCAGGCAGGGAGACATTCAGTAAATTCTTATTATCTTAATTTTATGTTGTTATTCATTTTTTGAAATCTTTCTTCTCGTGTCACACATTACGCAGACTCGACTGTACTCTGAAAAATTTCTGAGTCCAAAATGTCAGAGTCCAAAAAGTTCTGATTGAGACTAGCGGTGTGCATCAAAACTGAGATCTCATGGGATGCAATACGATGCATCTAGCAGAAAGCTATGAAGCTAGTGGGACAAAGAAAGACCATGTTTATTCACATTAAATTATGCTACTAGTTAGTTTATATTTTTAAAAATAGAACCAAGTTAATTTCTTAGAAAATAATGTGGGCAGGTGCAAACAAAACTAATAACTGAGTGATTTTTACAGTGTCCAGAAGCATAGTGGTAGTGTTGATATATAATTATATTATTCTAAACAAAATTCAGATTTAGACAGTGCTTACTTTAGATTTGAATCTGAATACAGATACAGATACGGATATTTGGAGCACTAAACTGATACAGATAGTGTTGCTGTCTTACATCCCTGAAATACAGTACTGTGTAAGTTTTAGGCACATGCAAAGAAATGCTGTAGAGTGAAGATGCCTTCAAAATAATGAAATTAAATGTTTCTAAATTAAAAAAAAAAAAATACCGTAAAGAGCAGTAAACAGTAGTAAATAAAACAAAGTCACTATTTGGTGTGACAAAAAAATAAAAAATAAAAATAGTAGTCTCCGGTACAATTTGTGCAGTTTTATAAGGAAATGAGCTGGTAAGTTTTATTGAGCATCTTGCAGAACCAGACACAGTTCTTCTGGAGACTTTGACTGTTGCACTTGCTTCTTATTTTTGCAGCAAAACCCAGCAGCCTTCATTGTGTTTTTTTGTCTGAAAAGTGGTCTCTTACATAATATGCTGCTTTCTTTAATGACATACAAACATTTTTCTGTAACATTTAATTTTGTGCTTGAAAATGTTTGGGAATCTAAAATGTTTTTGTACTGACTTGATAACCTACAAGTCATAAAATAAAATAATCTATTACAAAGTTTGTCCAAAAAAAATACTGTATATGTAGTTAAAGAGAAAAAAGTTACGCATACTTACTCGCTGGTGCTATGAGACAATTTACACAAATGTTGAAGAACAGATATATAAAAAAAGATGAAGAATTAATATTTTAAGAAATATATTAAGATTTAGATTTTAAAAATGGAACATAAAAAAAATACATATATTTGGGATGTTCAGCAGTTCTGAACATTTTTACTACAAAAAAGCTATTTTGTAAACACACTACAGTGACAGAAAAAGTATAATATTAGACTCATGTTCAAGTATTTAGAAAGTATGATGTTCAATTAACTACGGAAACAACACCAACCTCTTCTCCTTTTAGCTGAACCTATTTTAATTAAACAGAAGGAAACAAATGGTTAAATATCCACTTGCTCTGGACATGACATGCAGTTCTGAACACAAGAGGAATATGATTTGTCAAAAAGAAACTGTGGAAAGTTCACACACCAATGTTATGTCAGACAGGTTTTAGTGATGACACAGCAAAATGTAGCTGTCTTTTATGTTTTTTTGCACATACAAGCATGAAATTCCTTGGATAACTAAACAGTGATTAATAAACTATAGTCCTTCATACTGTATATTTAAGCTCTTCAGGTTCTTAACTTATTACATTGGGGCACATTTGCCTGAAGTATAGATCATGTGTGTTCCTCTTCTTGACCAGGGGTGTCCAATCTTATTCACAAAGGGCTGGTGTGGCACCCTGTTCTAGACAATAAAAAGTCTTCCAGATTGTAAACTGGCTAATACCCATGCTTTGTCATTTACAGATCAATGACAATTTTGTCATGAATTTATGACAAAGAGTGGTCATTGTGTGCATGTGACAACATCACAAATTTTCCACAAATGTGGCTTGTATGGGAGGATTGTAAGAAAAAAGCCACCCACGACTGAGCTTTGTCAAAATGCACCTTGAAGATTCTGAGGCTACATGGAAAAAGGTGTTGTGGTGAGATGAATTATTTGGCTTCAACACCAAACAATATGTCTGGCGGAAATCCAATACAGCTCACTATACAAATAACACCATTCCTACAGTAAAGCATGGAGGTGGTAATATCCTGTTATTGGGGTGTTTCTCTGTAGCAGGGACTGGAGCACTTGTCAGGACAGAAGGAAAATGGATGGGGCAAAATACTGTCAAATTCTTGAAAATCTGGTGCCCTGTGCCAGAAAGTTGTCAACGGGAAGAAGGTTTAACTTCCAACATGACTATGACCCAAAGCACACAGCAAAACTGACCACACGGTGGTTGAAGGAGAAAAAGGTGAATGTCCTTGCATGGCCTAGTCAGAGCCCAGACTTAAACCCCATTGAAAATCTGTGGAATGACTTGAAGACTGTAGTCCAGAAAATTAAATCAAGGTTTACCATCAAATTTAACTGAACTTGAGCAGTTCTGCAAAGAAGAGTAGGCAAATAAGTCTAGATGTGCAAAGTTAGTAGAGACATATCCCAACAGACTAAATGTTACGACTCCCCCTTGCGCTGATCGCCGAAGCGTGCAAGCACCTCATCCGGATTCAGTGACTTTCGCTTTGTTTACTTTTCCACGTGTGTTTTGTTTTGGTTCGTGTCTTGTCTCCACCCCTGTGTTATCACTGGTTGTGTCCTAATATGTCTCAGGTGTCTTGTGTTAATCTCTCATTGTGTTTGTGTATTTAAACCCCCATGCTCCTCTGTATAGTTGCGAAGTATTAGCTCAGTTACCTTGTGTTCTGTCTCATACCAAGCCGTTTCGTGTTTCCTGGTTTTGATCCTGTTTCTGTCTCGTGTCTTCGATTCTTGCCTAGCCTAGTTCATGCTGTTTGCCGATCGCCTGACCCACGCCTGTTTCTTGACTACGCTCTTGTTTCATGATTTGGATTACTGCTGTTTCTAATATTTTGACTATTCCTAATAAAAGGACTTTAACCTGCACTTGCATCCACCTATCGCCACATTACCTAACAGAATACTTCGCTTCACCAGGGATGCAGCAGGGAAGTGGAGGAGACGTCATGCCGGAGCCTATGTACCGGCATTTGATTCCATTCTTTTTCCACAGTGGACTTTCATGTATCCCCCGGACGCATATGATGGATTTTCTGTTTACCCCCCAATGTTTTTTGCTGCAGTGCCAACTTTATTTTATTAGCCTGGAAGACCCCAAACCCGACGAGAAGCAGTGGTTGGGGTTCCTATTGTCATAACTCATAGGCTCAGCTCGCCAGTGGGTGGAGCTACACCTTGCCACAGGATCTAGTGAGCTACACATCATGTCATGTTTCGTTGAACTGAAGTGTTCGGGAGTCCTGATTTTGCTCCCAACCGAAAAAATTTCTTTACACCACGTACTACGAGAGGGAGCTGGCCGATGTGGCGACCTACACCTCATAGCCTCAGCCCCAGGTCGACAAGGCACCAATGACCCAGGCATGCACGACCGAGGGCTGCAGCAGACAGGCCAAGCTACAGTGTCCCACATGTGTGGAACGTGGGATACAAGGCTCATACTTCTACTCCCAAGAGTGTTTAAAGGGCAGCTGGTGTACCCACAAACGGCTCCACAAGAGAGCAAACCCCGATCTCCAGCCTGAGACCAACGAGAAGGTCTCCCCTGCAGAGCTCCAACCAGAGGTCAACATGGCGACCTCCAACCCAGAGCTCCAGCCGGAGACCCAGCAGATGGTCTCCCCAACAGATCTCCAGCCGGAGGTCAATGTGGCGACCTCATCTCCAGAACTCCAGCCTGAGACCCATGAGGTGGTCTCACCTGCGGAGCTCAAGCCAGAGGTCCACGGGGCGACCTCCTCTCAAGCCATGTTCCAGACATAGGTCCATGGGGCAAGCTCCTCTCAAGCCATGTTCCTGTTGGAGGTCTGCGAGGTGACCTCCTCTCCAGCCATGTTCCTGCCGGAGGTCCGAGAGATGACCTCTCAAGCCATGTTCCTGCCGGAGGTCCGTGAGGTGACCTCCCCTCAAGGCATGTTCCTGCCGGAGGTCCATGAGGTGACCTCTCCTGAGATCAAGCCTGAGACCCATGAGATGGTTTCACCTGCAGAGCTAACGCCAGAGGTCAACGAGGTGACCTCCTCTCCAGAGCCAAAGCCAAGTTCCTGCCTGAGGCCGACCAGGCAGCCTCCAAGGCCAAGTTCCTGCCTGAGGCCGGCCAGGCGGCCCACCATGCTCCGCTCACGCCAGAGGCCGACCAGGCGGCCCACCACGCTCCGCTCACGCCAGAGGCCAACCAGGCGGCCCACCTCGCTCCTCTCACGCCAGAGGCCGACCAGGCGGCCCACCACACTCCACTCACACCAGAGGCCGACCAGGTGGCCCACCACGCTCCGCTCACGCCTGAGGCCGACGAGACGGCTCACCACGCTAGGCTCAAGCCAGAGGCTGATGATGCAGCCTTCCAAGCATTGTTCCTGCCTCATGACCATAGACAATGATTGCCTCAGGACCTGGGGGGCAGAGGTTACAATCTTGCCCAAAGGCCCAGGACCACCAGAGGGGGTAAAGATTTTTGGGGGCTCTGTTACAATTCCCCCTTGCGCTGATCGCCGAAGCGTGGTTGTGTCCTAATATGTCTCAGGTGTCTTGTGTTAACCTCTCATTGTGTTTGTGTATTTAAACCCCCGTGTTCCTCTGTATAGTTGCGAATTATTAGCTCAGTTACCTTGTGTTCTGTCTCGTACCAAGCCATTTGACTTTGTTTCGTGTTTCCTGGTTTTGATCCTGTTTCTGTCTCGTGTCTTCGATTCTTGCCTAGCCAAGTTCAAGCTGTTTGCTGATCGCCTGACCCACGCCTGTTTCCTGACTATGCTCTTGTTTCATGATTTGGATTACTGCTGTTTCTAATATTTTGACTATTCCTAATAAAAGGACTTTAACCTGCACTTGCATCTGCCTATCGTTGCATTACCTAACAATAAAGGCTGTAATTTAAAATTAAGGCAAATTAAAGCAAGGGACCCCCCCTTTTTCCAACTTTTTCCAACTCAGTGATTCTCTTTATTTATTTATTTATTTATTTATTTATTTTTCTGACATGTTGGTGTTATATCTTTCACATGGATGTTATAAGTTGCACTGAGTAAACATAGCTGGATAAAACAAAAACTGTCTGTCTTCATTTCAAGCTGAAAAGCAACAAAATGTGATTATTTTAAAGGGGGGTGATTTTTTTCTATGCCCACTGTATAACATGTTAATTGTTAACATTTAGCACTTCCTGCTCTAGCATTTTTCTCCAGCAGGTCTTACAGCCTCAAAAACACTTATATACTTGAATACAGCTGAAATACCCTGTTTCTCTGGAAACTTTGTGGACTATGATTAAATTTTTCTACACTATATTTATATATCTCTATATTTTCTATATTTATATTTACATATCATTAGACTATGCTTTAAAGCGCTGATGAACAATTACCCAAACCTTGAAAGCAACCCAAGATTTTTTAAGGCACAAAAGTGGAATATTCTTCAATAGCCAAGTCAATCACATGACCTGATTCTAATTGTGCATGCATTTCACTTGCTGAAGGAAAACTGATGGCAGGACACCCAAAGAGCAAGCAGGAATGAAGACAGCTGTGGTAAAGGCCTGGTAACAGAGAGTTATGGTTTGCATAAACCATCAAAGTCTTATCTTGACAGGTGTATGTTCTAAAAGTGTCATCATCAATGTCATCTTCAATCAACCTTATCTTGATAGGTGTGGGTCAAAAGGTCATCATCAGTCATCCTTATCTTGAGAGGTGTAGGTTAATGATTATTAATAATAGGTGTGTTCCTTCACATAGATCAATCGAATCAAACTTATCTTGACAGATGAAGGTTAAAGATGAATAATATTATGTTTGTTCCTACATATAAATAAGTCCAATCTGTTGTGTTCCCACACGCATGTAACCATAACGCTGATTAATAATAAGGACATAAGTAAATGATTAATGTCAGTAGTACACATACACATTAAATCTGAATCTGGTGCATTCCCACATATACATATACATAAATCTGATGAAATAGGTCATAGGTAAATGATTAATAATGATTTTCCATACACATACAATTTTTCCACCCAAAAATATGACACACACATACATGCACACACAAGATACTCCCTGACCAATCAGAATAAAGAAATCTAAAATGCTCCATCCCAGTAGGTGGCAGTATATACACCATAAGTTTTTAGAAGAAGAAGAAGACCACACTCACACTCTTCATTTTTCTCTTTAAATATTTTGTATGTTGAATACTGTGTATGAGCGTTCAACTATGGCTGCTTGTCCTAATTTTCTGGAAAAAAAAGTTCACTCTACTCTGGGAAGATTAGAAAAAATTTTAGAGCAAGATTCAATACTGGGTAAATGCCAAACGGTTGTACAGCTGGATTTTTTTTTAAGTTCTCAGTTTTCAAGTTCTCGGTACCGGGTCACATCCACTGGAGCCGTGTTACTGAAAACGTAACTTTTGCTGAATGTGACTGGAAAAAAGTTCAAAAAAATAGTGTAAGGATTTTGACTACATTGTTAGAATGGATTTCTTTTCACCAGAGGCCTACAGGTGTAAATGGAGCAGTAAATCTTCACAACATGAATATTACATCAGAGCAACAAATTTCTCCAAGAACCAGGTTTCACTGCATTGCCTTGCTGTTATAACCGGTGACTACGCATCTGATAACAAAGAGAATTCTGAAGTGAGGTATGAACGAACCAGCTGGCATGATCTACAATGTTACTTTAAATAAATCATGAATTATACCAAAAATTTGGAAGAAACAGTAGAAATAAAACTAAGGCTAGACGATCTCTTCTGAGATCTTTATTATACTACTCTTTCAAAGCTGAGCAGCATCCCAAAAGCCATGGAATTTTCAGAAAAATAGAAAGGCTATAAAGGGATTATGTAGGCCCATATCCTGAGCGTAAGTTTTACGGTGCAGATAGCATGATGCCTCAAGAAAGAGAAGAATTTTTTTACTGGTTCTGACAAAGTCTTTGATTTCAAGAAAGGCCGAATACTGTGTGAATGACGTGGACATTTTGAGAAAGGGCTGTTTAGCTTTCAGAGATGAAATTCTGAACAGTACAAAGGTTGATCCTTTTAAATGCATAACAATCACATCTGTCTGCATGAAAATCTTTGAAACCAAGTTCCTTCCTAAAAGCACTTTAGCTATTCCACCACTTGATAATTACATCAGTAGACAGAAATCTTTCTCATCACCTTCCATGCAATAGCTCGAATAGACTTCTAACACACAAAAGCAACCCATTTGACATGCGTTGAATGAAGGTGAAGCCAGTTTTGGTAACTATTTTGTAGATGGTTACAATGAGGATGGACAGATACATAAGGCTTTTGAGTTTCTTGGTTGGGAAAAGTGTTTTCCCTCAGTGACCCCACATCCTCTTTGCTCATCCAAAGCTACCTTCGGAGATGTCCATCAAAAGTCATTGGAAAAAATTAAGAATGAATTAAGAATGAAATGAAGAAAAGTGACAACCGCGTGATAAACTTTCTAAAAGACTTTGACTTTCCGGGGCATTTAAACTCATGAGATGCTCTTTTCAGTGGTCAAACAAATGCTCTTTACCCATTTGTAAATAAGACAAAGACGTAACCGAGCGATCATCCTATCATCATTTATCGTGACTTTAAGCCTCTGGAAAATTACATTGGTATAGTCAGAGCAAAAGTATTACCACTGTAGTGAAAATTAGCTGTTTGGGTTAATTTGACATATTCTCCACCATTTTACGCAAGTAAAAATTAGTTGTTTAAATTGAGTTATCTTTATTCTCCTCCAAAGATGTAGGAGAGATTAACAGATCAGCTCGTAAAGGGAAATTTGACTAATTTAGTATTACTGATCAACTATTCGTCCAGCGATAAGTTGAACCTAGTGTATTCATTAATTATGCATTAGATATTACCTCCGTGGCCACCGGCAATAATATCCTAAACATAGTGACGCATTATTTTAAGAGCATGTAGCAGAATCGCAATTCAAGGCAATAGACACTTGTAAGCAATAAGAACACGTATATTTAAGAAAAGACGAGACTTTATTGAACTACTCTATGACATAGAAACTAATCTAACATATAAACACATGCACACACACACACACACACACGCATACATAAATGGGTGATAATGAAGAGTGAATGAAGTTCCGAGTCTCTAGCGTTGCATGCTATTTCACAGACCATGATCTGAACGAACCATCAACTTATTAAGTTATCTTCACTTCCTTTAGAAGGGCTCAACTTATTATAAACACCAGATTAGCTAGATTCTGGGGTATTGCGCTTGCCTTAGCTGTGTTGAAGGGATTTCCTCGTTACGTCGTGGTGTCGTCAGCGGTCTGGTCGGTGAGCGGCATCTCGGAAGACCAATCGGAATGCTGAGTGAAATGAAGGCGGGAGACTTGAAAAGCAGGCGGCGGCTCTCACTGGGTCCCCAGGCCGAAACGTGATCTGATCTCCCTGACGTTGATTGGCTCTGGAGACCCTCCGCCGACCCCGTCCTTCGAAGCGTGCCAAGAAGCAAGAGATACGAGAGAGAGAGCGGAGCAAGCAGCGAGCAGTCAAAAACTTGTGTTCTTAGGATTTTAACACTTCCTGGGCTAGCCCAGCCCAGAGTGCTTTCTCCAATCAACATTGTCTTTGGGCAGGGTGTTAGCCAGACTCTCCACCTATTATGCTAATCAGCCCACTGTCCCTGCAGATGAGTGGTTTAAACGTGAAATGTGTGGATTAAACTTTGTCCTGAAATATTGCATGTACCTACCAGCACAATCTACACAAATTTCCCTACTCTTATGATTTAGGAAATCACTCAATGAACACATACATACCAAACAAGACATGTTTGACTATACTTAAAATACATTACTAATATTTCAAACACAATGATCCTCCTAGGGCTACTACACTAATACATGCTAAATGGGACAATTACTGGCAACTTAATGGCGATACACATGAAGAAAATAGAACAACACATGTTAGGAAATAGGTGATTGCAGTTGTTCAAAGATGTATTAATTCCCACAGTCGTTGCTCCTGGTAGGCGCTGATTGTGGAATGTGTGAGTCCTTGTGTAGACTTGTGGAATTGTGGAGTATGTAATCTTTGTGAGGGAGCGAAAAGGTCTCTCCTTTCTTCCAGAATTTATTGGCCTTAATGGTAAGGTTCTTTGGACTTATCTGTTGAGTAAGCAAACTGGTCTGGCCCAAAAGGCCTAAATCACTGCATTTGAGAACAGTTTCTGTGGTCGAGAGGGTTCAGCCCTGGGTCAGGGAGGCCTGTTGGATGTGGATGAACGCTTGCCATGTTGGTTGAGATAAGGCAGATGCACACGCTGGATTTAAGTGGCTCCTTGGTGTCTGGGTGTGGATTCCTTGTTTTATGGCTCCCTGAGTGGAGACATTTTGGTCCAGAGTTTCTTGTGGGTTCTCTGGCTGAGAAGGCCCATTGTTTTATTTCTTCTGGTTATAATTTTGTGAATTATATGATGCTGCTTTGTGCTGAGACGTTACACCACCTAGGGGGTCTGTGGGCACCTGTTCTTCTGTTTCATGTAAAAAGAAAAACTCCTCTTTCCTCTGTGTAGAATGTGCCCTGAGCAACAACAAAAGCAATGTGACCATACACATCAGGAGAGAGCTCTTCCCGGAACATGGACTTCTGTCAAAATTGCAAAAGCTGTCGAAAAGGGTTACAAAATTCTAAAAGTGTTTGAAGTGTGGCACTTTCCAAAAAGGTCTGATAAGCTTTTTACCAAATATATTAAAATGTTCCTCAAGACCAAACAGAAAAGTTCAGGATATCCATCCGGGGCAGTTGATGAAGCCACTAAATGTGAGTACATTCGCAAGTATAAGGAGAGTGAAGGGATCAAGTTGGATCCAAACTGTATTACCATTAATCCTGCCAAAAGATCCGTTGCTAAACTTGCGCTAAATTCGCTGTGGGGTAAGATGTGTCAAAGACCAAACAGATCAAACACGACCTTAATCTGTGATCCTACAGAGTGTTTACAGTTCATGTTCTCTGATATTTATAATGTGAACCAGTTCTCTTTTTTTGAATGATAAGGTTGCAATGGTGCAGTGGTGTTACGCAGACAATAGACTGATTAAACCAGTGAATACTAATGTATTCATTGGCATTTTCACTACTGCATATGCTAGACTTGAATTATACAATTTGATGGATCGATTGAATCAGTGTTGTTTGTACACTGACACCAACACTTTTAAAAAGTAAGGAAGGTAAGGATGCCACCCTTAAGCGATTACTTGGGTGGTCTTGATAGATGATGGTGATCAAATCGCAGGATTCGTAAGTGCAGGCCCTAAAACCTATGCTTACAAAACTATAAAGGGAAAAACAACTATGAAAGCTGAAGGCATTACTTTAAATTGTATCAATTCTGAAGCTGTCAATTTGAAATCACTAACAGACCTGGTGGACAAGCCAAGTGAAAAATCTGGATCAAACCGGTCAACTTATCACCTCACATAACCAAATTGTGAGAGATAAAAAAGGTTTTCATTTGAGAAACAAATCACAGTTAAAAAGGTTCAGGGTTGTGTATGATAAATGTATTTTTATTACCTGATTTCACAACTCTCCCTTACAGCTATTAAGACTATTCATGTACAGTTGCAATCAAAATTATTCAACCCCCATTTCAAATCAGGTTTGAACAAATCAAACCAAAGCAATTGAAATAGTTCAACACAACGAATGCTTCAAGTGGTTTCCCCAAATTCAACTGAAAATGCAACTTATAATGACTTCTCCAGTTTCAAAATTATTCAACCCCTTCATGGCAAGCATCTTTAGTACTTAGTAGGGTACCCTTTTGCTGTTATGACCTGCTGCACACGAGATGCATAGTCAGACAACAGCTCCAGTTCAGTAATATTCTTGGGTTTGTGTACTGCAACCACCTTCTTCAAATCCCACCTGAGATTTTCTTTGGGATTCAAGTCAGGTGACTCTGATGGCCCTGTAGAATCTTCCAGGACTTCTTCTGCAACCAAGACTTGGTGGAATATAAGGTATGCTTTGGATCATTGTCCTGTTGGAAGGTCCAATGACGCCCAAGCTTCAGCTTCCTCACAGATGGCATGACGTTTTCTCCTAGGATTTCATGATATTTCAATGAATGCATCTTGCCTTCCACATGCTGCAGGTTTCCAGTGCCAGAGAATCACAGAGCCAACACCATGCTTGACTGTGGGCAGAGTGTTCTTTTCAGTGTATGCTTCATTCTTCCTCCAGACATACTGCTGATCCATTGTGCCGAAAAGATCCAGTTTTGTTTCATTGCTCCACAGAACAGAATCCCAAAACTTCTGTGGCTTATTTATATGATTTTGAGCATATTGGAGGAGAATTTTCTTGTGCTTTTGGGTCAGTAGTGGTGTACGTCTTGGAGTTCTGGCATGGAAACCTTCTGTGTTTAGTACGTGCCTTACTGTGCTCACTGAAACCTCAATGCCTGTTGCCAAGAAGTCTTGCTGCAGGTCTTTTACAGTCACTCAAGGGTTTTTCACAACCTGCCTCTCAGAAATCCGGTTGCAGCCAATGATAGCTTCCTTTTTCTGCCCCATCCAGATAGTGTAACCACTGTTCCCTTAACTTTGAACTTGCAAACTATGCTTCCAACGGTGTCTCTAGGAACATTCCAGTGCCTTCGCTATCTTTTCGTATCCTGTTCCTTATTTGTGAAGGGCGATGATCTCTTCTCTTAACTTTGTGGCCCATTCTTTTGACCCATATTTCTAACATGCAGTCAAACGTGACACTCTACAAACCCCTAGCCAGTTCAGGTTTTTCATGTGTTCCAGCTCAAGCACACCTGGTGCAACTAATGAAGCCTTTGATTAGTTGCATCAAATGTGCTTGAGACAACACCTGTTTTGCATATTTGTGCTGTTGTGAGGGATTCTGTTCAGGGGGTTGAATAATTTTGAGACTGGAGAAGTCATTATAAGTTGCATTTTCAGTTGAATTTGGGGAAACCACTTGAAGCATTCATTGTATTTAAATATTTCAATTGCTTTTGATTGATTTGTTCATTGCAAACAGCTGAAAATCTGTAAATTTTGACAATAAACCTGATTTGCAATGGAGGTTGAATAATTTTGCAATTGTAGCTCGTCTCAGACCATCACACCATGAAATAATCGTGAAGTAATCAATGAGCATGTTTCTTTGATTGTTTATTTCTAGAATACTGTCGAAACTGGCATACACAATTAGATTCACTGTTCTCAGAAGTGGTTGTCGAAATCTGAGTTCCAAACGCATATTTCCCGACCTTATTAATGACAAATGTTGCCCACAATTGCCGTCAGGATTCAGGTTGAATGGAAATAAAATATACCCTTTCAGGTGCTCTTCTCTGTTTTTTGCTAATGCCTGATCTTTTAGCTACTTTCCTGATGCTAAAACTAAAGAATGGAATTCACTGACCACATTACTGTTCTGAAAAACAGGTTGAAACGGTTTTTCAGGATATTGAGTACCGTCTACGTAGAGTGCAATAAACGCTGCATCGTAATGTTTAAAATTAAAAGGGTTTTTATTGTATGATCCACTGAAGGCATCATTGTCTACCATCCCAAAGATAATGGTTTTAGGTAACGGTCCGAAGAAAAGATTCTCTTGTGAACAAATGTGGCTCCCTACAGCTAGACTGAAGGTCTTCATACAGACTCTTTCAATTGGGTATTTGGCTATGGCACTGAGGAGTGCATGAGCATGACAGAGTTTTACTGATGGAGAGATGGTTACCTTCTTCCCAAAAAGAGAAGCTTTGAGTATTTTCAGAATTAAATTTGCATTTCCTTCCTTCATCAAGCAAAATTCATCTTTACTGTGAACCATTTTAATATTCAAATTGATACCATTCAAAAAAAGTTTATCCTGAAAAAATATATCCGAGTGAATGTGTCAGATCAAACGTGTTGCTTTCAGCACTGAAACTGGCCCTTTGTTATGATCTTCGTTTCGACCATCTGGATCAGGGACATCCATATGCCCTGCTGTGTCTTTATAGAATATCCCAGTGCAAAATTGTGTGTCCATGGTGTCTTTTCCGTAGTTGAGAAGACTTTCAAAGGTAGCGCGGTATGGGTACGTGCTACTCAATAGAGATATACAGTGGGTATAGAAAAGAATCACCCCCCTTTAAAATAATCATCACATTTTGTTGCTTTTCAGCCTGAAATGAAAACGGACACAGTTTTTGTTTTATCCAGCTGTATTTACTCAGTGCAACTTATAACATCCAAGTGAAAGATATAACACCAACATGTCTCTACTAACTTTGCACATGTAGACTTTGCAATATTTGCCCACTCTTCTTTGCAGAACTGCTCAAGTTCAGTTAAATTTGATGGTGACCATTTTTGGACTGCAGTCTTCAAGTCATTCCACAGACTTTTAATGGGCTCTGACTAGGCCATGCAAGGACATTCACCTTTTTCTCCTTCAACCACTGTGTGGTCAGTTTTGCTGTGTGCTTTGGGTCATTGTCATGTTGGAAGGTAAACCTTCTTCCCATTGACAGACTTCCCATTGCAGAGGGCAGCAGATTTTCCTCAAGAATTTGATGGTATTTTGCCCCATCCATTTTTCCTTCTATCCTGACAAGTGCTCCAGTCCCTGCTGCAGAGAAACACTGCCATAAGAGGATATTACCACCTCCATGCTTTACTGTAGGAATGGTGTTATTTGTATGGTGAGCTGTGTTGGATTTCTGCCAGACATATCGCTTGGTGTTCAGGCCAAATAATTAAATTTTAGTCTCATCTGACCATAACAACTTTTTCCATGTGGACTCAGAATCTTCAAGGTATGTTTTGGCAAAGCTCAGTCGTGGGTAGCTTTTTTCTTGCAATCCTCCCATACAAGCCACATTTGTGGAGAATTTGTGATATTGTTGTCACATACACACAATGACCACTCTTTGTCATAAATTCCTGCAACTGCTTCAGAGTTGCTGTAGGCCTCTTGGTAGCCTCTCTGACCAGTTTCCTCCTGGAACTTTCATCCAGTTTGGAGCAACGTCCTGATTCAGGGAGGATCTGTGTTGTACCAAATAGCTTCCACTTCTTAATAATAGACTTCACTGTGCTTCTAGGCATTGATAAAGCCTTTGAATTTTTTTTTGTATCCATCTCCTGAGTTGTGCCTGTCCACAACTTTATCCCGGAGACCTTTTGACAGTGCCTTGCCACCCACAGTTGATTGTTTGCTTCAGTTGCACTACCAAGGAATGAAAAATGCTCCAGGAAAGCTCTTTTCATGCTGAGCTAATCAAAATGACCACAGCTGATCACAGTTGAAAGTCAAATGGCTTTGTGTGCCATTGAGAAGGTGATTAGCTATACCTGATTGAGTTTACGAGTCATTTTTAGGAGGGGGGTGATCCTTTTTCCAGCTCAGAGATTCTGTTTTTTTAATTTTTTTTCCTGACATGTTGGTGTCACTAGGTGAGCCACAAACATTCATTGCCAAAGAAGCTGGCTGTTCACAGAGTGCTGTATCCAAGCATGTTAACAGAAAGTTGAGTGGAAGGAAAAATTGTGGAAGAAAAAGATGCACAACCAACCGAGAGAACCGCAGCCTTATGAGGATTGTCAAGCAAAATCGATTCAAGAATTTGAGTGAACTTCACAAGCAATGGACTGAGGCTGGGGTCAAGGCATCAAGAGCCACCACACACAGACGTGCCAAGGAATTTGGCTACAGTTGTCGTATTCCTCTTGTTAAGCCACTCCTGAACCACAGACAACGTCAGAGGCGTCTTACTTGGGCTAACGAGAAGAAGAACTGGACTGTTGACCAGTGGTCCAATATCCTCTTTTCAGATGGGAGCAAGTTTTGTATTTCATTTGGAAACCAAGGTCCTAGAGTCTGGAGGAAGGGTGGAGAAGCTCATAGCCCAAGTTGCTTGAAGTCCAGTGTTCAGTTTCCACAGTCTGTGATGATTTGGGGTGCAATGTCATCTGCTGGTGTTGGTCCATTGTGTTTTTTGAAAACCAAAGTCACTGTACCCGTTTACCAAGAAATTTTGGAGCACTTCATGCTTCCTTCAGCTGACCAGCATTTTGAAGATGCTGATTTCATTTTCCAGCAGGATTTGGCACCTGCCCACACTGCCAAAAGCACCAGAAGTTGGTTAAATGACCATGGTGTTGGTGTGCTTGACTGGCCAGCAAACTCACCAGACCTGAACCCCATAGAGAATCTATGGGGTATTGTCAAGAGGAAAATGAGAAACAAGAGACCAAAAAATGCAGATGAGCTGAAGGCCACTGTCAAAGAAACCTGGGCTTCCATACCAACTCAGCAGTGCCACAAACTGATCACCTCCATGCCACGCCGAATTGAGGCAGCAATTAAAGCAAAAGGAGCCCCTACCAAGTAGGGGTCAGTCAATCAAAGCAACATCAACATTTTCCTTTCTAAAACAATTTGAAATCTCACATCGGTTACATAGGTTTAGATGCATAATACATGATTTGTTTTACATTCAGAAGTTTGAGCAAAACATGTAGATAGATTAAAAAAAAAAAACGTGTGTAAAGGACACTCGCACATAGTTCAGATTGTACGTGTGCTATTGACATTAATCATTTACCTATGACCCTATTATTTAATCAGGCTTATGTGTGTGTGAATGCACCAGAACCGGATTTAAAGTGTACGTGTACTATCAACATTAATCATTTACCTATGTCCTTATTATTAATCAGCGTTATGGTTACATGTGTGTGGGAACACAACAGATTGGACTTATTTATATGTAGGAACAAACATAACATTATTCATCTTTAACCTTCATCTGTCAAGATAAGTTTGATTTGATTGATCTATGTGAAGGAACACACCTATCATTAACCTACACCTGTCAAGATAAGGATGATTGATGATGACCTTTTGACCTACATCTGTCAAGATAAGGTTGACTGAAGATGACACTGAAGATGACACTTTTAGGACATACAACTGTCAAGATAAGATTTTGATGGTTTATGCAAACTATAACTCTCTCTCTCTGGTAGACTATCACCAGCAAAATGAAACTCAGAGTCTGGTGATGTCTATGGGTTTCATAGCATGGGTTTCTCCCAGCAGTCACTAACTGCAAAGAATTTGCAACTAAGTATTAAAAATGACAATTTATGATAGTGATCATATATAAAGGTGTGAAATACCTACACCATTTACAAGATTTGGGTGTAAATACCCTTAAATTAAAACCTTTGTCAATGTCCAAATATTTATAGACCCTCCAGGATTTTACAATTTTATGATCGCAGAAATCAACGCAAAATGAAGGAAACTCTATTAACAATATTCTGAGAGGCTTATAATGTTTCAAAATACTGCAGATTTTCCACAGATTTGGGTCAACACGCCTCATGTGATGTCATCACAACGTGCATTCACCCAAAGCCCTCTTCAATTCACATCCGTCAAACATGAGTACAGCTAAAAAGTCTCATGTACCAACAAACATCACTGCGAAAGACCATGCAAAACAATTCCGTGCAATTGCAATTTCGCCAATTCAAGTAGTTTTCCACAAAAAAAGCACAAAAACTCCGGAAGTTGCACTGCAAATTTTGAAAAAAAGTCACAGCAAAATCAAGTATTTTTGGCCACCACAATCACCAAATCCTGTACAGTGCGTACTACATACTTTAAATGCCTAGAAAGAATTTAGAAGCAGATCTATAAACAACTGAAACAATTTAGGCTTAGCAGTTATTTTAGCTAGATGTAAAAATAACATGAATGATCTTTTTAAAAGACTTTACAGTACTGGCTTACTGGTTTTCAATCAACCTCCTTTGTACCAACAGTGTACAAACAATGCTATCAATCTATCTATCTATCTATCTATCTATCTATCTATCTATCTATCTATCTATCTACAGTGGTGCTTGAAGTTTGTGAACCCATCAAAATTCTAAATTTGTTTATATTTACAGAATACAATTAAGGTGGTCAGTGAAAACATTGAATATCTTTTCTTTCAGTTTCAAGAGACTTGACAAATCACAAATTTTTGTTTTTACTGCACTTAAATCCCAGTTTTTCTAGAAATGGGGTTGTAATTTCACCTTCAAATTAACTGCTAATCCTTGAGGTTCACATACTTTTGCCACTCACAGATATGAAATATTGGATTATTTTCCTCAATAAATACATGACCAAGTACCTACCTACCTACCTACCTACCGACCGACTGACCGTGGGGGGAAAAAGTATTTGATCCCCTGCTGATTTTGTATGTTTGCCCACTGACAAAGAAATTATCAGTCTACAATTTTCATGGTAGGTGCATTTTAACAGTGAGAGACAGAATAACGACAAAAAAATCCAGAAAAACGCATTTCAAAAAATTTATAAATTGATTTGCATTTTAATGAGGGAAATAAGTATTTGACCCCTTCGACTTAATACTTGGTGGCAAAACCCTTGTTGGCAATCACAGAGACCAGATGTTTCTTATAGTTGGCCACCAGGTTTGCACACATCTCAGGAGGGATTTTGTCCCACTCCTCTTTGCAGATCCTCTCCAAGTCATTAAGGTCATTTTCAATGCCCTGGCTGAGGGAAGGAGGTTCTCACCCAAGATTTGACGGTACATGGCCCCGTCCATCATCCCTTTGATGTGGTGCAGTTGTCCTGTCCCCTTAGCCGAAAAACACCCCAAAGCATAATGTTCCCACCTCCATGTTTGACGGTGGGGATGGTGTTATGACTTGGGGTCATAGGCAGCATTCCTCTTCCTCCAAACCCGGCGAGTTGAGTTGACCACAACTGACCACAACACTTTCACCCAGTTCTCCTCTGAATCATTCAGGCAAACTTCAGATGGGCCTGTACATGTGCTTTCTTGAGCAAAGGGACCTTGCGGGCGCTGCAGGATTTCAGTCCTTCACGGCATAATGTGTTACCAATTGTTTTCTTGGTGACTATGGTCCCAGCTGCCTTGAGATCATTAACAAGATCCTCCCGTGTAGTTCTGGGCTGATTCCTCACCGTTCTCATGATCATTGAAACTCCACGAGGTGAGATCTTGCATGGAGCCCCAGACCGAGGGAGACTGACAGTTTCTTCCATTTGCGAATAATCGCACCAACTGTTGTCACCTTCTCACCAACCTACTTGGCGATGGTCTTGTGGCCCCTTCCAGCCTTGTGCAGGTCTACAATCTTGTCCCTGACATCCTTGGACAGCTCTTTGGTCTTGGCCATGGTGGAGAGTTTGGAATCTGATTGATTGATTGCTTCTGTGGACAGGTGTCTTTTATACAGGTAACAAACTCAGATTAGGAGCAATCCCGTTAAGAGACTGTTCCTAATCTCAGCTCATTACCTGTGTAAAAGACACCTGGGAGCCAGAAATCTTGCTGACTGATAGGGGATCAAATACTTATTTCCCTCATTAAAATGCAAATCAATTTCTAACTTTTTTGAAATGTGTTTTTCTGGATTTTTTTGTTCTTATTCTGTCTCTCACTGTTAAAATACACCTACCATTAAAATTATAGACTGATCATTTCTTTGTCAGTGGGCAAACATACAAAATCAGCAGGGGATCAAATACTTTTTTCCCCCCACTGTATCTATCTATTTACTTACCTACCTACCTACCTACCTCTGCCTTTTACTTTAAAATAGTTCAGATTTGCCCTGATATATCCTCTCTACCTTTATTTGGCAACCTTAAGAATTTTATTACCTGGAACATTAGTGATTAGGTCCCACATTGCTGGGACTGTGATATGTATCCAGTTGCAATTTCAACATGCTATATCCATTGTGCAATGAAATCTGACAGGAAATTTATAGATGCACAGCCTCATTAAAATAAGTGCAGTGACAAAATAAAATGGACAAGTACTAACTACCTAATTTATCTATCAACTGCCAGGTTCAGTATGGAGGCACCTGAGGTGGCCAGCCAAATTTGAGTCTGAAAAGATTTATATTCTTCAAACAACAGGTATTCAGTATAATATTCAGTTACTTACGGAGACTAAAAGAATGTGCAGCCCCACCATATATCTCTGTAAGGAATCATACAAAAACAGGATGTTAGATTATTTATGTGTTTTCTATAATGTGTACATGCAGAAAAGCACAATAACTGTGATAAGATAAGATGTGATAAGATAAGATAAGACTTTATTGATCCCAAGCTAAACTTAGCATTCCATCAGCATACATAAAAGACAAAGCACAAATACACATAAGAAATAAAGTCAGAATAAAATAAAGATAAAATAAGATAAAGTAAAATAAATATTGAAAATATTGAAACATAAAATAATATTTAAAAGTAAAATGATAAAAATGTCTGCATAGCATATATTTTATAATATAAATAGTAAACCTGTATAGTATGTATCATATATCATCTATAGCTATGCTAAGGTACAGGGAGTACAGTATACTGTATTGCAGTTCTATACAGAATAATAGTTGCAGTCCCCTCCAAAAGCATTTGAATAGCAAGGCCAACTTTTTTGTTTTTGCTATATACTGAAGACTTTTCAGTTTGAGATCAAAAGATGAATGAGATGAACGATCAGAATTTCAGCTTTTATTTCTTGATATTTAAATCTACTGTATGATGAGTTAAACAACTTAGAACATGGCACCTCTGGTGGCAGACGACCCAATTCTTTGAGTGAGCAAAAGTATTGGAACAGATAGTCTTAATGTAAATAACACTATTTGGTTGCATATCTCCTGCTTGCAATAACTGGATCAAGCCGGCGACCCACTGAGATCACCAAACTGTTGCATTGTTCTACTGTGATGCTTATCCTGGCTTGATTCACAGCTTCTTTCAGTTGTTGTTTGTTTTAGAGGGTTTCTCCCTTCAGTCTCCTCTTCAGGGGGTGAAATGCATGCTCAGTTTGGTTAAGGACTGGTGGTTGACTTGGCCACTCTAAAACATTCTACTTTATTCCCCTGCTGAAGTCTTTTGTTGTGTTGGCATTGTGTTTTGGGTCATTGTCTTGCTGCATGATGAAGTTCCTCCCAATTAGATTGGATGCATTAAACTGGCAGACAGAATGTTTCTGTGGATTTCTGAATTCATTCTGCTGATAGCATCATGAATTACATCATCAATAAAGATAAGTGAGCCCATTCCAGAAGCAGCCATGCAAGCCCAAGCCAGGACACTACCTCCACCATGCTTGACTGATGGCCTTGTATGTTTTGGATCATGAGCAGATCCTTTCATTCTCCACACTTTGGCCTTTCCATCACTTTAGTAGTGGTTAATCTTAGTTCCAGAACTTTTGTGGCTCATATTTGTATTTCATTGTGAATGCCAATCTGGCTTCCTAATTCTTACTGCCGATGAGTGATTTGTATCTTGTGGTATGGCCTCTCTATTTCCACTCTCAAAGTCCTGATCAAAAGGTGGATTGTGGTACCTTCACCCCTACCCTGTGGAGGTTGTTGGTGATGTCACTGACTGTTGTTTTTAGGTTTTTCTTCACAGCTCTCACAATGTTTCTGTCATCAACTGCTGTTGTTTTCCTTGACTGACCTGTTCCAGGTCTGGTTGTTAGTACACCAGTGGTTTCTTTCTTTTTCAAGACATTCCAAGTAGTTGTATTGTCTATGTCCAATGCTTGTGAAATGGCTCCAAGTGATTTTCCCTCTTTTCTCAGCTTCAAAATGGCTTGCTTTTCTCCCATAGACAGCTTTCTGGTCTTCATGTAGGTTAATCTTTTTTAACAACAAAAGCAGTCTTCACACACAAAACCCAGGGCTCAGCCGGAGTAGATATTCAGAGCTATTAATTATTTAAACAATCAATCTAACAGGGCACACCTGACCAACAAGAAACACATCAGTCACATGTTGCAATATTTATGATCACTTGAAAAATGGGTTGGTTCAATGAAAGGTGCCATGTTCTAAGTTGTTTAACAAATCATAGATTTAAATATCAGGAAATGTCTTCAGTGTATAGCAAAAACAAAAGAATTGGCCTTGCATTTCCAATACTTTCAGAGGGGACTGTATGTATACAGTATTATCCATAGATGAGATATTTCTCCACAGATGAGGTGGAATATATCCACAGATAATAATCTTAGTGGAGAATTTATTATGTTAAAAAATGTCAATTATTTTGATATTCGTATCTGACATACAGTACTGTGCAAAAGTTTTAGGTACATGCAAAGAAATGCTGTAGAGCAAAGATGCCTTCAAAATAATGAAATTAAATGTTTCTACTTTTAAAAAAATATATACCGTAAATAGCAGTAAATGGTAGTAAATGAAACAAAGTCAATATTTGGTGTGACAAAAAAATAAAAATAAAAATAGTAGTCTCCGGTACAATTTGTGCAGTTTTATAAGGAAATTAGCTGGTAAGTTTTATTGAGCATCATGCAGAACCAGCCACAGTTTCTTCTGGAGACTTTGACTGTCATACTTGCTTCTTATTTTTGCAGCAAAACCCAGCAGCCTTCATTGTGCTTTTTTGTCTGAAAAGTGGCCTCTTACGTAATATGCTGCTTTTGTTAATGACTAACATTCCTGTAACGTTTAATTTTGTGCTAGAAAACTAATGCTTGGGAATCTAATGTTTTTGTACTGACTTCATAATGTAGAAGTCAAAAATAAAAATCTTTAACAAAGTTTGCACTAAAAAAATTGGGTGCCTAAAACTTTTGCACAGTATGTATTTAAGAACTAAATCAAAGTGTCAGTGGGATAGGCAAATCTATTATGCCGCAAACAAAGAGGTTAGACTCTCATTGTGCTCTAGATCTGATATTTGAAGAATTGTTTTATACTGTAAACTGCCTATGAGCCTTCTGCTGTATTTTTTTTAAAAGATATGTTTTATTTTATTCTACATTTCTGCATAAGTACAGTGACTAAACAGAATGCCCGGATGCATTAAAGATAATGACCAGGTGAAAAAAGCAGCTTGAATTATACCAGTAATGATTCAGGATAATGATCACATTTATGTGATGACCTAAAAGAATTATGATTTTAGTCTTATCATTTCCATATTTATAGCAGTTGAGTGGTCACTAGTTAGTTTGTTACTAAAAATAAAACAAACATAAAATATCATAATATGAGCCTTTTGTACAGTTAAATCAAGGTCATACACTATGTGGCCAACAGTATGTGGACACCTGATAATCACACCTGCTTGTTGGACATCCCATTCCAAAACCATGGACATCGATATAGAGTTGGTCCCTCCCTTTGTGGCTATAACAGCATCTATTTTTCTGGGAAGGCTTTCTACAAGATTTTGTAGATGTCTGTGCTCATTCAGTTAAAAGAGCATTTAAGCATTATATTCCAATTCATCCCAAAGGTGCTCAGTGGTGCTGAGGTCTGGGCTCTGTGCAGGCCACTGATCAGAAGGTCAGGGGTTCAAGCCCCAGCACCACCCAAAGTTGCCACTGTTGGGCCCTTGAGCAAGGCCCTTAACCTTCTCTGATCCAGGCATGCTGTTATGGCTGACCCTGCACTCTGACCCCAACTTCCTAACAAGCTGTGATATGTGAAGAAAAGAATTTCACTGTACTGTACATGTGACAACAAAAACTTCTTCTTTACACACAGGGGCACAGTCATGCTGGAAAATGAAAATGCTACAAAGTTGGAAGCATGCAATTGTCTAAAATAGCAGTTAGAAATATTCAAACTGACAATAACATGCCTATAGAAAATCATGATACCCTGTCAAAATCCTTACCTTTTGTCACATTACACCCTGGAAATTAAAATAAATTAAATCTAACTTTTGCCAGCTGTATTTACACATTATAACCCTCAACATCTACATGGAAATAACATTAAAAAAAAAAAAAAAATTCTGAACAATTATTAAAATTTAATTAGTGAAATACCTGGTTTGTATAAGTGATCAGCCCCTTAGAGTAACCATTATAAACTTGCTCAGGTACAACCAGTCATGTCCCAGATCACACCCCATGCTAACTGCCCTGCACCTGACATCAATTGCAGTGATTTTGATTACTTCATAACAAAACCGGCTGTTCCATGATGATTCCATTACTAGTAGTGCATGGCAATGCAAAGAATACACCATGGTTGGAAAGGTGCTTCCAAAAGGGCTCTGGAACAAAGTTGTGGAAAGGCACAAGTTAGGAGAAGGATATAAAAAGATTTCAAAGGCTTTAACTATCCCTCTGAGTACCGTTCAGAGCATTATTAAGAAGTGGAAAGTGTATGGGACCACCAACACCTTGCCTAGATTGGGCCATCCCTCCAAACTGGATGACCGAGCCAGGAGGATATTGATCAGGGAAGCTACCAAGAGGCCAATGGCAACTTTGAAAGACTTACAAGTCCTTATGGCAGAGATTGGTCAGCCTGTGCATGTGACAACCATCTCACAAGCTTTACACAAAGCTGGCCTGTATGGCAAAGTGGCAAGAAAGAAGCCTCTTCTGAAAAAGCTTTGCAAAAAACCACTTGGAAGATTCTAATGCCATGTGGCAAAAGGTTTTATGGTCAGATGAGACCAAGATTGAACTTTTTGGACTGCAAGCATTATGTTTGGCAAAAACAAACACAGCACACCACACAAAACACACCATACCTATTGTGAAGCATGGTGGTGGCAACATTATGTTGTAGGGGTGTTTCTCTTCAGCGGGGACTGGGCAATTGTTTAGGATTGAAGGGAAAATGGATGGTGCCAAGTACACCCAAATTCTTGAGTAAAACCTGCGGCCCTCTGCTAGACAGCTGAAGATGGGCAGGTGGTTCATCTTCCAGCACAACAACGACCCTAAACACACTGTCCAAAAAACTACACAGTGGCTTAATGATGGGAAGGTGAATGTCCTTGAGTGGCCAAGTCAGAGCCCTGACCTAAATCCAATTGAAAATCTTTGGATGGACTTGAAGACAGCAGTCAATTGAGATGGACAGTAGCACAGTGGAATCGTGTTTTGTGGTCAGACGAGTCAACATTTTATATAGTTTTTGGACAAAACAGCCATCGTGTTCTCCAGGCCAAAGAGGAAAAGGGCCATCCAAGCTGTTATCAACATCAGGTCCAAAAGCCAGCATCTGTCATGGTATGGGGGTGTGTCAGTGCCCATGGCATGGGTAACTTGCACATCTGTTAGGGCACCATTAATGCAGAAAGATATGTACACATTTTGGAGAAACATATGCTGCCATCCAGAGCAGGACAACGCCAAACCACATTCTGCCTGGATTACAAGCGCATGGCTGCGTAAGCAGAGTTCTGCTTGATAAACTTAACCAACTGTGGGCTTCTAGGGTTGTCAAAGGTACCGGTACTTTGGTACTAAGTCGGTACTAAAAAAAAAAAGAAAAAAGTTGGCGGTACCAGATTTTCACAGGTACCGGTAGTACCAAGTACCGGCTCAACCCGGTACTGATGCGCTGTCTGACAGTCTCAAAGTTTTGTGACCAAATGAGGAAACATATTAAACCTATTAAAGCACTTTAGAGACCAACACCCGGATTTATTCAAGGAGTTCAACAGGTGAATTTCAAATTATGGTAGCTGTTGCATTATGGATGTTGTAGCATAGTTTAATTCAAGTGTAGGATTGCAAAAACATCCTCGTTTTTGCTTTCTTAATGGTTAGCATGCGCATGTATGGACCGCCGGTGGACCATCACATTGTTAAGTGTAAAACTATGCTATGTACACAGCTTTTGTGTGTACGTAGGTACTCATGCAATATATCTTTGGAATGCTAAGATTCTTGTGATACAAACCGTTTAAAGATACAATCACAACAGCAGCTACAATCAACGTCTTTGTCAGACCAGCGACATACAAACACACTTACAAAACTGAGGCAACTCACCTATGAAGCCTCATAATAGTCCACTGATCCATAACATCTCAACAAGAACTGTCTTGTTACATTGGCAAAGGTCCAAGTGATCCAATTAAGTGAAAATATTTAGTCCAAAACAAATTATTACATCAATAAATACCCACTGACTATTGCTGTGTCATTTCAAATTATAGGCAGATAACTCCGGTTCACTTTCAGCACTTCAGTTTAAAAGTCCATGCGTAAAGCTGCCTAACTAGTGGCAAGTGTTTCATTTCAGAAACTTTTTTACATAGTTTGTATTTTTTGCTTGTAATTTATTTAGTTATTATTTACTTGAAGGGAAAGAAACCTAAGGCTAAAACTTCAGAAATACTTGAAATATACATATACATTTGTTTGAATTTATTTTAATATTTAACTTTATAAATAAGAAGTGTGTGTTCAATTATGGCATATTTCTGTGTTTTGCATGCTTGTCATTTTTTTTGTTTATTTATTTTTATACCTTTAATTACTTTAATTTAAATACACACTAATATACTTGAAGGATACAGAATGGCATTGTTTTTTAAAATACATTTTATATTGATATTTAACTTTATTAATAAAATAATGTGTTGTTCAATTAGCATGTTTTTGTGTTTTGCTTTGGTACCAAAATTGGTACAGATTACTGAAATTTTGGTACTGTGACAACCCTGGTGTCTTCAGTGCCCAAACGCTTATTAAGTGTTATTAAAAGAAAAGGTGATGTTACACAGCGGTAAACAGTCGACTGTCTTAATTTCTTTGGAGTGTGTTGCAGTTATCAGATTTGAAATGAGTGTATATTTTCAAAAATAAATTAAATTCACAAAGTAAAACATCAAATAATGTGTTAATAATGTGTTTTCAATATAGTACAGGGTGAACTGAATTTTCAAATTACTCTTTTTGTTTGCCTTTTTGCATTTTCCATACTGTCCCAACTTTTTCGGAATTGGGGTTGTATTTGCAAACTCGTTTTCAGTTACTTATGTAAAGATGAACTCTGTGCATATGCCATCATCACTGAACATATACAAACAAAAACAGGAGGTTAGATTGTGCTCTGATTGGTGATTTTATGCATAAAGGCACTAAAACCAAGAATGCTAATCATAATAATCCTCATATTATTAAAGGTTGACTAAGAAAAGACTCTGAAAAGAATACTCACTTGGGGTAAGAATTCTCCTTGTCACCAGTGGCCCTTTCACAGCTTGTCCGCTGCCCTTATGGACAGCTATGAAGGCTGTGTGTGAGCTGCTCACTCCAGACTTCTTTCTCAGTTCCACCACTCTGGCCTTCAGAGACTCTTTATCAGCTCCATCATCCTGCTCTTCCCTTTCCAGAGAGCGGATCAGAGAGCGGGCGCCCAGCCTGTGGATGGCCTGTCTATACAAACACACGCACACACACAGCTCAATGAGTAACAATTAAGCAGATACGTAACTGTAACTGCTATTCTGTCATATTGTAGTTAATTAAGATTTGCGGTATACTATAATCTTGACCATGTGTCTTCCATCATTTGAGATGCTTCTGTTTGAAATTTAGTAGTTCTCAGTTATCTTGGAGTAGTTCAGCACAATCTAAAAAGTTAATACCACACATCCACATGTCTTGGCTAAATATAACTCAATTCATTTTGAAATAATCTGAACGACCCAAATCCTTAATAAACTTTTAGCTGCTTCAGCTTATCCCACTAAACTGTCAGGGACTTTGGTACTATCCATGGATACTGTCAGATATAGTACCTTTAACTAATATTGAGTACTGTAAGCTGAGTGACAGGTATGACAGCTAAAGCCAGGGTTTATTATATGATTACACACACATCATAATAAGATGAGACAATGGTTGCTTCTACTATTTGTGGCAGTTACCCGCTATTCTCAGCAGGCTTCAAGGAGAAGTGGACAATGTTTGAGACCTCTTGATCTCCTAGGGGGTACTGTACTGATATTTTCCCCTTAGCGTCTGGTTTCTGACATTCCTAGGCACAGAGAAAGAGGCTATGTGATTGTAATTATGAGTAGATCCAGTCATTTCCTTGTATGAGACTTGCAATTTAAATAAATGTTTGAGCTGAATTTTCTCTCACTCATGTTGTACTTTTTCCATTATGAAATGTGCATAAATAATTGCAAATTCATGGAGTAATAAACAGAAATAAGGGAAAGCTTGCAAACAGTTTCCAAACAGTACATTCCGATTCAGAATCTGAAAAAAGTGAGTTTTCCAGTGTGGAAAAAGCTCTCACCTCTCCTTTCAGCTGGGCATAAATCAGTGCTCTTTGACCATGGAAAAGTGTTTTAATCGGGGGGCTCAGACGGGTAAAAGACAAACCAGTCCAATCCTCGGTGATATCAATCACTGCTGGTTGTAAAGCATAGCGGAGAGACTGCATTACCTAGCATCGGGAATTAAAGACAAAGAATGTTCAATAATAAGTGTTAAAATGTAGAAATATTTCTCAATAAAGCCCCCTTCTGTTTGTCAGTGGAAAAGTGAGAGACAGAAAACAGGCATAATTATCTGTACATACTATAAATGACCATAAATTACAAACATCAAATAATTTAAATTAAATCGTGACTACTAAAGTGAGAAGTGCTTCATTATTTGACACCATTAGGTTTTTGTACAAGTTACTGCTATTCTTGTTTGTTTTTGTTGCTGTTTGAGAATAACCCAGTCTTACTTTGGCCTGCATGCGCTCATTTCCTGTGATGAACTGGGCGTGGCCAGAGCTGTTCTCAGCCAATCCTTTAATGAGTGCAGTACTTGCACCTTCACCAATCCCAAATGAAAAGCATCTGTTTAAAAGAGGTGGATTATAAAACCCTTATGAGTGTTCTAGATATAGAAATTTATCAAAAGAAAACGGAAACACACTAAGTAAGAAGTAAACAGAGTGAGGCATGCTCTTATAGGAAAATAATCAACCATGTGGTAGTGTGATACGGCCATGATTTGAAGACTTTCTCTTCTTTTTCTCTGTTAACTTTAATAATAAAAAAGCAACACTTGTGGAAAACTTCAAGTTAAAGCTTTACCTCTGACTGTTACATAGCACTACCAGAGTCTCCTGTCATAAACGTTAAATAAACTTTCTGCTTATAGAAGTTTCTGCTTATAGGATTCACTGTAGCACTATTTACTTTGTAAATTAACAACTCTTTTCTCTTTTAAAATACTTTTATTGTTAGTCTTGAATAATGAGTGCCTGCCGTACAAGTCCATGTAAGTTGTTATTGTAGAAAAGATATAGACTACTGAACGCTCACATGCAGCAGTGGTGTGGTACAATACATTTTCTTTTTTGGTGTGGATATCAGATTTGCTTTAGTTATTTGCTTTTGCTTTTGTTATTTAAAGCAGTTTGCACCTTGGTGCAGTTCTGAACATATAATGCTAATGCTCAATGTAATAAAGATATTTGTACCTCACACATAGATATATAGGTGCATCTAAAAAAATTTGAATATCGTGGAAAAGTTCATTTTTTCCATAATTTAATTCAAAAAGTGGAACTTTAATATATTCTAGATTCATTACAAATAAAGTGAAATATGGCAATATGGAAATAATTCCAGAGAACAGCTCTAATCAGCTAATTAACTCAAAACACCTGCAAAGGTTTCCTGAGCCTTTAATCTCTCAGTATGGTTCAGTAAACACAACTACAATATTCATGGAATAGTATTCATGGAAAGTTGACTGGAAGTGAAAAGTGTGGTAGGAAAAGGTGCACAAGCAACAAGGATGACCGCAGCCTTGAGAGGATTGTCAAGCGAAGCCAATTCAAAAACTTGGGGGAGCTTCACAAGGAGTGGACTGAGGCTGGAGTCAGTGCATCAAGAGATGCACACAGACATGTCCAGGAAATGGGCTGCAATTGTCGCATTCCTAGTGTCAAGCCATTCCTGAACCAGAGACCGTGTCAGAAGCGTATTACCTGGGCTAAGGAGAAAAAGAACTGGACCGTTGCTCAGTGGTCCAAAGTCCCCTTTTCAGATTAAATAAAATTTTGCATTTCATTTGGAAATCAAGGTCCCAGAGTCTGGAGGAAGAGGAAGGCACAGAATCCAAGTTGCTTGAAGTCCAGTGTGAAGTTTCCACAGTCAGTGATGATTTGGGGTGCCATGTCATCTGCAGTGCCACAGGCTGATTGCCTCCATGCCACGCCACATTTATGCAGTAATTCGTGCTAAAGGAGCCCCGACCAAGTACTGAGTGCATAAATTAACATATTTTTCAGAAGTTCGACATTTCTGTATTATAAATTCTTTATTCTAATATTTTGATATCCTGGATTTTTGATTTCCATGAGCTGTAAGCCGTAATCATCAAGATTAAAACAAAAAAAGGCTAGAAATATTTCACTTTATTTGTAATGAATCTAGAAAATATGAATGTTCCACTTTTTGAATTAAATTACGGGAAAAAATGAACTTTTCCACGATATTCTAATTTTCTGAGATGCGCCTGTATGTATTAGAAATTGTTAAAGGGGTCATATCATGCTTTTTAAATGTTAATTATTTTGTTTATTGGGTGTAATAAAATAGGTTAACATGCATTAACATTCAAAAAATGCATTATTTGTCAAATAATGTACATTATTGCAGTGCCTCTATTCCCAGGCTGCCTGAAACACTCCGATTTCTCCAAAGCCCCTCCTTCCAAAAAGCCCAGAGTGCTCTGATTAGCCAGCTGACCCGTTGCGTTGTGATTGGCCGAAAGCCTTACGAGTGTGTCAGAAATGTAATGCCCCTTGGGTTAGCTTTAGCCTCCAAAGCTTATAAAGCAATTCTATGCTCCTAAGTAACATATCGTCAGTTTTAACGTATCAGTTTGAGCCCAATTCAGATTCAGAAAATGTGAATGATCAAGCGGAAGCAAGTTTGCAAACACAATTTGAGCACTTTGTGGCACAGAGAAATTACGGAAGTAAATCTGGACTTCGAACAACGCGTTTCGGGCAGGTCTGGAGCAGTGTTCTCTGTTAGATAAAATAAATCCCTTTGGGGATCCTATTAGCTTTGGGGTCCTATTAGCTTTGGGACTTTGCAGAGCTTATACATGCACAAACAGATACATTGCACACCCAAACAAAAGGAAAACATTAAAAATCATGATATGACCCCTATAAAGCTTTAAACAGCACATACCTGTGGAAATCAGCATTTCTCCTCACACAGTGAAGAACGTCTTTGGTGTTTCCTACTTCACCATCTGTAAATATGAACAGCTGAAAAGACAGAGAAGAAATTGAAAAACATCCAGGGAAAAAAATATCAGCAAAGATGAAAAAAAGCTTTCTGCAACATTTTCTTTTATAACTCTCCCCGGAATTGTGTGTTGACACTGCAGTGATACTTCATTGTCTAGACAAGCCACTGTCTACGACACAAAGCCAGACAGCCACACAGACAGTAACCCGAGTTCAAAATCTGGACCTATGAGCCGCAATGTTACTTGTTGCTACCACCCAGCCTTGTATCGTTTCATCTAATTTCATCCATGCTTGTGTCTGACTAACGAACTGAGTGACAGCAATACTCCATATTCACTGGTTCATGTGAGGATTACTCACGGGAAGAAGGATTCATATTGAGAGCCAAAGCCATAGATGTTGAAGTAACAGCCTATGGGGAGACTCTTCAGCAGCAGGAGCAGAGTGTCCTGAACACATCATTTTTCACATACTGTAGTCAGTATTATTTTTTAAAATGTAACATAAATTCATTTGAAAAACTATTATAATTTTTACATGGCAAAAACAGTTAAGTGTTGAATCTTACCCTTCCACACATGATGCGTTCTTGTGCACCTGGTCCATTCTGTATGCTGCAGCTCATACTGCCAGATCTGTCCATAACAAACACAAACTCACCACACGACGACATAGAGGAATCACTGACTCAGGAAACTCTGGATAGAAACTGACCATGACAACAGGGTCTCCCATGAGAGTCCCTAAGATAAGAAAAAATAATCCGAAATGTAATGAAAGGAAAGCAAGAACAGAAGACATGTTAGCTTTTGTTAAAAATTCTCTGAAATCCATAAATGGTATGCCTTTCAGTTTTTTTTTCCTTCTCTTTTACCATAATTTAGTAAAGAGTTTCATGAAATTGTACCTGGCTGTGCTGTGGGAGCTCCAGCCTCCACTATAGCAGTGAGCTGATGGGGATTCTGATAATATAGATACAGCTGAACATCTTGGTCAAACATATGACCTGCACAAAGGCTCACCTAAACACACACACACACACACACACACACACACACACACACACACACACACACACACACACACACACACACACACACACACACATACAGAGTATACACACACAGTATACCTGAATCTCTGCTTACATAGAATCCTATTAAAAGTTATATGCAGATGAGAGGCTGTATTTACTGCCAGTGTTAAATGTTACCAAAACAATGACAAGTATGTGAGTCCTGAAATAAGTATTTGGACTTATTTCAGTGTTATTTAATATACTTCCAGTGCATATTTCTTCACATTTACAAATTTATCAAGTCCTAGATATAAATTCTGCAAAAATATTCTCATGCAAATTGTACCTTGTGTCATTATAAAAGACGTTGCCATTTTTAAGTCAGATTTCAACAAGTATCACTCATGGTAAAAAGTTCATTTTTCATATATTAAAGTTCCACTTTTTGAATTAAATTACGGAACAAAATTTTTACACTTTTTCACGATATTTAAATTTTTTGAGATGCACCTGTATTATTCATATTGAATAGATGCACCCTAAATGAATACAAATACAGAAAGTTTGCTGATAAAAATGAAATAGGCATCACAATGAAATGCTGCTTAAAGGATCTCTTTTTGACTTGCAAAAAACACTACACTTTTCTCATCTTTCCAAAATGTAACAAATCAAAAAAACAGACTAAATCTTATCAAACATTATTAGATGGCAATGGACAGTTTCTCCCATTCTGTCTAGGAGATCCTCTCAACCTCGATCAGATTGGATGGGGAGCCCCTCTGAACTGCCATCTTCAGGTCTCTCCACAGATGTTCATCCTTCCCTCAATTCCCCCCATACCTGCTGCTCAGAAGTACCCCCATAGCATGATGCTGCGACCACCATGCTTAACCACAGGAATGGTAATAGCCAGCTGATGAGCCATAACTGGGATTTTTTTTTGCCACATGTTACTCATGCTCTCAGAGTCCTTATGTCTTTTACTCAGGAGTGACTTCCATCTAGCCACTCTGCCATAAAGGCCTGATTGATGGAGCATTTAATTCCACCACCTGGGTGCCAGTACAAATAAAAGCCTTGATGCAGGTCTTCCTTGTACCTTGATAGATAGTGGGTCCATCAAGCCATGCTAGAAGCTTGGAGGGAGCATGGTGCAGAGCAGATGTGATAAGTACTTTAAGGTAATGGTCCATTTTGTGGTTTTGTAGGGAATCATCAGTGTTTTAAATCTGATGCAGACAGCTACAGGAAACCAGTGGAGGGAGCATAGCAATGGGGTCATTAGGGATCACCTGCAGGGGTCAGATGGTACACAGGGGCAGACCTGCCAGGAGTGAGTTTCAGTCTTTCAGCGTTGAAATGACAAGGAACTTAGCAAACACCTGAGTGGCCTTTGTGGACAGAAATGTTCAGATCCTCCTGATGTTGTAAAGATAAAACCTGCATGATCGAGCCAGTTTAGCCATGTGATGTGATATGAAAAGATACAAATACACAAACGTAAGAGAGGTCTCTCTCTCTCTTTCTCTCTCTCTCTCTCTCTCTCTCTCTCTCTCTCTTCCACACACACGTGCACACACACACACACACACACACACACACACACACACACACACACACACACACCTTTGCCTTTGTGTGATCTGTGTTGAGGAACATCAGGGGCTTTAGAGGACATTTGGATTGTACTTTAGTGATGAAGTTTGGAGAACTCACATGTGCAGTAAAAGAGAGAATAGGGAACACCAGGGGAACTTGATGTTATCTCTGACACTATACCACCACCTGAACCTGAAAATAAAATGGAAAACAGATTACAGGATTCATTTACCAGTAAGATTACCCATTTAGCTACAGTGGGGGAAAAATTATTTGATCCCCTGCTGATTTTGTACATTTGCCCACTGACAAAGAAATTATCAGTCTATAATTTTAATGGTAGGTGTATTTTAACAGTGAGAGACAGAAAAATCCAGAAAAATGCATTTCAAAAAAGCTATAAATTGATTTGCATTTTAATGAGGGAAATAAGTATTTGACCCCTTTGACTTAGTACTTGGTGGCAAAACCCTTGTTGGCAATCACAGAGATCAGACCTTTCTTGTAGTTGGCCACCAGGTTTGCACACATCTCAGGAGGGATTTTGTCCCACTCCTCTTTGCAGATCCTCTCCATGTCATTAAGGTCATTTTCAATGCCCTGGCTGAGGGAAGGAGGTTCTCACCCAAGATTTGACAGTACATGGCCCCGTCCATCGTCCCTTTGATGTGGTGCAGTTGTCCTGTCCCCTTAGCAGAAAAACACCCCCAAAGCATAATGTTCCCACCTCCATGTTTGACAGTGGGGATGGTGTTATGACTTGGGGTCATAGGCAGCATTCCTCCTCCTCCAAACACGGCGAGTTGAGTTGATGCCAAAGAAATCTGACCACAACACTTTCACCCAGTTCTCCTCTGAATCATTCAGGCAAACTTCAGACGGGCCTGTACATGTGTTTTCTTGAGCAGGGGGACCTTGCGGGCGCTGCAGGATTTCAGTCCTTCATGGCGTAGTGTGTTACCAATTGTTTTCTTGGTGACTATGGTCCCAGCTGCCTTGAGATCATTAACAAGATCCTCCTGTGTAGTTCTGGGCTGATTCCTCACCGTTCTCATGATCATTGAAACTCCACGAGGTGAGATCTTGCATGGAGCCCCAGACCGAGGGAAACTGACAGCTTCTTCCATTTGCGAATAATCGCACCAACTGTTGTCAGCTTCTCACCAAGCTGCTTGGCGATGGTCTTGTAGCCCATTCCAGCCTTGTGTAGGTCTACAATCTTGTCCCTGACATCCTTGGACAGCTCTTTGGTCTTGGCCATGGTGGAGAGTTTGGAATCTGATTGATTGATTGCTTCTGTGGACAGGTGTCTTTTTACAGGTAACAAACTGAGATTAGGAGCACTCCCTTTAAGAGAGTGCTCCTAATCTCAGCTCATTACCTGTGTAAAAGACACCTGAGAGCCAGAAATCTTGCTGATTGATAGGGGGTCAAATACTTATTTCCCTCATTAAAATGCAAATCAATTTATAACTTTTTTGAAATGTGTTTTTCTGGATTTTTTTTGTTATTCTGTCTCTCACTGTTAATATACACCTACCATTAAAATTATAGACTGATCATTTCTTTGTCAGTGGGCAAACATACAAAATCAGCAGGGGATCAAATACTTTTTTCCCCCACTGTAAGAGCATGTTCGATCAGTATAATTCTTTACATTGAGATGAGTGTGTGACAGTGAAATACATCATATTTTTCAATAATGTGTCTTTAGTATGTGACAGTAAAGTGTGTGCTGGTGGATGTGTGTGTTTAATACCAGCTGGTGTATAGCGGGGGTTGAGCACTGCAGGCAGGCAGAACTGCAGTGAACGGTCAGCCTGCACACTCAGCTCAGTGATATAGATGAAGGTGATGGCGGCACTCTGGCCTGGGGGCAGAGAGCCTACACTCAGCCTGAACATGTCCACAGACTCCTCACTCTCCTCCAGCAGAAAAGCCTGTTCACCTGAACTGAATACATCATCATACTGCTCCCGCGCCTGACACAGAGGCAAAATACATGTGTTTATGTCACATTCCCTCTCAGTCTGAGGCATGCTGATTACCTACAATCTACAATCCATACTGCACTGACATTCCTGTTAACTAGTCTAAAGAATACTGCAGGTAAGATCACATTAGTGTGCTTTAAGTTGTTCTATCTTGAATTTATTCTCTACTGGTAAGGTAGGATTCCGACTTTTGTGTACTATCTACTTGACTTAGTTAGATCTAGATTCTTGCCACTAGAATTGTGTAATAATTTTAATAATAATATAAAAATAATAATAATATTGTTGATTCTGTAGTGTTGCTTGGAAGGGTTTGTTAGTCTATGTTAATTAGTCCTCTCAGGTGGTTAATCAAGCATAATTTCAATCTCCCTTAAGGTATGAATTGTGGGCAGGGCTTACTAAGATATATTGAAGGTTATTTATTAGAAGTATAAATTTAGATAAAGTATCAAGTTTAGTATTGTTTTTCTTGTTCAATTAAGTGTTACCAGTTCCCTCTCAGGCCTATCTTCAGTAACTTCATTCCTGACTAGACATTTGCCTCAATCCTATTTCTGTTGTCACCTCTCTCAGACCCAGAAGCTCTCATCCACAAACCAGAGGCTGAACTACCAGTAACCTCATCTACCCTCCTCTGTTGTCTTAGTCTCAAACAGCAGTGGTAGGTGGGCTCTGGAATTGCCAGCGTGCTGTAAAGAAAGCTGACTTCATCTCAGCTTTAACTTCCCATTACTCTCTTGACTTTCTGACACTAACTGAGACCTAGATATCTCCACAGAACTCAGCTACACCGGTTATGCTTATGCTTTCTCTCACACTCCACGAGAAACTGGCAGGGGTGGTGGTACAGGTCTGCTGTTGTCTCTCCCTGGCTCATCTCAACATCTCATCCTTCAAGTTCCATGCATGCAGTTACAGTTACCCCCCCGATCAACCTTCTCATCATCATCATCATCATCATCATCATCATCATCATCTACCGCCCTTCTGGTCCCCTAGGAGACTTTGTTGAAGAAATGGACATGCTCCTCAGTCTTTTCCCTACCGACAGCACCCCTCTTACAGTCCTTGGAGACTTCAACCTCCCCTCTGACAAGCTCAAGACCTCTTGCATTCTCCCTCTTCTGCATTCCTTCTCCTTGACATTTAACAGCTGCCCACCGACACACAAGGGAGGAAATGTCCTGGACCTGGTCACCCAGCCACCCCTCTCCAGCTACAGACATCAATGCTACCCCACTTCACACCTCCGATCATCACTTGGTATCCTTCACCATCACCCTCCCTATCCTGTCTAAAACCAGCTATCAATACTTCTCTCCTACCCATCGAAACCTTCATTCTTTCTCTCCTTGCCTCCATAGCTTCCATTTCCATAGCTGGTTTCTCTGCAACATGACAAACTGCATATTTTTTGTCTTATTAACCCTGGGGGCATACACAAAAAGAGAGTGGTGAGGGAACATGATAACAGGAATTGATGCTCCTGGAACCATCACAACATTAAATGTAGCTCTAAATGAAAAATGCAATTGTTGGCTGACTGCTGTGGTAAATGAGGAACAAACCACTTTGAGGCATGTTGTTATCAGACAAAAATCCACTTTGGGGTGGTAATGGCCCTACATTTCGCATTGGGCCACATCATACCACCTCATCATTGTTTATTTTTCTGGAACAGAACACCCTGTTGTGTTTTATTCCTTACCTAATTTAACCTAATTACTTCACTGCAGTGAAAATGTAACAGCTCATCAATGAACTTTCAAATTCTAATGAATGCTTTTGCACTAAGCACTTCATTAACAGTGTCAGCCAGCATGTAGTACCAGTGTGAATATTATCATTCTGTCAGCCTTTCCAAAAATCCTTAAAATGTATGCCATCGCCTCCAGTTGATGCAGAAAAAGTGCATATATTTAATGGTATGTTTACATTGGAGCTGTACAGCTTGTACACTTAAACTGTAGCACTGGATTAAATCCACCAACACAGTGAAGATAAAATAAATAGAAAAGAAATTAGAACGGGGAAAAGGTTAAATATTAGTTTCTTATTCAACAATAACTATTTTAACATTAAAAAAAAAAAAAGTTGATTTCTTGAAGCCTATATACAGTTTACTGTAGTTTCTGTAGATTTTTATTATTAATTAATCATACTTATCGTTTTACTGTAATGTAACTGGACATGTATGGTGGATGAAATACAAACTCCCATATTCAGTAACTTACTAGTTGTAATTGGAGTACTTTCAAGTGCCACTGTACAGAAGCAAATGAACAAAAATCAGGATTCTTATTAATCATGTGCTCTGAATATAATGTGTTTCATTGCCTCATCATGCACTTTACTGTACATTAGTGGATCTCAATGATGAAAACATTTCAAAACTGTGTTCCTATACTTTTTTAATGTTTTGTACTATACAACAAGTAAAACATAACACTGCTGTATTAAGTAACATTAACAAATCTCAGCATTAATAAATCATAAGAAATGTTAAGAAATGTAAGTGACATTTGTTTGACATTTTTAAAAAATGTTTTTAAGAAATACAAGTGCACTGACAAAGGTTTATTCAATCTATGAATAAAAATAAGTCAGAAAAAAATGACAGCATATTTCTAAATGTTGATAACATGAACGCTATGTTCATTTGTAAATACTGGACCTTGCATTTCAGCCTCAGTTCAGAATGCTACCATTTAACAACTGCAAATATGTGAATTAAGATGTTGGTTCATATTGCTCATTGCGGGTTTAATTTTACACATTGATGGGTCAACAGGTGTTGATTATTTAACTTATTTGGTTAATTCTTTTAACCAAATATAATAATTTGATTTATATTAAATCAAGTAATACAAGTGTTAATTACTTTGCTAATGTTATTTATGGTGTATTAATGCTGAAGTAAGTGGTTTGTTCATGTTAACTAAAGTGTTAAACAAGGTTATGGAAACCTTAATGTAAAGCACTACCTGTATTACAGAAAGTACAGCTGAAGTCCAGAAACATTGGTTAATAGACCCTGACTCATTACCAAATGTTTAGAAAGCTTGCAGATCATGTAGCCTTTACCACACTGTGATACTTTTCTATACCTTTTCTAAACAAATGATCGCATATACAGTGGGTATAGAAAAGAATCACCCACCTTTAAAATAATCACATTTGTTGCTTTTCAGCCTGAAATGAAGACAGACACAGTTCTTGTTTTATCCAGCTGTATTTACTCAGTGCAACTTATAACATCCAAGTGAATAGAACACCAACATGTCAGAATTTTTTTTTTTTAAATAATAAAAAAAACCCTGAATCACTGAGTTGGAAAAAGGATCACCCCCTACTAATAATGACTTGTAAACTCAATAAGCTATAGCTAATCACCTTCTCAATGGCACTCAAAGCCATTTGACTTTAAACTGTGGTCAGCTGTGGTCATTTTGATTAGCTCAGCATGAAAAGAGCTTTCCTGGAGCATTATGTAGTGCAACTGAAGCATACAATCAACCATGCACCCATGGTTGATTGTATGCTTCAAAAAAAAAAAGTTGATTTCTTGAAGGCTATATACAGTTTACTGTAGTTTCTGTAGATTTTTATTATTAATTAATCATACTTATCGTTTTACTGTAATGTAACTGGACATGTATGGTGGATGAAATACAAACTCCCATATTCAGTAACTTACTAGTTGTAATTGGAGTACTTTCAAGTGCCACTGTACAGAAGCAAATGAACAAAAATCAGGATTCTTATTAATCATGTGCTCTGAATATAATGTGTTTCATTGCCTCATCATGCACTTTACTGTACATTGGTGGATCTCAATGATGAAAACATTTCAAAACTGTGTTCCTATACTTTTTTAATGTTTTGTACTATACAACAAGTAAAACATAACTTGCCAGCAAGTTATGTCAAAACATAACTTTGACAGCAAGGCACTGTCAAAAGATCTCTGGAATAAAGTTGTGGACAGGCACAGGAGCTGGATACAAACAAAATTCAAAGGCTTTATCAATGCCTAGAAGCACAGTGAAGTCTGTTATTAAGAAGTGGAAGGTATTTGGTACAACACAGACCTGTCCTGTCCCTGGATCAGGACATCGCTCCAAACTGGATGAAAGAGCAAGGAGGAAACTGGTCAGAGAGGCCACCAAGAGGCCTACAGCAACTCTGGAGCAGTTGCAGGAATTTATGGCAAAGAGTTGTCATTGTGTGCATGGGACAATAATATCACAAAATCTCCACAAATGTGGTTTGTATGGGAGGGTTGCAAGAAAAAAGCCACTCCTCAAGAAAGGCCACATGAACGCACACTGAAGATTCTGAGGCCACATGGAAAAAGGTGTTATGGTCAAATGAGACTGAATTATTTGGCCTCAACACCAAATGATATGTCTGGCAGAAATCCAATACAGCTCACCATCCAAATAACACCATTCCTACAGTAAAGCATGAAGGTGGTAATATCCTGTTATGGGGTTTTTTCTCTGCATCAGGGACTGGAGCACTTGTCGATAGAAGGAAAATGGATGGGGCAAAATACCATCAAATTCTTGAGGAAAATATGCTGCCCTCTGCCAGAAAGTTGTCAATGGGAAGAAGGTTTAGCTTCCAACATGACAATGACCCAAAGCACACAGCAAAACTGACCACACAGTGGTTGAAGGAGAAAATGGTGAATGTCCTTGTATGGCCTAGTCAGAGCCCAGACTTAAACCCCACTGAAAATCTGTGGACTGACTTGAAGACTGCAGTCCACAAAGGGTCACCATCAAATTTAACTGAACATGAGCAGTTCTGCAAAGAAGAGTGGGCAAATGTCTAGATGTGCAAAGTTAGTAGAGACATATCCCAACAGACTAAAGAATGTAATTAAAAAATTAAGGGCAAGTTAAAGCAGAAACTCAGTGATTCTGGTTTTTTATTTATTTTTATTTTTTTCCTGACATGTTGGTGTTATATCTTTCACTTGGATGTTATAAGCTGCACTGAGTAAATACAGCTAGATAAAACAAAAACTTTGTCCGTCTTCATTTCAGGCTGAAATGCAACAAAATGTGATTATTTTAAAGGGGGGTTATTCTTTTCTATACCCACTGTAAGTAGTTACAGTTGTATACTAAAAGCTTGGGCACCATGGCCATCTTACATATTTTGCTGAGTTTTTTTTTTTTTTTTTTTTTTTTTTTTTAAGTAATAAGAAGTAAACACAACTGCTGCTGTAAACTATTAAAAAATGATTTATTGTTAATACAATTACTTTATATTTGATGAAAGATCGACAATTATAAAATAATAATTGTGACGTGCAAAAGTTTGGACGCCCTACTAAGTCAGAACTTCATAACACCCCCTTTGGCAAATACATTTGGGTTCATAAGTATTTGGACAGTGATACAATTTTTGTCATTTTGCCTCTGTACACCACCACTATGGATTTGAAACGACGCAGTCAAGATGTGATTGAACTGTAGACTTTGTTTAATTTGAGGGGTTTAACACTTGATTACAAGCATTGAATTTGCATTTGGTAGCTGTTCATGGGAACTCTCAATATGCGGTCCAAAGAGGTGTCGATGCAAGTCAAGGAGGCCATCATTAGGCTGAAACAAAAAACAGACGCATCAGAGAGATAGTAGAAACTTTAGGAGTGGCCAAATCAACAATTTGGTACATTCTTAAAAAGAAGGAATGCACTGGTGAGTTCAGTAACCCCAAAAGGCCTGGAAGACCACAAAAGACAACTAAAGTGAATGATCATAAAATTCTTTCCATGGTGAAGAAAAAGCCCTCACAACATCTAGCAAAGTCAATAACATTCTCAAGGAGGTAGGTGTTTCTTTCTCAAAGTCTACAATCAAGAGATGCCTTCATGACTCTAAATACAGATAGTTTACATTAAGATGCAAACTGCTGGTAACACTCAAGAACAGAAAGGCCGGATTAGACTTTGCTAGAAAACATCAAAAAAAGCCTGACCAGTTCTGGAACAAGATTCTAGGGAAGGATGGAACTGAGATTAACTTGTACCAGAATGACGGGAAGAGAAGAGTATGGAGAAGGAAAGGAGGGGCTCATGATCCAAAGCATACACATGATAAACTGGTGTTTATTGATGATGTGACTGCTGATAGAAGTAGTAGGATGAATTCTGAAGTGTATAGAGTTATACTTTCTGCTCAGATTCAGTCAAATGCTGCAAAACTGATACTACGGTGCTTCACAGTACAGATGGATAATGACCCTATACATACCGCAAAAGCATCCCAACCGTAAGGCAAAGAAATGAAATGTTCTTAAATGGCTGAGTCCGTCACCTGAGCATGCTTTTCACTTACTGAAGACAAAACTAAAGACAGAAAGACCCACAAACAAGCAGCAACTGAAGGCAACTGCAGTAAAGGCCTGGCAAAGCATCTCAAGGGAGGAAACTCAGCATTTGGTGATGTCTACGATTTCCAGACTTCAGGCATTCATTGGCTGCAAAGGATTTGCATCAAGTATTTAAAATGATAAAAATGTTAGTTTGTCCAATTACTTTTGAGCCTGTAAAAATGGAGGGGCTATGTAAAAACAGCTGTAATTCTTAGTTAATGCAACTTAGTTAATGCAATTTTTTTTCTTATTAAACCTCATAAATTAAAGCTGAAAGACTATGCTTTAACATCTCGATTGCTTCATTTCAAATCCATTGTGGGGGTGTACAGACGCAAAATTGTCACTGTTTAAATATTTATGGATCAGACTGTATTGCAGCTTGCAAACACCTTTTGTAGCCAGCTAGGAGTCTTTAAATTAGTGTTTTAGGAATTTCCATTCACTATTTTTTGCAGAATGTTTATAGTTTTGAAATAGTCTTGAGCCATCTTAGATACACACTATATTTAAAATCTACCTACATATACTCAAACGGGTTCAATTCAGGGGATTGTAAGGGACATTCCAAAATCTCCAGCAAGTTTTCCTGGTCTTCCAGACTGTGCACTGACTTTCACAGTTCCCCTTGACTAAGATTTCTTAATGACATTTCAGACAGTGGAAATTGTAAGCTTGTGATATTTTGATATCTTTTTATTGTCTATCTCTGCTTTGTAAGAATCAATTAGCATCATTTTCAGATCCTCAGTCAGCTGCTTAGAGAGCCCATGGGTCAGAGAATGTATTACACTCTGTGATGGTTTTTCCTAATAACAATTCTTGTCAATTAAGATCTAACGAGTTAATTGAGCTCTGAGATTTAACTGGAGGGGTGTCCAAACATCTTAATTCAGGAAATATAAAGTAACTGTACATTAATATTTGCAGAAAAAAATAATAGTTTGCAGCAGAAGTTATGTTTGCTTTTTTTCCACTTCAAAAATGTAAAAAAATAAAATAAAATAAAAAAAATCACTTCACTTCAAAAATCAAAAAACAAAATATGGCATATCTTTCAATCTTTAAAGTAGCAATGTGTTCTACTAGGCAGTAATTAATTAATAACCAACTTGGCAAGTAATTATGGCATTGCAGTAAGAACTTAGTGGCTCCTCAATTAAACATTCACACTTCTATTTAAATTCACTAACAAAGTTAGAGCAGAAGATCTTGTACAAATTTAATCTCTTCTAAAGGAGGAAGTCTACTGACACAGTGGAGGTAAAATAAATAAGAAAAAAAGAAAGAAAGTAAAATATTAGTCTCACATGAGTATGTAAAACTTACTGGAATCTTGTACTGATGCTACAAGTGGTACAAGGGCAAACCAAAAAAATATATTAAAAAAAATAAAAATATATCTGCATCATTGAGTCATTGTGCACAAACCAGGTCTGTTCTCATCAAATGACAACATTCTTAATGGTTTTGTACTCCACAACAAAAGATAGTAAATAAGTTAACACATTACTGCTACCGATGTGATGCAATTGCAGTGCTTAACATATTTTTACCAAAAAAATGCATACAAACAAATATGAAAACAGATACAAATAGATGCTTTTTAAAGATGGTTTGCCAGAAAAGTTAATAGAGCATCTGTTTGAGACTAGCGGTGTGCATCAAGACTGGGATTACATGGGATGCACCACAGCACCACAGGTACAAGCTAGCAGTCAGGTATAAAGCTAATGGGACTAAGAAAGACCATGTATTCACATAAAATTATCTTACTAGTTATTTTATATTTTGAGAAATAGAACCAAGTTAATTCATTAGAAAACGGAGGCAGGTGCAAACAAATCTAATACTAATGTTTATAAATAATTATAATTTTTATTTTATTTTTCTTTAAAGCAGATTTCGGCAGTGCGCACTTTAGATTTGAATCTAAATGCAGATATTTGGAACACTAAACTGATAGATAGTGTTATAGCCTTACACCACTGACAAATATGTAGTTAAAGAGGGAAAAAGTGCACACTTATGCATACTTACTCTGTCTTTGCTATAAGAAAATTTACACAAATGTTGTGAAGAACAGGTATATAAAAAAGAAGAAATAATATGTTGACATATGTTAATATGATTTAGATTTTTAAAATGGAATATAATTCTTAAAATGCATATATTTGGGATGTTCAGTAGTCCTGAACATTTTTACTACAAAAAAAGCTAGTTTTTTTTTTTTTTTTTTAATGCACTACAGTAACAGAAAAAGTATGATATTAGTCTTATGTTCAACAAGAATTTAGAAAGTATAATGTTCAATTACTTGCAGGAATTAAACCAGCCTTTTATCCTTTCAGACAAACCTATTTTAATTAAACAGAAGGAAACAAAAAGGTTAGATATCCATGTGCTCTGGACATGATGTATGGTTCTGAACACAAGAGGAACATGATTTGTCAAAAATAAATAAATAAATAAATAAAAACCTCAGCTCAGCTCACAGCTTTTATTGAGGAGTTGGCAAAATGTCTTTTTTGCACAAACAAACATGAAATTCCTTGGATTCTTGGACTACTAAACAGTGATTAACAAACTAGAGTCCTTTATACTGTATATTTAAGCTCTTTAGGTTTTTAATTTACAACCTCTGGCAAAAATTATGGAATCACCACACTTTTCAGAGGATGTTTCCCTGGATTTTTTACTTTGTAGCAAATAAACAAATCACAGATATGACACAAAACAATTTTGGTTTAATAGCTGAACATTCTGGCTTTGTGAAAGACACCTCAAACAAATTAAATTAAATTGTTTTAATTAATAGCATATAAAGTAGAGGAAAATGTTAGGTTCCCTCTCTTTCTATCTCGAAGAGGCTAGCGAAGCAGCGTACTTCCGCATTCCACTGAGCGCATTCCAGCGCTATTCAGAAAAACCCTTCGGACTCTTTCATGAACTCCTGTTTGTTTTCATTCACGTCATGTCTCCGCCTCCCGTGTTCTACCATGTGCTTATGTTTTGGTTCGTGTCATGTCTCCGCCCCCTTATTGTCATTGGTTCTTGTTCATTGTGTAATCATTGGTTTCAGGTGACAATGATTTGTGTCTGTGTGTTTAAATACCCCGCTCTGTTTCTGCTTCCTTGCGGAGTATTAGTTTAGAAGTATGTTTCAAGCTCATTGTTCATGGTTCCCTAACCACCTCCTTGCCTCGCGTGTTTTCCCTTTGTTTTGGATTATTGCCTTTGGATTAATGCCTTTTGGATTACTGCCTCATGTGCTAAGTATTATCTCTGTGGATTATTGCCTCGTTTTTGTCGTTCCTTTATTTTTGAATAAAGCATTCCTAATAAACTGACGTTTCCCCTGCGCATGCATCCTGACGCCCTCTTCCGTCCTACACGTTACGTAACAGAAAAATTATGGAATCACCTTGTAATTTGCATTTCTAAAACAAATCCCAATGTAAGAGGGGCTGTAGACCATAGGAGGAAACTTCAGTCTCTTTAGAATGGGTCCGTCGAAATAACGCAGGCATACACATAAACGGGGACTTTACCGCTTTTTATTTGACAGAGCTCAGGAATAAATTCAACTTGCGGCTCGCATCACGTTTTACTCACTCGACACACTCCCCGCGAATCCCGGTCTCACATGACAACCACTGTGCATGTCATCGCGCCAATTCACTGCACGTCATCGCGCTAACCTGTCCATCACGTCACATACATAAACCAACCAGATTTTACTTTACTTTTATAACAATTTACACATACTATAAAATAATCAAAATAAATCTCACATTTTCCCCCCCTTAGCAAAAGAAATGTCCTCATTTCAAATATAACAAGAACAAATAAATCTCACATTTTGAAATGTCACAGTTAACATAAGAGATAACATGCCATAACACAATATCAAACAGTTTGTAACCATTGTACAAAAATAAATGTTATCACCTTGTATTTCATCCTTTTTTTTTTCTTTTTTTTTTTAAACCTCCCCACCATCACAGATCTTTGGGCAGATGAGAAAAGAAATTACATAATGTGAAAATGCAAGTGTTCTTACATTGTAAAACAGTAAAACTCCAAAACAATAACAAAAGTACAATTTATGCCCAATTTTTATTTTATTATTTATTATTATTATTTTTTTTTAATAAGAAAACTTCCTAGGCCTTTTAATAACACGCCCTGAATGCGTGACCACACATTTTGACACAGGTTCCCCACCTACTGAGGAAGTATGTTCAACCAACTGAGGTGGCTGCCGCACAGCATGAGGAACTTGCGCTATGCAACCTGAAGGCCTACGTACATGAGGAACAGAAGAGAGTACAGGAGCCTCATTTTCACCAACCCACAGCCCTCCTGATGGCAAAGGGTGAGACCCCGATAAAGCTGTGTAAAGTGGTCTGAACTCCTGAACCCTTTTGTCCTTATCTTGACCAGCACATGTGGAAGTAAGTGCTGGTTCTGTCCACTTGGACCTGTAGGGCTTCAAACGTTCATAGTGAACTACCTTAGGTTCTGCCTTTACATTTCTCATATTCAACACTGTGTAAATAATACCAGCCATGTCCACCATAACCACCCGATATGGTCCTGTCCATTTTTGCTCAAGTTTCTTTCTCTGTGTGGTTGGATCATTCATCCACACCTGGTCACCCACTTTAAAAGGTCTGAATTTCTCATACCTATTAAAGTAGTACTCACGCTTAAGTCTCTGATCTGCACTAGTGTTCCATACTTCTCGAAACACAGTTTCCATATGATTGACTAGAGCTGAACCATAAGTCTGTGGAGTGTCCACGGCTCCACCTGATGGAGAATCAAGGTACATGTGTGCCGGTAAATGAGGTTCACGACCATGGGCCAAGAAGAATGGTGAGTACCCGGTGCTAGAATGAGGTGTAGCATTAAATGACAGTACAACTGCAGATAAGTACTGGTCCCATTCACCACCACTATGAAAAAGAACCTTCGCTAACTGATCCTTCTATTGAACCGTTCTACCATTCCGTTACCACGAGGGTGGTAAGGTGTAGTTTTCTTTTTACTGATGTTTAATCTCTTACAGATGTCCTGCAAAATCTCTGACTCATACTGACATCCCTGATCAGAGAACAATTCTTCTGGAACCCCGTGTTCAGGTATGTACCGGTCACACAACAACCGTGCCACTGTACCGGCTGTTTGGTCCACCATAGGATATGCGTTGACGTATTTAGTAAAGTGATCTTGCACCACCAACACATAGCTATTACCGCAGGAAGTGACGGGCAGTTCTGTGATATCAGTACATACAAACTGAAAAGGTCATACGGCACTAATAGACTGGAGAGGTGCCCTTCGCTGAGGAACAGGCTTTTTCCGAGATTCACAAGCTTCACACGACTCACAATGCTGTTCAGTGGCACTTCTCATTCCTGGCCAAAAACACAAACTCTGAGCTTTCTTCAGTGTACGTTCAGCACTGTAGTGTCCAGAACAGGGATCACCATGCAAATAGTGTAACGTGTCCTGAATGAGAACATCAGGAATGACCACCTGATAAGTCTGAGGTTTACAGCACTACAGGCTGTACGACACAAGACTCCACCCTTCAACACCATACGGGGCACCTAAAATTGTCTCAATTTCCCCTTTACTTGTCTAAGATTTGGTCTCTTTTGATTTTCAACCCAACTGTAGACCTGTGAGAGCAAACCATCTGTTTTCTGATAGTATGCAATGTCCTTTTCCTCCTCACCCAAGGAGGTACACAGCATCTGCACAGTAGACTCAGACAAACCATCATCGATTTCACATTCGGTCAGACAAATTTGTGACTCCACCTTAGGCTGACTTTCTGTACCATTTACACCAACAAAAACAGCAGTCTGAGAAGTGAGAGGCAAGTCATCTGTTTGAATAGATACTGTCTGGGTGAGAGGTGTCGGAGTCGTAGATGAATCTACAGGAACACGAAACATGGCATCTGCATTAGTATGGCTCTTGCCATCTTTGTGGATGATGACCCATTCATACGGATCAAGCTCCATAGCCCACCGACCTCTATGTCCCATGGGATCAATATCAAAGTTCAATTTTCTCAGGCCAACAAGAGGTTTGTGATCGGTGACAATTGTAAAAGAGCAGTTACTCAAGTAGTGACGAAAATGACTGAATGACCAAACTATTGCCCACAGTTCTTTGTCGTAAGTGGACCATTTTCGTTCAGTCGAGGTAAGTACGTGACTAGCGTATGCAACAACTCGCTCTTTGCCATCTTGAATTTGAGACAGGACAGCACCAATAGCTGTATTAGACGCATCTGTACTCAATGTAAACGGCTGATCAAAATGAGGGAATGCCATGACAGACGGAAACGTCAGAGCGACTTTTAGTTGCTGAAAGGCTACTGAACACTCATCTGTCCATTCAAAGCGCACATCTTTGTGGGTTAGTCTGTGTAGAGGTTGAGCCTTAAAGGCATAGTCTCGAACGAAACGCCTATAATAGCTACACAAGCCCAAAAATGCTCGCAACTCAGTAGCTGATTTTGGAGTTGGCCAATATCTTACTTTCTCGCTATGAGCTGGATCAAGAGACAGCCCATCCTTTGAGACAACATGACCCATGTACGTTACAGACGCCTTGCAAAAATGCCACTTCGCAGGGTTAAGCTTGAGACCTGCTTCCCTGAACCTGTTCAAAATGTCTGTGAGGTTTTTCATGTGATCCTCAAAATCTTTACCCATACAAATGATGTCATCCAAATAAATGACACACTTTGTCCAATGCAACTCTCTAAGGACTAACTCCATTAGCCTTTGAAACGTGGGCGGACTATTTTAAAGGCCCATAGGCATCACTTTGAAATGATACAGGCCATCCCCTGTGGTAAAGGCCGTCTTTTTCCTGTCATCTGGCTCTAATTCTACCTGCCAATAACCCGAAGACATGTCCATGGTAGAAAAATACTGAGACCCTGACAAAGCATCAAGACTATCGTCTATTCGAGGTAGCAGGTGTGCATCAGTAATGGTTACAGAATTCAATTTGCGATAGTCAATGCAAAATCTGTAGGTATTGTCTTTCTTTCTCACCATTACTACTGGACTTGACCAAGGACTATCACTATCTTCTAGTATATCTTGTGCTTTGAGTTTTTCTACCTGACGGTGAATTTCTGCCTTGAGAGCAGGAGAAGTCCTGTAGGCTCGCTGGGAAATGGGAGTATCATCTATGGTCCTGATTTTGTGGGTAACCAAGCTGGTTCTACCGTAGTCTTGATCATGCTGACTGAAAACATCGGAAAAAGAGATTAGCAAATCTGTCAGACTCTTTTGCTGTCTCACAGATAGCTCAGTATTAGAGAGATCTGGCAGCACAGGTGACTTGGGCATTGACACTTGACTTGACACAAACACATTTTGAGCATTTACATTGTTCACACTTTTCTCAATGATCACAAAACCATCCTGATCGCTCTCAGAAATGAAATGGAAAGTACCAATTGGAGTACCACAGTACAGAGAAATGACATCTGCAGAGGGATTGACCACCTTCACATAAATTGAACTCTTATCTGCTTTTGTCACAGTCCATGCAAATCCTATCTTGGAATCTTCATGATAGTAAGGCTCAAACACACCTGTGTAGCCATTTGGCTGCAAACCTATGTGGAGTGATGCAAGTTTTGCAGTGATTACAGCCTCTGACAGAGCAGGAACAGTTGTATTGGTACACACTGTCACATCGACAAGTTTAAGGGAATGCTGATCTACACCCATAAAGGATATGGAGTCCTCACCTAGCTGAAAAGACATGTTCTGCATGTTAATCACAATTTTGTGCATAGACAAAAAGTCCCAACCAAGTACAAGTGCTTTTGAGCAATTTCTGATCACTTGAAATGAATGTGACACTGTACGTTTCCCAGAGTGACATTCGCTGACAATGTACCCACTGAATCTAAAGTGTCACCAGAAAAGGATGTCAGAGGTATAAACTGTTTCACCAAGGGTCTTTGACGCAAGGTAGTGTAGCGTATGACGATGCTCAAACTGATTTCTAAATTAACCCAAACGAAACATAGAAAGTTTCACCACTCAGGCGACCGAGAATAACCCCGAGAGGCGTCCTGCGGCCAGATGCCCTTTGGAATGCAAAAAGTCTCTCTGGGACCCACACAGGACTTACCCCTGCAATAAAAGAAACCTTTGATGACTGAACGTCTGGGAAACTTCATGATTAGTTCGTCAGCAGGGATCCACCACACACACACACACACACACACACACACACCCACACACACACCCACGCTTACCTTACACACACAATGGAGAAATCCCTCTCTCTTCAATGTAACGTGTAATTATATGTAATTATTCCATGTCTAAATAGTGTGATGTTATTTTGTTTACATATATTGTGTGTTTAACTAACCTTAATGACTTTAAATAGTTTTAACCTAGCATATCATTTTAAATGTTTGTAACCAGGTTTTACTTGTAATATTCTTTACAAATCCACCGAATTTGGTATGTAATTAATCGTCTCGAGATACCCAGATTGATTATGCATATCACATTGCAATGGGATACATCATTTCATGTTTTTCCTTTAATTCCATTTATAACATGGTATAGACCGGCTCCTCCCTCGACATTTAAATTAGGGTCTGAGACCAGACAAAGAGAGGCATCCGGACATGCAAACCCAACTTCCTGATTGGCCCATAGCCCAAAGAGGCGTGTGCGTTGGTAATGTTTTTAAAACAACACCACGCTCACTTCAAGTCAGAGCAGAGCGGATTTGAGAGTTAGACTTCAGAGTTTGACTTCACTTCTCAACTTCACTTCTTCCGGTTTCTCTCCCCCGGGGCCACGTGCCCCGGGAAGAGGAAACCAGGATCTCTCTCTCTCCGGACACAAGATGCAACTACCTCCGGGCTCACGCCTTTCCAAACAACAACGATCCAGCGAAGTCTACACGACCTCGCGCAAACTCTCAACCTTGAGGCTATGCAAGTATAGTTAATGATCTATATTTGCGTTTAAGATTGTACCCCTGTGTTACAGGAGTATTAAGTTCGTACTGGTTCTGAAAAAGGCTAAATAGTTGTGTTTTTGTCTGCTCCCCTTTCTCTCATTACTTTCTCTCCCTGTATATAGATGTGTATATATATATATATATATATATATATATATATATATATATATATATATATATATATATATATATATATATATATATATATATGTTTTGCTTAGAGTTAGTCGTGTGTATCCATAGTCACATATAGCTATTAAAATCTATTATCCCACGCTTGATTTTCTCTGTTTTGTTGACGGGATGAGTCCATTAAACGCTCCGATCTCGTTACCCGCTCTAATTTGTAATAACAAACTTCGTGAGTTAATTCTTCCTGGCCAGAAGGATAAACTCAGTCTTTAGAGTTCATAAAGCTGATCTAGGCCACATACATAGTCATAATTAATTATAATCCGTTGTAGTTAATTATCTATATGTATATGTGCACCTATATAAATTCCCTTTCATGGCTGATGTATATTTATAACTGGTCGCAACACGCGTTGATTAGATATATAGATATATTTCACGCCAGTCGAGCTAATTCCTCACATAAATTGGAGAATACATTTAAACGTGTTAAACATCTTTTTTTTATTTGTTACATAAATTGTAACTGGTGGAGAATATTATTTTAAACGTTGCAGATTCATCCGAGTTACTACACATTCTGGTAGATAATGTGGGCACGCTTTAAAACTCGTCTCCTTTAAAAAGGTGCGTTGAATCCAAGCGTGCGCTTCTGTTTCTTTTCACGTTTAAAGTTGATCCATTTCATTATTCTGGTGGAAAAGAATAATGTATAATAATGCCCCCTTTTTGTAATTTCGCTACAGTAGGAGTAGACATCCTGAAATCCTCACTGATAAGAGAAACATCAGCACCAGTATCAATAAATGCATGGACTATTGTGTCCTCAATGACACGTGCCACATTTTGTGTCACGGCTTGACCAGAGTCTGAAGTCACATGATGTTCAACAACATTACCAATGGGCCCAGTGTCAGTAGCAGTTGGCAATTGGCCCTCATTGTCAACTACTGATAGTTTCCCTGGCGCTGATGAACACGTGAAGGAGACTGGAAATGCATGTGACCAGGACTTGGAGACCGATGACTCCGCCGCTTTGAGTAGCCATCTGATGACCTGTCGCCTCGACCATTGTCTGAACAAGAAGCACGGTCCAGAGAGTCCTGAGCTGTAATGCGCTGTCCACATTCCGGTGACATCCTAGGACTTTGATCATGATAGCCCTCATATCTGCGTGCTTTGTAATAGTCCCTGTTGCCACTCATATCTCTGTATGATGGTCTACTTCGCTCATAAAAAGAGTCACAGTCAGTATATGAATGTCCGTCATACCTGCGACGTTCTGATGTGCGCCCACGTGAATCGTCCGGGGTAAGACTTCGACGCAGATCCGGTGAAGAAGTGCGTCTGCCGGCATACCTCTGTCTGTTAACCTCAAGCTGAAATTGATCCACTCTCTCTGTCAAACTTTCCAGGGTACACTGAAGTTTCATTAAGACCCCTGATGTAGCGGAGAGAACCGCAGGAAGTACTGTAGACATCGTGGAGCAGGGAGAGGTAGGTACAGTCTGTGGAAGAACGTTGAGGGTAGATCCAGGAAAAACTCCTGCTGCTGAGGAAGTCCACTGTTGCAGGTGAGACGGCAGCAGTACCTTGCTGGCTTGGTGTGCCTGTTCAATCTGCAGAGCCAACGCAAGAGCAGCATCCAGTGTAGCTACACCTTGTTCATGTATGCGAAGCTGTAGATAAGGTTCAATTCCAGCAACAAAACGTCTGAATTTTTCTCCATTCTTTGCATTAGCCTCATGTGGGAAAAGCTTCATCCACCAAATGGCTAATTTCTGCTGCGAAAACTTGGAGAGCCTCGCCAGGCAGGCGTGTGCGTGCATTAACATAATTTTGAAATGTGGACAGATAAACTCGTTTTCCAAAAACAGCTTTCATTTTTTCTTTCACTTGTTTATAGTCTTTCTTAATGTCACTAGGCAAACTGTCCCAGTAGTTAAAAGCTGTACCACCAAGACAAGTTGGCAAAAACTTCGCTAACCTGGCGTTATCAAAATCAGCGCTAGACTCCACAGTCACTTCAAATCGCCTGCACCAGTGGAGAAAATCTTCTTTCTCGTCGCCCAAAAAGACAGGCGGAAAATGTCCATTAAAGCGCTGCACTGCATGTGAACTACTCGCGCCAGGCAAATCGCGTGCTGAGTCTGCTTCACTCATTATAGTTCACAGTTCAGAAGTCACAGTATCCCACGATAATAAAATGTCCCAAAAAGTCCATTCAATTAAACAAGGATTACCCTATAAAGTTCGCGTCGTCCTGTTTCTTTAAAGTTCCGGTCAAACCGACGCTGTAATCCCCTGTGATCAGACACTGCTGTGAAAAATGCACAAACAAATATGTCCACGGTGGAAACACAAAGCAAAATAGACGTCACGGATAACAGAAAGCTGAAATCTTGCGCTCGATATCAGTCTCCAACGTCGTGATGCCACATCCATCGCATTTAATACCCGCCGAAGAGAAAGTTCACTCACGCGCCGTGCACGTCGTCCAAACCCGCTGCCACCTGAAATGTAAAAGGGGCTGTAGACCATAGGAGGCAACTTCAGTCTCTTTAGAATTGGTCCGTCGTAATAACGCAGGCATACACATAAACGGGAACTTTACTGCCTTTTATTTGACAGAGCTCAGGAATGAATTCAACTCGTAGCTCGCATCATGTTTTACTCACTCGACACACTCCCCGTGAATCCCGGTCTCACATGACAACCACTGCGCATGTCATCGCGCCAATTCACTGCGCGTCATCGCGCTAACCTGTCCATCAAGTCACGTACATAAACCAACCAGATTATCCTACTTTTATAACAATTTACACATACTATAAAATAATCAAAATAAATCTCACACCAATAACAAATAAGTCTAAAAATGCAAATTAGTCTGCAGTTAAAATACAGTGCTTACAGACCTTAACCATGGACTTTTTTTCTATGTATTAATCTGGGCCACATTTGCCTCAAAGAATAGAGTTCGTTGCTAGTGATTACTGGCTATATTTCATGTAGGTACAGAGAGCATTCATTCTCTGATATTTCTAAGTGTTCTTGACAATAAAAAGTCTCCCAGCTTGTAAACTGGCCGATAACTGTTCAATTACTGTTGAACTCCATTTGACCCAAGTTGTGGGTGGAAACTTCTAAGGAACAAATGCAGCCAAACAGATTTATTGTGAAAGCAAAGTGACATCTATTAGATTCTATTTCACTTAACACTGGATATAAGTGGTATAACATATTAACTGCTATCATTTGGCTCTTCCTGCTCTAGCATTTATCTCCACCAGGTCCTACAGCCCCAAAAGCACTTAGACTGTATAGAGCTAAAATACCCTCTTTCTCTGAAAACTTTGTGGATATGATGAAAATTTTCTATATACATTTTATTACTATGGTTACGATTCCCCCTCGCGTTGATCGCCGATGCAAGCCATGCGAGCAGCGCGCAGCTCACTTCCGAGTTCAGTCATTTTTGCCTTTGTTTACTATCTCCACGTGTGTTTTGTTTTGGTTTACGTCTTGTCTCCGCCCCTGTATTGTCATTGGTTGTGTTCTAATGTGTTTTAGCTGTTGTGTGTTAACCACCATGATTACTGTGTGTATTTAAACCCCTTGTGTTTCCGTATTCAGGGGCGAGGTATTTGCGCAGTTTCCCCAGCGGTCTGTGGATACCAAGCCTGTGAGCTTGTTTCTCGTTTCCTGGTTTTTGCTCCCTGTTTCCGTCCTCGCGTTCACGAGTCTAGTTTAGCCTAGTACATGTTGTTTGTACATTGCCTGACCCACGCCTGTTTTCGTCCACGATATCTGCCATATGTTTTGGATTTGCATGGCGGTGTTCCTAATAAACTGACATCCGCCTTGTCCCAATTCATTTTCTTTTTAAATGATGCCTTTCTGGTGCACCAGAAACCCAGCACTCTTTAATGCACATTACATTTGTTTTTACCAGTATGTCAGTACTAAAACTGGTAGTTAGTGAATAAATGCTAGCCATATACAATACCATTAAATGCTGCTTTTAGCACAAATAATCAATGTCATGGGGAAATCCATGATGTAAAATACCTTTAAATTAAAGTTGACTGTCTGCACTTTGTGCTCATATTCATTATTTAATTTCACCTGTGGCAGACAGCTAAGTCAGTACAACTTTGTCAATGTCCAAATATTCATAGACCTGCACACACACACACGCACGTGCACACACACATATTTGGCCTTCCCCATATTGTTGCTACAAAGTTACAAAAAAGTACACAGTTGTATAGGATGTTGTTATATGCTGTTGCATTACAACTTCCCCTCACTGGAACCAAGAGGCCCAAACCTCTTCCAGCATGACAATGTCCCTGTGTACCATAAAGACCATAGAGATAGACATCCATGAAGACATGATTTACCAACAATGGAAGTGGTGAGTGTGAGTGGAAGAACTTGAGTGGCCTGCACAGAGCCTGATCTCAACCCTAACTGAACACCTTTGGGATGAACTGGATGGAACTGCACCCCAGGCCTCCTTGCCCAACATCAGTACCTAACCTCACTAATTCTTTTGTGGCTGAATGTGCAAATCCCCACAGCTACATTCCAAAATCTAGTGGAAAGCCTTCCCCGAAGTGGAGGTTATTATAACAGCAAATGGGGGACTAAATCTGGAATGGACTGGTCAAAAAGCACATATACAGGTGAGAAACCACTGGTGTACTAACAACAAGACATCAAACAGGTCAGCCAAGAAAAACGACAGCAGTTGGTGACAAAGATTGGCAGAGCTGTGAAGAAAAACCCAAAAACAACAGTCAGTGAAATCACCAACAACCACAACAGGGCAGGGGTGAAGGTATCACAATTCACCATTCAAGAACAGAAGTACAGGATATACCACAAGATGCAAACCACTTATCAGCAGTAAGAATCAGAAGACCAGATTGGTATTCACAAAGAAAAACAGAGATGAGCCAGAAAAGTTTAACCACCAAGATTAACCTCTACCAAAGTGATGAAAAGACCAAAGTGTGGTGAAAGAAAGGATCTGCTCATGATCCAAAACATACAAGCTCATCTGTGAAACATGGCGGAGGTAGTGTCATGGCTTGGGCTTGCATGGCTGCTTCTGGAACAGGCTCACAAATCTTAATTGAATATGTAACTCATGATGGTAGCAGCAGAATGAATTCAGAAGACTACAGAAACATTCTGTCTGCCAATTTACAGAGACATGCATCCAATCTTATTGAAAGGAACTTTATCATGCAGCAACACAAGACCATGCTGTCACTGCTGGCATCTCTATGTCTGAGTATTTTTCAGTGTTTCAGAATACAAATACAGATATTGGAAATATAGATGCAGATACAGACAGAAGCATTGAGTTATACCCCTACTACATATTTTAAATGCCTAGAAAAGGCTTAGCAGTTATTCTAGTTAGAGGTAAAAACAACATGAATCATCAGATTCTTCTTTAAAGACTTCACAGTTGTTAGGGTTTCCTCTCCTTGCGCTGCTCGCGGAGGCTAGTGAGTAGCGCACTAGCACAATTTCTAATTCATGGACTTTCCCTTTGTTTATTTCTCCATGTGCTTCTTTGTTTTGGTTTACGTCATGTCTCTGCCCCCGTTTGCTTATTGGTTCTTTGTTTTTGGCTCACGTTATGTCTCCGCCCCCGTTCATTGGTTCATTGGTTCTCTGTTTTACATTTCATTATGAGTTTCAGGTGTTTTGTGTTTTCCCTTGTTTCATCTATATTATTTAAACCCTTTTGTTTCTCTGCCTCAACGCGATGTATCGAATTGAATTAGATGAATGAACTGAACTGAACTGAACTGAACTGAACGAACGAATGAATGACTGTTCTGTGCGTTTGCACTCACCCCGCACTTCCTGGACTGTGGGTTTCTGCCTTGATATTCTGTTGATTTATGCCGTGATATTCTGTGGAGTTATGCCTTGATATTCTGTGGATTCATGCCATGAGATTCTGTGGATTTATGCCTTGATATTCTGTGGATTTATGCCTTGAGATTCTGTGGATTTATGCCTTGATATTTGTGGAATACTACCCTGTCTTTGTGTCATGTTTTTCCCCCCATTCCTATTTTTCTGACTGTTCCTTTACTTTTGGTTAACTTTAATAAAGTGACTGTTTCCCCAGCGCATGCATCCAACCCTCCCGTACCTTTCATAACAGAATACTCCACCTAAAATGCATGCAGCGGGGAAATTTAGGGCATGCCGTGCCACCTTTTTTGTTCCCAGCTTTGATTCAGTTTCGTTTTCCCGTGGACCTTCATTTATCCCCCGGATGCCTACGATGGTTTTTCCACTTAGCCCCAGTGTTTTCTTACCGGACTGGTCCATGTTCCAGTCCAAGCTCCAGTTCCAGTCCAAGCACAAAGTCAAGCATCAAGTCAAGCACCAAGTTGAGTTCGGTTCCAAGTTCCCATCCAGGTTCCCATCCAGGTTCCAGTCCAGGTTCCAGGCCACGTTCCAGGCCAGGTTCCAGTCCAGGTTCCAGGCCATGTTCCAGGCCAGGTTCCAGTCCAGGTTCCCATCCAGGTTCCCATCCAGGTTCCAGGCCACGTTCCAGTCCACGTTCCAGTCCAGGTTCCAGGCCACGTTCCAGTCCAGGTTCCAGGCCACGTTCCAGTCCAGGTTCCAGGCCACGTTCCAGTCCAGGTTTCAGTCCAGGCTCCAAGTCAAGCACTGAGTCAAGCGCCGTTCCAAACACCAAGTCAAGCGCCTAAGTAACGCACACCTAGCCATGGATTATCCCACAGGTAATTTGCCAGCATTGACAAGGTAAAGCTGTCATTGATGTTTGCAGAGCAAAATTTGACTGAAAGTATAAAAAACAGTTGATTTTTGTCAGTTATTTTAGATATTGTTAGATCTAGAATTCTGCCTGTTCTAAATCATATACAGAGATGAAGTAGTGCAATAAGATTATGTTTATTTGAATGAATTATAGTAAATTTATGTAAATTTATAGTAAAGTTATCAGAGAGAGAGAGAGAGAGAGAGAGAGAGAGAGACTGTGTGTGTGTGTGAATTACCTGCATCTGTGCCGCATCTCAACTAATAATGAAGCTGGGAGTTTAATTACTGTATGTAACTGTAAATGTATGTTACTATGGTTATGGTTGTTTATAGGCAGCGCATAATTTAGAACACTACTGAAGCCCTAATCAGCCATGCATTATTTTTGTCATCCTAACAACATACATAGAGGTGTATAATGGAGTGCAGCAGAGCAGCATCAAAAATATCAAATATTGGAGGGGACAGTTTGGTCAAATCTGATTACTAGGGTGGATAACCGCTTATCCTACACAGGGTTGCAGGGAGCCTATCCCAGGGGACTTTGGGCACAAGGTGGGGGATGCCCTGGATGGAGTGCCACAAAAGGACGCTCTCATACACCCATTCACACACTATAGAGAATTTAGAAATGCCAATCACAATGCATGACCTTGTACTGGGGAGGAAACCAGAGTACCCGGAGGAAACCCCCGAAGCACAGGTAGAACATGCAAACTCTGTGCACACAGGGCAGAGGCTCAATGTCTATAGTGGTTATGGCCCTGCATGAATGTGTTTTCATAGCATACTCCGCTATGACTGATGGTTAATTTTTTAATATTATTGTAGCATTGAAAACTATTTCATACACGTATGTAAATTACATTCGTATCCTCATTCGTGACCACTCTCTCAAAGCTAGCCTGCACTGACTGAAATGTCTTTCTTGAAAATAAATTCACCAGACCTTCTCTTTGTGGATTGGACTTACCAATTTTAATCAATCATAATACCAAAATTTGTCTCTTGAAAACCTGGCATTGTAAAATGAATGTATTGAGTGAATGAAACAAAACCGGGTTGAGTACAATGGGTCATTTTATATTTGCACAGTGACAGTTTTGTGTAACTTGAGACAATGCAAATGTATTGCAGACTTTTGGTGCCATAACGTGGAATATCTGTGTTAACACGTAGTCCGTTAACATGGCAAATGTTAACTTTTCAGCCATTTCTTTTCAAGCTTGTGCTTGTTATTTGTGTATTTGTATATTTTCTTTTCCCTTTTTCTTTTTGATCTACTTCCACCTACTGGTGTAGCTTTAGTGCTCAAACAACCTACATGGGGACAAACTAAATAAAAATTTCCGGTTTTAAAATTATTTGAGAATAATCTGAACAATGACTTTGGGGAGAAATTGAGCGATTCTTCATTAGCACAAACACATTGGATTGTTAAACAGTTCATAGCATTTAAGAGAAAGCAAAAAGCACATTTTTTCCAAAAAACACTAGGTGGAAACAGGGGCTGATATTTTCATTGTTTTTAGGATTTCCATCTGAGGGTGCTTTCTCAGTTATCTTTTGGGCACAAATATAATGATGTTAAAAGCAGATAAGAACAGCACAAATCTTAAAATTTGGGACTAAAATAATAATTCAAATTAAATATAACAGATATTATGATTGGCAGTACATTTAGATGTCTGCTAGGAGAACACCAAGTTGACATTTTATATAGCAGGCTTATCAAACTTACTTTTGGCAGATGCATGCTTTTTTTTTTTTTTTAAATTAGGTGATAACAAATTAATTATTATAACATATAATAGCATTATAACATGTTTTGCCCACAATTGCAAAGCTTTAGGACTTTCAAAAAGCATTTTAAAATGTTTTATGAAGTCATTTTATTTTATTCATAATCATTAAATATGATCCTAAAAAGTCCTTATATTAGACTTACTGCACCCATTTTTAGGAGTTATTCCTAATCTGCCAGTTGGAAGCTACTTGAAGAATCAAAAGAGGACAGAAACATTATGTAAAAAACAAACAAACAAAAAAATTAACAGTTTCATAGATGAGTTTTATTAAGTTTATTACCAACTAACAGGATGTATCAGCTAGCTATAAAAGAGGTCTCACAATTAGCACTTTCATATGTAAGTTTTAAATAAAGCTAAATAAATCAGCTAACAGATATTAAGTAAAGTATATAGTAAAAGCCAAGTGAAATACAAAGTCTCTAAGGAAACATGACATTCAACATGATTAATAATGTAATAGCTATTGCCAAAACATGACAATCATTCCATGCTTCAGAGTTCCAAGAATGCAGATGAGCTCTTCCTCCCTCCACTTCTGCACTTAATTGCTCCAATAACAACAACTAGCATTGCAAACAGAGATGTCATTAGTGTTGTCCATCACTGTTGAAGTGTCTCGCCATTGGAAAAGAGAGTGGCTGGGTAACAAAATTATTATTATTATTATTGTTATTATTATTATTATTATTATTAACAACAACAGCAACAACAACAACAATAAACTATTATTACAAACTTCACATACCCTTTTTACACCTGGACATTAATTCTTAGCAAGCAACGATTGCATTAAACCTGTGACTCACTGAAATTGAAAACACTGAAAATAAAACCTGAACTAAAGAAAAGATTTTACAAATATAATTTAGCTCTTTTACTGTCTCTGCCATTGACATCAAATATGTGCAAAAATGTTTATGTATTTGTTTACATTATTGCTATTGCTATGATAATCAAGTTTCCAGTGCTGTATGGTCATACTAAAAATTCCATTGATAACGTCACTTGAGACGTAAAAACATGCTAATAAATGTAAGGCTCTTTTATGTAGATAAAGTGTAGAGAAATGATGCCTAGGCTTTTGTGTGGATGCTGTAAAAGGGTGAAGTCTTCAGAGCCCAAGGGCCTCTTCTTTAACTTGACAGCCCAGTAGAGCGTTACCTACCTGTACACACTCTGACAGGCTGACCACTGAAACATACACATGCATACACGTCATCCTCGTCATCCTCATCATCCTCATCACCATCATCATCGCCATAACAGCAAGACAATGTGATAATGTCAGTGTTAAATTTGGTAATATTGTGCTGTTTAGACATTTCCTTTCATCAGAAAACTGCTTAATCAAAATGAATTTTTCCAGCAATCAAAGTCAGTGGTTTATTTATTTAGTTTAGGCAATGCCTGATAAAAAAGAGGTTGAAATGTATAGTTTACCTTTCTGTGTGCGGATCCATGCCACTGCTTTCATGGCCAAAAACTGCCACTCAACCTGTGCGTCGAACTTAAAGCCATGTAACCATATCAGAGCAAGAACTGTAGCCCAGACATTTGGCTTCACCTGCACACAAAACCAAACTGGAAACTTACGTACAGTACATACCCATGATGGATAAAACCATAAGAATCATCTTAAATAATCATTTATATACTTACTAGATGCTTTTACTTAAAGTGATTAATGCAGAACACAATAGTATAGCTAGAGCAGTTGAGGCTTAGGAGCCTTGTTGAAGGTGGGAGGTCCAAGTATTATAATCTAATATGTACAATATATTGTCTTACAGGTGCATCTCAGAAAATTTGAATATCGTGGAAGTTAGTTTCTTTCCGTAATTTAATTCAGAAAGTGGAACTTTCATATATTCTAGATTCATTACACATAAAGTGAAATATTTCAAGCCTTTTTTGTAATCTTGATGATTACGGCTTACAGCTCATGGAAATGAAATACTGGAAAAATCCAGTATCTCAAAATGTTAGAACAAAAAATTTATAATACAGAAATGTCGACCTTCTGAAAAGTATGTTAATTTATGTACTAAATACTTGGTCGGGGCTCCTTTTACACGAATTACTGCTTCAATGAGGCGCGGCATGGAGGCAATCAGCCTGTGGCACTGCTGAGGTGTTATGGAAGAACAGATTGCTTTGATGTCTCTCATCTTCCTCTTTACAATAACACAGATTCTCTATGGGGTTCAGGACAGGCGAGTTGGCTGGCCAATCAAACACAGTAATACCATGGTCAGCAAACCAGTTACTAGTAGTTTTGGCACTGTGGGCAGGTGCCAAGTCCTGCTGGAAAAGGAAATCAGCATCTCCATAAAGCTTGTCAGCAGATGGAAGCATGAAGTGCTCTAAAATCTCCTGGTAGACGCTGCATTGACTCTCGACTTGAGAAAACACAGTGGACCAACACCAGCAGATGACATGGCACCCCAAATCATCACTGACTGTGGAAACTTCACACTGGACTTCAAGCAACTTGGATTCTGTGCTTCTCCACTCTTCCTCCAGACTCTGGGACCTTGATTTCCAAATGAAATGCAGATTTACTTTCATCTGAAAAGAGGACTTTGGATCACTGAGCAACGGTGTTTTGAGTAAAAAGGTGTTTTGAGTTAATTAGCTGATTAGAGCTTTTCTCAGGTTGACATTGCTGTATTATAAATTCTTTATTCTAATATTATTGAGATACTGGATTTTTCCAGTATCTCATTTCCATGAGCTGTAAGCCGTAATCATGAAGATAAAAAAAGGCTTAAATATTTCACTTTATGTGTAATGAATCTAGAATATATGAAAGTGCACCTGTATATACCTTAAAAATATATGCTTAATACAAAACAAAAAAATAGACTGGAGACTGACGGTATTTTATTTACTTTAAAATATCAAATTTTTAACTACTGTAAGATTATATATGGGAAACCAGTTAATGTGTTAGGTTCCCTCTCCCTCTCTCTCGCTACGAAGCTAGCGAGTAGCATACTTCCGCATTCCACTGAGCGCTTTCCAGCGCTATTCAAAAAACCCCTCTGGACTGTCATTCATGAACTCCCGTTTTGTTTACCTCTGCCATGTGCTTATGTTTTGGTTTGTGTCATGTCTCCGCCCCCGTGTTCTACCATGTGCTCATGTTTTGGTTTGTGTCATGTCTCCGCCTCCTTATTTCTTATTGGTTATGTTCTTCTCATTCATTCTATGTAATTATCGTTTCCAGGTGTCGCTGATGTCATCTTGTTTCTGTTTTAATCAACTCTGCTACTTAAACCCCGCTCCATGTCCGCTTCGGTGCGGAGTATTAGTTTTGTCTAGTGTTAACCTAGAGATAAGAGCAGCTTTTTGTTCAGTGGTTCCCAAACCACCTCCTTGCCTGTCTTTAGTTTCCTAGCTCATAGTCCGTGGTTCCCAAACCACCTCCTTGCCTGTGTTTAATCTCGTCGCTCAATGTCCGTGGTTCCCAAACCACCTTCTTGCCTCGCGTATTTTTCCCTGTGTTTTTTGGATTACTACCTTTTTGGATTACTGCCTCTTCGGCTAAGTAAACTCTCTTTTTGGGATTATTATTTTGTGTCTTTTTGGATTATTGTTACCCTTTTTGTGGATGGATTATGTTTGATGGTGTTTTGTGTGTCTCTTTACTTTTGAACTTCCTGTTCCCAATAAACTGACGTTTCTCCTGCGCATGCATCCTGACTCCCTCGTCCTACTACACACCACGTGTCATAACATAATGAACATGCTAGGGGCAAGAAGAAAACTTTGGTGTTAGAATATGGAAGAATATTTACTTGTCGTCTAATGCACCATTTCATATCCTTAAAATGTAACATTATTGGGGGAAAAACTCTACTATTTATAAGCAATTAGGTATTAATAAGTAAAAAATATATTTCTAAGGGTAAATTTCCATTACGTCATGCATGAATTTATGTATATTAACCTGTGCAGGAATCTGCTCGATCAGCTCTTTTTCTGTCCTCTTAAACAGCAGTGCCAGTGTGGACTCCATTTCCCAGCAACCAGAAGCCTTCTGGAGGGAGATGATCTGCAACAATGAATCCTTTGGAGTCTCAGGTGTTTCTACAGAGTCATAAGTACAGATATGCAAACACACAGATCTTACTAATAACTACTACTAATAAAGAGAAACGTTCATTAATATAAACATAACATAAACAAGCAGTACTGCATTAAATAACATTAATAAGCCATGAACTTCAGCATTAATAAATAATAAGTAATGTTAAAACTGTTCATTGTTACGTTTCATGTTTTTTTTTTTTTTTCTGAGGGGAAATAATAATCCTCCCTAAACTTTCAATTGGATTCAAATCCACGCAAAGCATTCTTGAGTTATTTTAGCTGTATTATCGGGGTTGTTGTCTTGGCTGATAATGTATTTCCCCCTTGTCCCGCTGCATGCTGCGGCTCTCAGTGCGCATCGCATCTCTCGGCACTATGGTACTTATTTCTGGGTTGTTAAGTGTTTGTTTACTTTGCCATGTGTATTTTGTTTTGGTTCAGTGTCTTGTCTCCTCTCTTGACAATACCCCATAGATTCTCTATGGGGTTCAGGTCTGGTGAGTTTGCTGGCCAGTCAAGCACACCAACACCATGGTCATTTAACCAACTTTTGGTGCTTTTGGCAGTGCGGGCAGGTGTCAAATCCTGCTGGAAAATGAAATCAGCATCTTCAAAAAGCTGGTCAGCAGAAGGAAGCATGAAGTGCTCCAAAATTTCTTGGTAAATGGATGCAGTGACTTTGGTTTTCAAAAAACACAATGGACCAACACCAGCAGATGACATTGCACCCCAAATCATCACAGACTGTGGAAACTGAACACTTGACTTCAAGCAACTTGGGCTATGAGCTTCTCCACCATTCCTCCAGACTCTAGGACCTTGGTTTCCAAATGAAATACAAAACTTGCTCTCATCTGAAAAGAGGACTTTGGACCACTGGGCAACAGTCCAATTCTTCTTCTCCTTAGCCCAGGTAAGACGCCTCTGACGTTGTCTGTGGTTCAGGAGTGGCTTAACAAGAGGAATACGACAACTGTAGCCAAATTCCTTGACACGTCTGTGTGTGGTGGCTCTTGATGCCTTGACCCCAGCCTCAGTCCATTCCTTGTGAAGTTCACTCAAATTCTTGAATTGATTTTGCTTGACAATCCTCATAAGGCTGCGGTTCTCTCGGTTGGTTGCGCATCTTTTTCTTCCACACTTTTTCCTTCCACTCAACTTTCTGTTAACATGCTTGGATACAGCACTCTGTGAACAGCCAGCTTCTTTGGCAATGAATGTTTGTGGCTTACCTAGTGAACCAAACTGAGAGACCATTTTGAAGGCTCAGGAAACCTTTGCAGGTGTTTTGAGTTGATTAGCTGATTGGCATGTCACCATATTCTAATTTGTTGAGATAGTGAATTGGTGGGTTTTTGTTAAATGTAAACCAAAATCATCACAATTAAAAGAACCAAAGACTTAAACTACTTCAGTCTGTGTGCATTGAATTTATTTAATACACGAGTTTCACAATTTGAGTTGAATTACTGAAATAAATTAACTTTTTCACGACATTCTAATTTATTGAGATGCACCTGTATATAACGTTTCTATATACTAACCCCATTGGCTCTGGTTGAATCTGCCTGTCTTTAGTGGTGACTGCTATTTCACACAGAGCATTGAAATAAGGTACAGTTACGCTATCTTAGCAGTTATTTTAGCAGATATCCTGACAACCTCTATTATTCTATTGCACTCAAGAAAACTCAAGAAAAAAAAGTTGTGCATACTTACTCTTTGCCTTTGCTGTAAGACAAATTACACCAACATTGTGAACATATGTTGAAGAAAATAGGTTAATAATATGTTTAGAAATATTTTTTATAAGATTTAGATTTAAAAAAATGGAACATGATTCTTAAAATGCATACAGTTGGGATGTTCAGTGGTACAAAAAAAACAACAAGTCATTATAATTTTTTAAGTAAACAATTACTGTACATTCACAGAAACAAAGTATGATATTAGCCTCATGTTCAATAATAGGTATTTAGAAAGTATAATGTTCAGTAACTTACAGGAACTAAAGCGTTTCATCCATTTAGGCACACCTATTTTGATTAAACAGAGTGAAACAAAAATGTTAGATTCTCCAACATTTTCTTTAGGTATTGTAGTTTTTTTAGTATGATGTTTTTATTTTAGTGTATATTTGTGCATAATTTTAACGAAATCACAACATTACAAATGACCAAATGAAACAATTGCACTTAACATCGTTTCTACCATTCCAACATTACAGTACTTAAATATCTCTCTAGTAAAAATTCAGAAGCCTTGAGTAGATGAAATTTAATACTGAGTGAAGTTCACACTTTGTTATTTTTGCTTTGTGCAATGCAACAAAACCTGCTGGGGAAAAAACTATTCCCATCAGCAATTTTATCATTTTCACGAATTGGTTAATTAGTATATTATATAAATTTTCAAGGGCAGCTGATATTTTCCCCTGTACTCTTTGTAGGGCTGGGTGGAAAAAAAAAAATGCTATAACAGATTTGAGCACAAGTGTCAGGTCAACCCAGACACCAAACTCCAGTTGCCAACATGAACCGTGGCCTACAAACATGGCCGTCCCAGACTCCACTTCCCAGAACACAAACACACTGCCGCATTCTCAATCACCGGACCTTTGATTATACACACCTGTTTCCAATTGAACACACACTCATAATCACCATTTTTCAGAGACTCTCATACACATGCCAATTGAGAAGTACACGCTCATGTTTTCGGATGTTACCAAGCCTGTTTTTCACTGCCATAGATTTCCTAGTTTGACTTGGATGGAGCTTCACAACCCCCAAATATCATGGTCAGATAGTCATCAGAAGTCATCTGCTGGTCCCACTACTGCCTGAAACAGTCTCTAAACAGCGCCACCAAGCTGCTGCCTGGAACCACTCCCCCACACAGCTGAGTTTATCATTGTCTGTGGCAGAGCAGCAGATGATGGAAGACTACATTCAGGAGGCACTCCAGCAGGGGAGACCATCCACCAGACCATCCACATCGCCCATGTCAGCTAGGCTTCTTCTTCGTGGCAAAAATGGGGGTGGTTTCACACCCTGTATCAACTATCGGGGGCAAAACCAGTGCACGTTTAAGTACCGATACCCACTGCCTTTAGTCCCTGCCACCCTGGAACAGCTTTAGTCGGCCCAGTTCTTCACTAAGCTCTACCTCTGCAGTGCTTATAACCTGGTGTGCATTCGTGAGGGGAACGAGTGGAAAAAAGCCTTTAGCACCACCTCTGGCCACTATGAGTACTGCGTAAAACAGAATAGGCTCTATACCTGTGTTCCAGTGCCTCTACTGGTTTCATGTCTTACAGCCTCAGAAGCATTTTACTTAGACAACTGTTGAAGGACTTTTGTCTGAAATGTTCTGTTTCTTTGGAAAATTTGCGCAATACTACACTGCACTGAGAACTTAACGATGACTTGTTGATTTAATATTCACACTTCGATTTAACTTCAATAGTCAGAGCAAAAGATGCTGTGCACACTTCAGGATGAAATCCACAATGAAGATAGTAAATAATACAGTAATACACGTATATATTACACAGCTAGCATTAATAAACTTCAGCATTCACATTTCCTGTGAATATATCCTGGTCAGGGTCACAATAGATCTGGAGTGTATCCTGGAACAATGAACATGAGATGGGAATACATCCTGGATGGGACGTCAGTCCATTGAAGGGCAACTTCAGTATTATCAAATCATTAGTAATGTTAACAAAGTAAGCTAACTGCCATTTGTTTAACTGTTAATGAAATATACTGTACCTGCATCGACTCATGTTTATTCAATCTGTCCACATTAAATTACTGTATGTTGCATTACTGCATGTTCTTAAATATTGTTAACTGTCTGAAATCTGCTGTTCAGGTGTAAATGTTGGAATTTCATATTCAGCATCATTTCTAAATTTTGCCACTTAACAACCGCAAATATGCCAATTAAGATGTTGGTTCATATTGGTCATAGTGGGCTTAATTCTACTTGTTTACAGTGGGGTATGGGATAAACAGTGGTTAATGCACGGTGTCAATTATTTGGTTTATTATTTTAAACAAATCCACCCATACATGTGAAAGTTATGTTGTCAAGGTTATTTATGGTGTATTAAAGGTTAAGTTCATTGTTTGCTCATGTTAACTAATGTGTTAAATATTGTCGGTGAAGTGAACCACAGTGTAAAGCACTGCTGAGATATATTCATTATGTTCAGAAAATGTGTAATTTCCTTTAAAAGTTGGCATGTTTAGTGGCTCTAGCATTTCCACTACAAAAGTGGTTTTAAATAAGCCTTTGTCATTTATTAAGTAAATGTTTAAAATGTAAATTATTGTCTTGGTTTCCAAAATCTGGATACAAATGAATGAAAAACTGTTTGTAAATGTCCTCACAATAGGCACATTTCATGGTTGAAAGAAAGTACACAATTAGTCTGATGTTCAACAACAAGTATTTAGTGACTAAGTGACTTACGGGGCAAGAAAATGTCAAATGGTGAAGCTCTACACAGCTCTGTACAGAGATAAATAGAAACAGGTTGTTAAATTATTTATGTACTTTCTACAATGTGTACACTTCAGAAAAGCACAATAATTGTAATGTTCTTATTGGAGGATTAGTTTTGTACAGGTAAAGTCAAGTATTTAGAAACTGTCATTTGCAATTTACATTTCAGAAATAAACCAATGAATCAGGGCATGGGTGTGGCTATTATGCTAGAACAAACAAGGAGGTTAGAGTCTCCATGTACTCTCAATCTGATATGTGTAGCGCTGTTTTATACTGCAAATTGGCTATAAGCTTCCTGTTGCATCTTTTAAAAACTTTTAGTTGTGGGCAATATAACAAAAAAACAAAAAACATATCACAATTCTCAAAGACACTTATTTAGTTTTTTCACATTCACATTACATTTCTGCATATATATATATATATATATATATATATATATATATATATATATATATATATATATATATATATATATATATATATATATACACAGGTGCATCTCAATAAATTAGAATGTCATGGAAAAGTTAATTTATTTCAGTAATTCAACTCAAATTGTGAAACTCGTGTATTAAATAAATTCAATGCACACAGACTGAAGTAGTTTAAGTCTTTGGTTCTTTTAATTGTGATGATTTTGGTTTACATTTAACAAAAACCCACCAATTCACTATCTCAACAAATTAGAATATGGTGACATGCCAATCAGCTAATCAACTCAAAACACCTGCAAAGGTTTCCTGAGCCTTCAAAATGGTCTCTCAGTTTGGTTCTCTAGGTAAGCCACAAACATTCATTGCCAAAGAAGCTGGCTGTTCACAGAGTGCTGTATCCAAGCATGTTAACAGAAAGTTGAGTGGAAGGAAAAAGTGTGGAAGAAAAAGATGCACAACCAACCGAGAGAACCGCAGCCTTATGAGGATTGTCAAGCAAAGTCGATTCAAGAATTTGAGTGAACTTCACAAGGAATGGACTGAGGCTGGGGTCAAGGCATCAAGAGCCACCACACACAGACGTGTCAAGGAATTTGGCTACAGTTGTCGTATACCTCTTGTTAAGCCACTCCTGAACCACAGACAACGTCAGAGGCATCTTACCTGGGCTAAGGAGAAGAAGAACTGGACTGTTGCCCAGTGGTCCAAAGTCCTCTTTTCAGATGAGAGCAAGTTTTGTATTTCATTTGGAAACCAAGGTCCTAGAGTCTGGAGGAAGGGTGGAGAAGCTCATAGCCCAAGTTGCTTGAAGTCCAGTGTTAAGTTTCCACAGTTTGTGATGATTTGGGGTGCAATGTCATCTGCTGGTGTTGGTCCATTGTGTTTTTTGAAAACCAAAGTCACTGCATCCATTTACCAAGAAATTTTGGAGCACTTCATGCTTCCTTCTGCTGACCAGCTTTTTGAAGATGCTGATTTCATTTTCCAGAAGGATTTGGCACCTGCCCACACTGCCAAAAGCACCAAAAGTTGGTTAAATGACCATGGTGTTGGTGTGCTTGACTGGCCAGCAAACTCACCAGACCTGAACCCCATAGAGAATCTATGGGGTATTGTCAAGAGGAAAATGAGAAACAGGAGACCAAAAAATGCAGATGAGCTGAAGGCCACTGTCAAAGAAACCTGGGCTTCCATACCACCGTGCCACAAAATGATCACCTCCATGCCGCACTGAATTGAGGCAGTGATTAAAGCAAAAGGAGCCCCTACCAAGTATTAAGTACATGTACAGTAAATGAACATACTTTCCAGAAGGCCAACAATTCACTAAAAATGTTTTTTTTATTGGTCTTATGAAATATTCTAATTTGTTGAGATAGTGAATTGGTGGGTTTTTGTTAAATCTGAGCCAAAATCATCACAATTAAAAGAACCAAAGACTTAAACTACTTCAGTCTGTGTGCATTGAATTTATTTAATACACGAGTTTCACAATTTGAGTTGAATTACTGAAATAAATGAACTTTTCCACGACATTCTAATTTATTGAGATGCACCTGTATATATATATATAATAACTACACAGTATGTCTGGAAGCATTTAAGACAATGACCAGCTGAAACTATAAGATAAGATTATTATGCTAGTAATGATTCAGTACACTGATCACATATATAGTATATAATTACATGAAAGGGTTAAAAATAAAATGTAATAAAAGTTGTTGAATGGTCACTCGTAAAAATTAATAACATAAAATAACATAATATGAGACATCTCAACACATGTCATGAAGGAAATACAACACAATAATAATCTCATGGTGTATAAGTATTGACAAACTACTGTGTTCAGTTACTTACGGGAAGGAAACGGTGAAAGTCTGTGTGTACCTGAACACAAACAAACATAACAGGATGTTAGATTGTTCATTTGCTCTGAATGATGTGTTTATGCGTAAAGCATTAAATCCATGAATGCTTATCATAATAATTCTCATATTATTAGTAGAGTTGGGGTACTTGATCCCACACTTGGGCTCAAGTCCAATTATGAACAAGCTCGGACTTGTCATGCACTCGGGTAAATTTGTACTCGAACTTGACACGGACTCGGACATTTTCGGTTCTGAAATTTTCCCGAGTACAGTCGAGTCCGTGTCATGTGCAGGGGTGTAACCTGGCCTGGGCATTTTTTCAGTGAACGGAGGCGAGACCGATCAGACAGGGTTTACAGGAAAACACGTGGAAATACTCGTGTCTTATTGGCTGACAGTCTCAATTCTGTCAAACGCTAGCTCACAGTCAGTGTGAGGAAAAATTGATAAAATGGATACGCAGATTTTTTTTTTTTTTTTAAACCAGTAAAGGGGTTGAAACTGAAACAGTAACATCATCTTATGCTGAACAGGAAAACAAGGTGTGTAAATGTCTATGTGAGTTCATGAATATGATATGAGCAGAGCATAAGGACAGATAACGCACTCTGCATGGCTCTGTAGCAGCTAAACTAAGCTACAGTGATAACTTAGCCGTCCCTCCCCTTGGCTAGCAACACCAAACTAGCCTAGTCTCGTGTTAGATAGCCAAAAAGTTTTGCATTTTATCGGTCTGGTAGTCCTGCAAACAGTGATAACACCTGAGGCAAGTTTTATGATCATTTTTTCTTGCTTACAAGCAAGAAAAAATGCATGCAAACAGTCTATTTAGAAGTACGTTTTAAAAAGGTTTTTTTTATTTTATTTTTTTTATGGAGAAGAATCTGGGCTCAGCCCCGGATGATTAACAGTTCAGCTAACAACCCTGGTCATGTGTAACATGAAAATAAAGATACAAAATAAATAACATAACATAAGATCAAGATAATAAGAAATCAATAAATGTCTCCCTGCCTGACCAGTGACTTTCTCCCCTCATTGTGCAAGTACTGAATTGAGTTTTCTTTAGAGGCTTATCCTGCTTGGACGGTCAAATAAATACATCATAAAATAAATACATAAATAAATAAATACATTTTGACATCATGTCAAAATGCAGGTCTGGCCGAGTATTAACACAGTCAGTTATATGTAAACTGTTGGGAAAAATCGAAGGTGTGTCAGTACAGTATATTGGATCTGTGCATTAGGTCTTAAAGTGACAGCAGTCTAATAAACCTACTGCTGTCTGTGTCATTAATGTTAATCACATAACAAAACACAAAGAGAAAATCACTCACTCACTTATTTGACTGAATAACTTCAGTAAATTTAATAAGAATCACTGTACATGTCATACAGTGAAGTCTATTTTATTTTACATTTAATTACTTTATTCAATTTCCGTAGTATTTCTTACTTGAACATTACTGATAGACCTACCAGAGAACCCCTAAACATTACCCAGATAGCAAATGACATCTGGCCCACATACCGTATGGAATGATGGAAATGACTCAACCTGAGTGTGGCCGGCTTCTGGGCCAGATGTGGGCCCAGACAAAACAAGCCTAAAACCGGCTTGCTGTGTGAGGGCCAGATATGGCCCATATGACCTTTGCCATTGCCAGAAATGAGCCATATGTACCATAGTTGGCCCAGATGAGGCCCAGAAATATATGCTATCTGGGTAGTATTTGGTGATTCCAGTCTTGAATTTCACGTGAAATGTACTTCTTAATGTAGTAAATATCACAAACCCTGCTGATAGGGATTTATTTATTTATTTCATTTTAGGAATTAAAATGAAAAAAAAAAAATTACAAGCTTAGAGCTGTGTTCAGAAATGAGGTTGTTGTCATTCATAGACAGATTAAAAGCAGTAATAAAGCATGAAGCTTGTTATGACATGCTGCTAAATGTAACTCTACTCTATACTCTCTCTCTCAGCCTATATAACTGTGGGGGAGAGGCATCACATCATTGAAATGTCAGCTCGAACTGGAGGACACAATATAGTGTGATACAATAACAAAACAGGTTCATTTGTGTTTTCATACACTTGTAATATAATAAAAGTTCTACATATACCTCTATATCCCTTTTTTTCATTGAAACCATTTTTTGATAGGAAACTAGTTGAGGTGCTGATGACATTAAATAAAAATATTAAATGGTAATGGCAAGATGTAATAGTGGTATTTTTGTTACATTTATGTTGACATTGGTTTGTGAACGTTAAAATATTAATTTAACAGCTCAGTGTTGAGTTTACAATTGCAATTCTTTTTTCAATTTAATTACTTTCTGGACTTGGCCGGACTCGACTCAGACTCGGCCATTAAGGACTCGGACTTAAGTCTGACTCTGCTTCATTTGGACTTGGACTCGGACTCGATTGGTTAAGGACTTGGTCTCGACTCGAACTTGACAAAGGTGGACTCGTACCCAACGCTAATTATTAGATGACAGGTTGAGTAAAAGTTCTGAAAAGAATACTGACTCGCAATAGCAATTCTCCTCGACACCAGTGGCCCTTTCACAGCTTGTCCACTGCCCTTATGGACAGCTATGAAGGCTGTGTGTGAGCTGCTCACTCCACACTGCTTACTCAGTTCCACCACTCTAGCCTTCAGAGCCTCTTTATCAGCTCCATCAACCTGCTCTTCCCTTTCCAGAGAGCGGATCAGAGCGTGAGCGCCCAACCTGTGGATGGCCAGTCTGTACAAACACAAACACACACGCACACACACACACACACACACACACACACACACACCCCCAAAGCTGAATGAGTAACAAACAAATTACTGTAACTGCTATTCTGTCATGATTTACAGTGTAATCCTGACCATATGTCATCAGTCATATGAGGTGCTTCTGTTTGGGATTGATCAATTCCCAGTTTTCTTGGAGGAGAAACATCTTTAAATTAATACCTCAAATCAATGAAATACTAGTCATTTCATTTCAAAATAACCTGAATGACTCAAATCCTCCATAATCTGCTAGCTTATCACACTAAACTGTCAGGGACTTCTGACAAAATTATCTATGGATTTCTTACTATACTACCTCCCCAAAAATGTTTTTTTTCGACCGATGGTATTCTTAGTCCATGAGCTAGTGAACCAGTATCAGGATGTATTTATTGACAGAGACTCCAAAGCACTTCTGTACGTTGCTCTGGATAAGTGCGTCTGCCAAATGCCATATATGTAAATGTAAATGGATAATAACAGATATAGTAGCTTTACCTAATATTGAGTACTGTAAGATAATGATAGTACTGAAAGATATGACAGCTAAAGCCACACAGCCAGGGTTTATTATATGATCACACACACATATCATAATCAGAGATGAGAAGTTTAAAAAGAGAAAACTCTTTTAAACAGTGTTTGTGGCAGTTACCCGCTATTCTCAACAGGCTTCAGGGAGAAGTTGACAGTGTTTGAGACATCTTGATCTCCTAGGCGGTAGCGTACTGATATTTGCCCCATAGCATCTGTGTTCTGACATTCCTAGGACAGAAAAACTCTGTGATTATGAGTAGACCCAGTCATTTCCTTGTAAGAAACTAGCAATTTAAACAATTGTTTAAGCCAAAATTTCTCTCACTCATGTTTTTCCACTATTTGGAATTTGAATTTGTAAAATTATGCATAACTATTTGAAAATTCATGGACAGAAATATATGGGGTATGCATGCAAAATAATTTGCACACAGTACATTCAGATTCAGAATCAGAAAAAAAGGCTTTCTGTAAAATAGTGTGATAAAGCGCTCACCTCTGCTTTCAACTGGGCATAAATCAGTGCTCTTTGACCATGGAAAAGTGAATTAATCGGGGCACTCAGATGGGTGAAAGACAAACCAGTCCAATCCTCAGTGATATCAATCACTGCTGGTTGTAAAGCATAGCGGAGAGATTGCATTACCTAGCATTGGGAATTAAAGACAAAGAACATTCAATAATAAGTGTGAAAATGTAGAAGGACTAAATGGGCATGCAATGCATGAATGACACAGCTGGAGCAACGGCACTTTTAATATGCATGGAAACATCTTTCCTTCCACTAGGCTTAGAAATATTTCCCAATAAAGCTTCCTACTTTTTGTCAGTGGAAAAGGAGAGATAGAGGACAGGCATAATTATCGGCTGTGAATATTGTAAATTGCTGCTTATACTGTATATAAATAACATTAATTTAAATTGTGAATACTAAAGTGAGAAGTGATCTATTATTTGACACCTTATTTGTTTGTTTCTTTGTTGCTGCTTGAAAAGAACCCAGTCTTACTTTGGCCTGCATGCGCTCAGTTCCTGTGATGAACTGGGCGTGGCCAGAGCTGTTCTCAGCCAATCCTGTAATGAGTGCAGAACTTGCACCTTCACCAATCCCAAATGAGAAGCATCTGTTTAAACAAAGGAGTGGATTATAAATCCTTTATGAGCCTTCTAGATATAGAAATTTTACCAGAAGAAAACTTGAAACACACTAAGTAAGAAATAAAACACAGTTAGGCATGAAAGAAATAATCAACCATGAGGTGGTGTGATGTGGCGATGATGTGAAACCTTTCTCTATTTTTCCCTATCTTAAAACTGATAAGAAAAAAAAACAACATGGCAAAAAACTTTAAGTTACAGCTTTATCTGTGACTGTTACATAGCACTAGCAGAGTCTCATTTCAGAAATGTTAAATAAATGTTTTGCTTACAGAAAGCTTCAGCATAGCAACTGTTACACAGTTTACTCTGTTAAACAACATTTTTTTTTGCTATTTTAAAATCCATTTATTGTTAGGTGTCATGTAATGCGGATTGTGACGGATGCAAGTGCAGTATAAGCTTTTATTTTAAAGAGACGGGCAGACAAATCCAAATCGTAAGGCAAAAATCATGGTCCAAAACAGGCAAGGAGTCAGGCGATCGGCAAACAGGCTAAACTAGGCGAAACACACGAGTCAAAGTAAACAAAGTCAATCTAACCCGGAAGCATGCACTGCTCACGCTTTGGACAGTTCACGCGCGCTGAATGCTTGCGCAGCACTGCGTGAGGGGAAACCCATGACAGAGGTCCCGGCAAAACTGTCCACTCAGCCCCCCAGGTCCTAAGCCAGGCATTGTCCATGGTATAGCTGGGTCCTCGTGGAGCCAGGGAGCAGATATGAGGTTGGGGCAGGTTTGCCATGGTCGTGAGGGGGGAACAACGCTTGGAAGGCCGCATTGTTGGCCTCAGGCATGAGCAGAACCTGATGGGCGGTCTCGTCGGCTTCAGACGTGAGCAGAACTTGATGGGCGGTCTCGTCGGCCTCAGGCATAAGCAGAGCGTGTTGGGCAGTCTCATCGGCCTCAGGCGTGAGCAGAGTGTGGTGAGCCGCCTCGTCGGCCTCAGGCGTGAGCATTGCTTGGGAGGCCGTTTAGTTGGCCTCAGACAGGAACATGGCATGGGAGGCCACCTCATGGCTTGGGCTCAGGAGATGTGGTCGCCTCGTTGACCTCCGGCTGTAGCTCTGGAGTTGAGGTTGCCACGTCGACCTCTGTCTGGAGCTCTGCAGTGGAGACCCATTTGTGGGTCTCAGGCTGGAGCTCCGGGGTTGAGGTCGCCATGTTGACCTCTGGCTGGAGCTCTGGGGTTGAGGTCGCCACATTGACCTCAGACTGGAGCTCTGCACTGGAGACCCATTCGTGGGTCTCAGGCTGGAGCTCTGGAGATGAGGTCGCCACATTGACCTCAGGCTGGAGCTCAGGAAATAAGGTCACCATGTTGACCTCTGGCTGTAGCTCTGCTGGAGAGACCACTTCGTTGGTCTCCAGCTGAAGCATGGCTTGGGAGGCCGCCTTGTCGGCCTCCGGCAGGAACATGGCTTGAGGGGAGGCTACCTCGTCGGCCTCCGTCTGGAACATGGCTGGAGAGGAGGTCGCTATGTTGACCTCCGGCTGGCACTCTGCAAGGGAGACCCATTCGTGTGTCAGGCTGGAGCTCCGGAGATGAGGTCGCCATGTTGACCTCTGGCTGGAGCTCCGTAGGAGAGACCACCTCGTGGGTCTCAGGCTGGAGCTCCGGAGATGAGGTCACCACGTTGACTTCCAGCTGGAGCTCTACAGGAGAGACCACCTCGTGGGTCTCAGGCTGGAGCTACGGAGAGAAGGTCGCCACGTTGACCTCCGTCTGGAGCTCTGCAGGGGAGACCATCTCGTTGGTCTCAGGCTGGAGCTCTGAGTTTGAGGTCGCCACATTGACCTCCGGCTGGAGCTCCGCAGGTGAGACCACCTCGTGTGTCTCAGGCTGGAGCGCCAGAGAGGAGGTCGTCACGTTGACCTCCAGCTGGCACTCTGCTCTTGCTCTCTTGTGGAGCCGTCAAAATGGTCCAGGAGATCCATGTCCGTCCACTGGGGAGACTGGATGGAATCAATGTCGGGCAGTGTGGTGATGTCTCCTTAGCTTTCCTGCTGCATCCATAGAGTAGGTGAAGTATTCTGTCATGTAATGTGGATTGAGACAGATGCAAGTGCAGTATAAGCTTTTATTTTAAAGAGACAGGCAGACAAATCCAAATCGTAAGGCAAATATCGTGGTCAAAAACAGGCAAGGGGTCAGGCAATCGGCAAACAGGCTAAACTAGGCGAAACAGGAATCAATAAACACGAGGACGAAAACAGGATCAAAAACAAGAAAACGAGAAACTAGATCAAAGGCTTGGTACGGGTCTGGCGGAAAACACAGAACTCACAATACTTCGTGTTGAACAAAGACACACAAGTGGTTTAAATATACAACATAATCAAAGAGCGATAACACAAAACAGCTGAGACATTAGGAAGGAACCAATTACATAACAAGGGCGGTGACAGGACAAAAATCAAAACAATAACACACAAGTCAAAGTAAACAAAGTCAATGTAACCCAGATGCACGCACTGCTCATGCTTTGGACAGTTCATGCACTCTGAATGGGGAAACCCATGACATAGGTTTGAATAATATGAGCATCTGCCGTACAAGTACCTAAAAGTAAGAGGAGTGACACCAGAAGATGCTTTCTGTCTCTCACACACAAAAACATTCACATCAACCATCAGAATGGGGGGAAAATGTGGTCTCAGTTATTTTGACCCTGGCATGATTGTTGGTGCCAGACGGCCTGGTTTGAGTATTTCTATAACTGCTGAAACACAACAGTTTCGTCATTATTTTACAGTTACCATTTACTCAGAATGGTGCAATAAAGAAAAAAAACATCCATTGAGCGGCAGTTCTGCAGACGGAAACGGCTTGTTGATGACAGAGGTCAACAGAGAATGGCCAGACTGGTTTGAGCTGACAAAAAGGTTACAGTAACTAAGATAACCACTCTGTACAATTGTAGTGAGCAGAAAAGCATCTCAAACATGTCAAACCTTGAGGTGGATGGGCTACAACAGCAGAAGCCCATGTCGGGTTCCACTGTCAGCCAAGAACAGAAATCTGAGAATGCAGTGGGCACAGGCTCACCAAAACAGAACAGTTAAAGACTGGAAAAATGTAGCCTGGTCTGATGAATCTCAGTTTCTCCTGAGGCACACAAATGGTAGGGTCAGAATATGGCACCAACAGCATGAATCCATTGACCCCACCTGCCTTGTGTGAACAGTCCAGGCTGGTGGAGGTGGTGTAATAGTGTGGGGAATGTTTTCTTGGCACACTTTGGGCCTGTTAATACCACAGTCTATATGAATATTGTTGCTGACCATGTACATCCCTATATGGCCACAGTTTACCCATCTTATAATGCCTAATTCCAGCATGAATATGCACCGTGTCACAAAGCAAAAGTCATCTCAAACTGGTTTCATGAACATGACAATGAGTTAAATGTTCTTCAGGGGCCTTCCCAGTCACTGGATCGGAATCCAATTGAACACCTTTGGGATCTGGTAGAACAGGAGATTCACAGCATGAAAGTGCACCAGAAATATCCAGGAAGTGCATGATACAGTCATGTCAGGAAAGATTCCAGCATCTTGTGGATTCCATATATATATATATATATATACAGGTGCATCTCAATAAATTAGAATGTCGTGGAAAAGTTAATTTATTTCAGTAATTCAACTCAAATTGTGAAACTTGTGTATTAAATAAATTCAATGCCACAGATTGAAGTAGTTTAAGTCTTTGGTTCTTTTAATTGTGATGATTTTGGCTCACATTTAACAAAAACCCACCAATTCACTATCTCAACAAATTAGAATATGGTGACATGCCAATCAGCTAATCAACTCAAAACACCTGCAAAGGTTTCCTGAGCCTTCAAAATGGTCTCTCAGTTTGGTTCACTAGGCTACACAATCATGGGGAAGACTGCTGATCTGACAGTTGTCCAGAAGACAATTATTGACATGTTAACAGAAAGTTGAGTGGAAGGAAAAAGTGTAGAAGAAAAAGATGCACAACCAACCGAGAGAACCGCAGCCTTATGAGGATTGTCAACCAAAATCGATTCAAGAATTTGAGTGAACTTCACAAGGAATGGACTGAGGCTGGGGTCAAGGCATCAAGAGCCACCACACACAGACGTGTCAAGGAATTTGGCTACAGTTGTCGTATTCCTCTTGTTAAACCACTCCTGAACCACAGACAACATCAGAGGCATCTTACTTGGGCTAAGGAGAAGAAGAACTGGACTGTTGCCCAGTGGTCGAAAGTCCTCTTTTCAGATGAGAGCAAGTTTTGTATTTCATTTGGAAACCAAGGTCCTAGAGTCTGGAGGAAGGGTGGAGAAGCTCATAGCCCAAGTGGCTTGAAGTTCAGTGTTAAGTTTCCACAGTCTTTGGGGTCTGATTTGGGGTGCCATGTCATCTGCTGGTGTTGGTCCATTGTGTTTTTTGAAAACCAAAGTCACTGCACCCGTTTACCAAGAAATTTTGGTGCACTTCATGCTTCCTTCTGCTGACCAGCTTTTTGAAGATGCTGATTTCATTTTCCAACAGGATTTGGCACCTGCCCACACTGCCAAAAGCACCAAAAGTTGGTTAAATGACCATGGTGTTGGTGTGCTTGACTGGCCACCAAACTCACCAGACCTGAACCCCATAGAGAATCTATGGGGTATTGTCAAGAGGAAAATGAGAAACAAGAGACCAAAAAATGCAGATGAGTTGAAGGCCACTGTCAAAGAAACCTGGGCTTCCATACCACCTCAGCAGTGCCACAAACTGATCACCTCCATGCCACGCCGAATTGAGGATGTAATTAAAGCAAAAGGAGCCCCTACCAAGTATTGAGTACATGTACAGTAAATGAACATACTTTCCAGAAGGCCAACAATTCACTAAAAATGTTTTTTTTATTGGTCTTATGAAGTATTCTAATTTGTTGAGATAGTGAATTGGTGGGTTTTTGTTAAATGTGAGCCAAAATCATCACAATTAAAAGAACCAAAGACTTAAACTACTTCAGTCTGTGTGCACTGAATTTATTTAATACACGAGTTTCACAATTTGAGTTGAATTACTGAAATAAATTAACTTTTCCACGACATTCTAATTTATTGAGATGCACCTGTATATATATATATATAGGGCCTTGGTGCAGGAAGCATGCAGCGGGGCGAGGGCACCATCTTTTTTGTGTACTCTCACTTTCTCTCTTCTAAAGAATTGTAATCCGGCTCGTTCCAGGATATCGATTCAAAACGACTGATGTAAAAAAAAAATTCAAGCATTTTAGCATAAGGCTGCAACATAACAAAATGTGAAAAAAAAAAAAAATTAAGGAGTCTGAATACTTTCTGAATGCACTAGGGATATCAGGTTCATTTTAGGGGCAAATTTTCCAGCAAATAAACTGTATACATTATGAATGCTTTAAAGAGTACATGCCTGTGATAATCAGCATTTTTCCTCACACAGTGAAGAACATCCTTGGTGTTTCCTACTTCACCATCTGTAAATATGAACAGCTGAAAGGGAAAGAATAAGAAATAGGAAATAATTAATAAGTAAAAATGAACAACAGGCTTATGTGTTGACACTGCAGTGGAACGTCATTGTCTAGTTGGGGGACACAATCCAGACCTCCAGATAATGTAAGTTATAGCCGCAATAAACAGTCGTTCCCTCAGCAACAGCATCTCTCTCTCTCTCTCTCTCTCTCTCTCTTTCTCAAAAAATGCAGCTTGTCCTAAACTAGGACCACTGCCACCAGGAAACTAAAAACTGGGATAGCACCATTGTTTCAAAGCACAGACATCTGACACCCCTTCCACAAATGTTAAATAAATGTCCTAACAACATAAATAAATCCTAACAAACAACTTCACCACACCAGAAAATATAAATTATCCTTTACTAATTCGTTTGTTAAATTATATGGAGTATTTGTCATACAAGTCCCGAGCCATGCTGTTATACAAAAAAACAAAACAAAAAAAACCTCTGACCAATCTGATTCAAGAACTGCTTTGCAAGCAACAGAGAACTGCTTTATAAGTAACAATAAAACACTGGCTTCAGCTTTATAAAAATTAAGTGTTCCAAATGTCCTTTGGGCAACCCATAAAGGTTCTATGTAGAACCCTACAACACTGTTTTTTGGAGGCTAAAAACATTTTATTACTCAGTGAACTCTTAAATAACCATTGAAAGATCCTTCAGACCTGAAAGGGAAGAAAGTAGGGCATAGTGCTGATCAATGCAGAATGGACCGCAGGCAGAGTCTGGTACATTTTCTTGATAAACATGGCTAATAACCATCTACTTACACAGAAAGAGTTAATTTGACTTATATGGCAAATGACAAACCACAAACCTTTTCCCCACTGTCTGTCAGCAAACATGCAAGATTATTTTGTTTACTCACCACTAACTGACACAATACAAAGTACTTTCATAACTATTAATAACAGGATTCCATGAACGTTTTGCAGTCTAGTCAATATAGTGTATTTTCGTCTGAAAATATCATTGTGCTATGGTATTCAAAAGGACACTGAGGACCAAGTGCACAGAAATGCATAAACACAGAACTGAAATTTTGCTTTACATAATGTCATATTTGAATAGTATCTTCAAGATCTTGAAGGTTGTGTTTCTAAGGCTGAGCCTAGGCGTAACACAGTTCTGTAATCTTATTTCTCTTCCCTGTAACAAAATAACAATGTGTGCTCCTAACAACTTGCGTTTTCCAAGGTTTTTTTATAGGTTTCCAAGAGTAATTAAAAAAGTAAAGTACTATGTAATATAATACCCTTTGTTCAGAATGTAATAGGTATCATAATCCCATTAGTTTCAGAGGAGTAATTCATAATTTGTCATGAGTTACTCTCTTTGAGTACCTACCCTAACTAATACATACTTCGGTGTGTAAGGTGAAATGTATGAGATTTCATTTATCTACTAGTGGAAAAATGCATAGTATTTTCTGAACTGTACTTACTGACCTTTTTATTTTGCTGGACCTGCATGAGCTGTTATGCACAGCTTTACACAATTACACAATTAATTACACAATTACACAATTACACAATTGTCCACTGCACTTATCATTTTAGATTAACTGTAGTTTTGCACACATTTTATCTTACACTTGAATTATTACCCTGGATCAGACAACAATAAAAAATCTACTGGACTTGACTTGAGATATAAATATAAACTGAAAATGTTAAATGTATATATAAAAATGATATGGAGAATAAATAAATAATTTATATATATATATATATATATATATATATATATATATATATATATATATATATATATATACACACACACACACACACACACACACACACACACACACACACACACACACAGTGAGGGAAGAAAAACGCATTTTTTCTTCCAGAAAAACGCATTTCAAAAAAGTTATAAATTGATTTGCATTTTAATGAGTGAAAAAAGTATTTGACACCTTCGATTTAGTACTTGGTGCCAAAACCCTTGTTGGCAATCACAGAGAACAGACCTTTCTTGTAGTTGGCCACCAGGTTTGCACACATCTCAGGAGGGATTTTGTCCCACTCCACTTTGTAGATCCTCTCCAAGTCATTAAGGTCTCGGGCTGACGTTTGGCAACTCGAACCTTCAGCTGGAGCCCCAGACCGAGGGAGACTGACAGTTATTTTTTGTTTCTTCCATTTGCGAATAATCGCACCAACTGTTGTCACCTTCTCACCAAGCTGCTTGGCGATGGTCTTGTAGCCCATTCCAGCCTTGTGTAGGTCTACAATCTTGTCCCTGACATCCTTGGACAGCTCTTTGGTCTTGGCCATGGTGGAGAGTTTGGAATGTGATTGATTGATTGCTTCTGTGGACAGGTGTCTTTTATACAGGTAACAAGCTGAGATTAGGAGCACTCCCTTTAAGAGAGTGCTCCTAATCTCAGCTCATTACCTGTGTAAAAGACACCTGGGAGCCAGAAATCTTGCTGACTGATAGGGGATCAAATACTTATTTCACTCATTAAAATGCAAATCAATTTATAACTTTTTTGAAATGCGTTTTTCTGGATTTTTTTGTTGTTATTCTGTCTCTCACTGTTAAAATACACCTACCATTAAAATTATAGACTGATCATTTCTTTGTCAGTAGGCAAATGTACAAAATCAGCAGGGGATCAAATACTTTTTTCCCTCACTGTATATATAATATGAAAATGTTAGCTTTTCATTGATAAATCATTGCAGGTTTGGATGAAGAATAATGTTACCTGTCTTGGATGGTTGGGGATGCAAGGCTGTTTGTAAATGTGTTCCAGAGGTTGCAGAATCTCTGTGCCCCCCATGTCTGCTTGCATCTCCTTTACCTTCTTCACAGCCTGCTCCATAGTGTCCTGACTGTACTGCACACTTTTTCTAAAACCAGGGAAACACACAGCAAACACAACAAAGCTGTGACACAGCACATCTAACCAGCTCTGTATCACTCTCACACACTGACTTTCAGTAACTGCTTTATCCTTGTCAGGGTCAGTCTATCCCAGGAATACTGAGCAGGGGGCAGAATTACACCTTGGATGGGATGCCAGTCCATCGCAGAGAAACATACACACTTTCATTAACATCTATATAATTTCATATTATTTAATCCATCCTTATGTCTGATTAATGAACAGAGAGACGAAAATACTCCATATTCACTGGTTCATTCTTCTACTCACGGGAAGAAGGATTCATAGTGGGAGCCAAAGCCATAGATGTTAAAGTTACAGCCCATGGGGAGACTCTTCAGCAGCAGGAGCAGGGTGTCCTGAACACATCATTATTCACATAACAGTCAATTTTTTTTTTCAACCTAAATTTACATGAAAAAATATTTTCATTTTTAAATATTGTTATGATGAAAAAATAGCTACAGATCAGTTAAGTGTTGAATCTTACCCTGGCACACTCAATGCGCTCTTGGGCACCTCGTCCATTATGCATGCTGCAGCTCATACTGCCAGATCTGTCCATAACAAACACAAACTCACCACACGACGACAGAGAGGACATCACTGACTCAGGAAACTCTGGATAGAAACTGATCATGACCACAGGGTCTCCCATGAGAGTCCCTAATAGGAGAAATAAATAAACAGAAGTGTAATGAAAAGAAAGCAAGTAAAGAAGACATTCCCATTTTGATAAATTTTCAATTCTTATTAAATTTTGTACTATTCAAACGATAGTGGATAGAAAATTAATACACACCCTATATTTTCACATTGCGGTGGTCTAAAATCTGGAATGAAAATAGAATAAATCTGTTTTTTCCCCCTAGCTAATCTACACACAACACTTAAGTGAAATGCTAACAATAAAACATTTCTAACATTATTTAAAAATGAACAGCTACTGCTGGTTTGATAAGTATACACCCCCTTTATGATAACATCCCAGTTAACACAATTGCCTTCAAGGTCACATAGTCTCAACATTTTAATCAGTGTGGAATCACAGCAATTGACTTGATAGCTTGAATAAAAACACCTGTTTATTAAGATTCTTCAGTTTTCAAGTGCAAAGCCCTACAAAGGCAGCAGCATGGGCTCCAAAGACCTCCCAAAACAACTCTGTGACAAAGTTATGGAAAGGTGCACATCAGGTGAGGGATATAAAAAACATTTACGAGGCTTTAAAGATACCCCAGATCACTGTGAAGTCCATCATTAAGAATTGGAAAGTGCATGCCACCACCCTCAGTCCTACAGGATTTTATGGTCAACAGAGGAAAACACGTGCATCGCACAACAATATCAAAGATATTACACACACTGGCCTGTATGAAAGGGTGGCAACAAAGCCATTTCTCAAAAAGGCTATCAGGGGTCCCATATGAAGTTTGCACAAAGACACCTGAAGAATCCTGCAACAAACTGGCAGAAGGAGTGGTCAGATGAAACCAAAGTTGAACTTTTTGACATGAATGCCAACATGGCCCATCATAAAACCACACCATCCTGACTGTAAAGCATGGTGGTGGAAGCATAATGTTGTGGGGACATTTCTGTTCTGCAGGGAGAATGGATGGAGCCAAGAACAGGGCAATTCTGAGGCAGAACATGATGAAAATTGCAAAACTTTCAGCAGAACAATGACCCCAACCATAAGGCCAAAATTACCATGGAGTGGCATGCTAGAAACAAGGTGGATGCTCTGGAGTAGTCTAGTCAAAGCCCTCATGTAAATCCAACTGAAAATCTATAGAATGACTTGGTGGTTGCTGTCCATTTGCAAAAACTAACTGATCTCCAAATCCATATGTGGAAAACTACCTTGTGGAGAACTACCCAAAAAGACTGGCATCTGTAATTGCTGCCAAAGGTGCCTCTACCAAGTACTGACTTTAGAGGGTGTATACTTAAGAAATTATGAAATTTAAGTTCTGTCAATTAAATGCTCTTTCTCTCATTTTTTTAAAATTAAAATGATATTGTTTAGATCCTGGAAAACAAGTCCCTTTAAATTAATTAAGTTTACGAAACCTCACACAACAAAATGTAAAGGGTATGTATTCATTTTCCACAGTATATTATAAACATTAAATAACATCACAAACATCACCAACAAATATTAGCTTAATTTTTGTTGTTGTTTTTGTTAGTAGTAATTTTCAAAAGGTGCTCAAGGATTAGCTCAAAATTCTATGAAATCCATAAATAGTGTGCCTTTCAGTTTTGTTTCTTTTATAATATTTCCAGGGGTTTAAATAATGGCTTGAACAAAGGATGTGGGACACTTTGAAAAAAGTAACCTTTTTGTTTGTTTAATTCTCATTGTGGTTGAAAAACGTTTGAGTTTTGAGTAGATTTCATTTTAATTAACAGATAAAATCGTACCTGGCTGTGCTGTGGGAGCTCCAGCCTCCACTATAGCAGTGAGCTGATGGGGATTTTGATAATATAGATACAACTCAACATCTCGGTTGAACTTATGACCTGCACAAAGGCTTACCTAAACAAACACACACACACACACACACACACACACACACACACACACACACACACAAAATTCTGTCTTCAGAATTATTTAAATAATAAAAAGTCTGCAATAATATGATAAGTATTCACCGTCCTTTAGCAATCAAAATTAGGAATAGTGTTTAATTAAGTTCACCTTAAATATGTTAAACAGAGTACACCTGTGTTAATTTTAAATCTCCAACTGTATGCTTGTACAATAAATATCTCTGACTTTGAGAGGTTTCACAGCTAAAATGTCAGATCAGCTCAAACCTGCTGTAATAAAGATGAAAAAATGACCCATGAAGCTTAGAGACAGAGTTGTTAGGAGGACAAAAAAGAAATGGAGAAGGTTATTAAAACATCAGCAAAGATTTGAACCTTCTTATAGGAGTACTGTAAAATCCATTATAACAAAGTGGAAAGATATGCCACAACCCAGACACTATCAACATACAGGTCAAACTAACTGCTTGGGCAAGAAGGGCAATAGTCAGAGAAGTGTCCAAGAGTCCAGCTACATGCTTTTAAAGGCAGGGGATGGAAAACAGCACAGCAAACTCCAGGATTAATAGCCTTTGCCTAAACTTTAACTTTTTCATATTGAATCTGCAACCTGAATTTGGGCACTGAAATTAGCAACATACATACAGGTTTAAAAATCTTGGTACGATACAGACACTGCATTGTTCAGAATACCTCTCCTACAATGACATGGCCTGAAAGGCTGTTGTGCAAGTAAGAAGCCCCTACTCCAAGACCAGAATAAAAAGCCAGACTGGAGTTTGTAGGCAATTTTGGAGGAGTGTCCAAATGAAACAGAATTGAACTGTTTGGCCATAATGATCATCACTATGTCTGAAATAAAAAGGATTTAATCTGAAGAACACCATCCCAACTTTGAAGTATGGGGGTGGCAGCATCATGTCATGACTGACAGAAAGAGTAAGAGAAAGAGAAGAAATTGAGAAACACACTAAACAATTGTTTCTAAACAATTGTATACAAGGAGAGTTATGATATATGCCTGTATTGATTTACCTGGTACACCCAATTTTGAATCAGAATCAGCCAAGTTGAGATTGATTCATCAGACTGGTTCAGTTAATTGTTAACCCCTTATTGACAAGTCATTTAAACTTCAAAGCTCCACAACTCCTCCGCTCTCTCTCGCGCACACACACACACACACACATAAACACACCTTTGCCTTTGTCTGGTCTGTGTTGAGAAACATCAGGGGCTCTAGAGGACATTTGGACTTCACTTTAGTGATGGGCTTTGGAGAGCTCACGTGTGCAGTAAATGAGAGAGAGTAGGGAATACCAGTGAATACTGATGTTATCTCTGACAAAATACCCCCACCTGTACCTGAAAATAAAACAAAAAACAGATTACAGAATTTATTTACCAGAATGATTACCCATTCAACTGAGTGCATGTTTGTTTAGCATGATTCCTTATATTGAGATAAGTATGTGTAGCGAATCTAGCTCAAATGAGTGAAATATATCTATATCTCTAATCAAAGCGTGTTCTGATTAGTTATGGATATAAATCGACCATGACAGGGAATGTTATATTAATTACTGACTTACTGTAGTCTAGCTTTAGAATTAAATGCTAAGCAGCTTGATCTGTTTGTCCACCAAACTTACCAGGGCAATCTTTGTATTACTCTAAAAGAATAAATTATTCTTCTGGCCACAAAGTATAGTTTATTCTAAGTTAAAAGAAATACAGCACGTAGCGAAGAGCAACATTAAAAGTGAACCTTGCCATGAGTAAAAACAGAGACGATCCAGCGTGATAACCATGGATTTTAATAACTACGTAAAAACTACTGATATACACAACTAGGTATAAACAAATAATACATATATACAGGGAAAGTGAAAGAAACAAAAGGAAAAATGATGAAAATAACAGAATGGCAGAACACACAACAGTTTAAACTCGAGAATCAGCAGTGAATTGAATTCACCTTCAACAGGGGCACTGGCTTAAAAGGACACCTCTATAGATCAATTAAAATTTATACTTGCATTAGTTTTATGCCGTTCACGAGGGTCTTTGGTTCATAGATTTAGCGAGGAGTTTGCTGAATCTTCTGCGTTGGTAAATGGAGTTGGGTCTCACCAAAGTAGAAAGAAGAAAGAAAGCGGTAATTGCCACGTGGTTAACCGAGACAAAGGAGAGTCCGGAGGAGTACCGGAAAATGAGGGTGGAAGAGAGCAAGTCCACGAGAGAGAGAGAGAAAAGTGAAGCCAAAAGGTGAAGTTAAAGATGAAGTCAAAAGATAAAGAGAAAAAAAAAAGAGAGAAAGTGTAGAGGAACGCGTGTCGCTGTCTTTTATGGATAGTGCCAACGTACACGCCTCTCTGAGCTGCTGGCGAATCCAGAGAGAGGAGAAAGTTCTGGGGTAGAACTTTCTTTGTCTGTTCCAGAGCTGGTTCGCATGTCAAGGTTTGTATTTAGTTTGGATTAGAATGAAATGTGGAAAAGTATAGAATGATACATCCCATCGTCCTATAGTATGCATCATTAATTGGCATATTACGAAACAATGATTTTGATACCAAACTCAAGGAGGTTATGATACCTTGGACAGTGAAGGATCATTAGGTATGGTCACAGACAACTTAAAATTAGCTTCTCGCTCAAACTATCTAAAACCACTATAGTTAGGTTATCTAAACACATAACACATGCATATATGAATACATTATAACTATCCTAGACATATGATTACGTTACATTCAAGAGACATTTTCACTGTGTGTGCGTGAGTGTGTGTATGTCCAGAAGAGGGGGCTGGTGTTCTTCTAATGTCCCATCGGTCTTTGGTCACCTCAGGGTGAACTTTAGGGAGGCCGTTTTCCTTCCAGCCTTTTCAGCTCCGATGCTAATCCATGTGGTCGTAAACAGAGATTAGATCAGATTTACAGGCCCTCGATCAGAGTTTTAGTTGACCCCTGCTGATGAACCTAAACGTGAAGTTTTCCAGACGTTCACACCCATTAGGTTCATGAAAGGTTTCTCTATTGTGGGTGTAAGTTCTGTGTGTGTGTGTGTGTGTGTGTGTGTGTCTGCAAAAAGGGGGGGGGGGGGGGCGAGGGGGGGGCAATGGGGGGGGTCGTGTCTTCCCCCCATCTTTTGCATTCCAAGGGCATCTGGCAGCAGAAGGCCTCTCGGGGTTACTCTCGGCCACCTGAGTGGTGAAACTTTTTATGTTAAGTCCAGGTTAATTCAGAAATCAGTTTGGATACCGTCAGACGTTACATATGTGACAGGGAGATGTGTCAGACTTTTTTCAATAATGTGTGTTAAGTTCAGTGCATAGAAGATGAATACACATGCTTTAACTATTTTTTTTACATTTTGTTGGCCTATAAGCTGAAATTAAAACAGAACTAATCTATTTTTTCTAGCTAATCTACATACAACAATATCAAAGTGAAAAACAAACAATAAAACATTTCTAACATGATTTAAAAATGGAAAAAACAATATCTTAGTATAAAATAAGTATAAGTATCCTTTACTATAACACCCCTTAAACAGTCTCAGGAAAACCCAACCATCTTCAAGGTCACATAGTCATCTTTTTTTCAACACCTGTGTGGAGTCACAGCATTTGACTTAATATCCTGAATGAAAAACAGCTGTTTACTATGGACCTTCAGTTTTCAAGTCCATATCCACACAAAGCCAGCACCATGGGCTCCAAAGACCCCCTAAAACAACTCTGTGACAACGCTGTGAAAGTTGTGGAAAGGTATACATCGGGTGAGGAATATAAAAAATTCCAAGACTTTGAAGATACCCTGGAGCACTGTTAAGACCACCATTAAGAAGTGGAAAGTTGCATGGCACCACCCACAGTTTGCCAAAATCTGGGCATCAATCCAAACTAGATGACTGGGGAAAAAAAGCCACCAGAAACCAAATGGCAAATTTGAAAGACCTCCAGGATTTTATGGCCAACAGAGGAAAACATGTGGATCACGTAACAATATCGAAGATATTGCACAAATCTGGCCTGTATGGGAGGCTGGCAAGAAGAAATACACTTCTCAAAAAAAGTCCATTTGGAGTGGCGTATGAATTTTGCACAAAGACACATGAACGATCCAGCAACAAACTGGCAGAAGGCTTTGTGGTCAGACGAAACCAAAGTGGAACTGAATATAAACACACCCCATCACCAAAACAACATTATTCCAAATGTAAAACATGGTGGTGGAAGCATAATATTTAAGAAATGAAGAAATTTCAGTTCTGTCATTTAAATGCTCTGTTTTTTAAAATTAAAACTAATTCACTGCATTCATGTGGTATGCTGAGTTGTTTGGGTCATTTAAATCCATGAGGAGTACAGGACTTGGCACAATAAAATGTAAAAATGATAAATGGGTGAGTATTCGTTTTCTATTCACTGTATATGACAGTAAGGTGTGTGCTGGTGGATGTGTATGTTTAATACCGGCTGGTGTGTAGCGGGGGTTGAGCACTGCAGGCAGGCAGAAACGCAGTGACTGGTCAGCCTCTACACTCAGCTGAGTGACATAGATGAAGGTGACAACAGCGCTCTGGCCTGGGGGCAGAGATCCCACACTAAGCTTGAACACGTCCACAGACTCCTCACTCTCCTCCAGCAGAAAGGCCTGTTCACCTGAACTCAGTGCATCATCGTACTGCTCCCGTGCCTGACATAGAGGCAAAATACATGGGTTAAGGCCGCATTCTCTTGTTGTGTGATGAATAGGCTATAGAGCATGCTGCCTACTTAATGCTTTTATCACTTAGAAGACAGGTAATGATGTAATTAGTGCTTTATGGCTGCACTAACATTCATGTTAAGTAGTCTACAGGATATTGCAGGTAAGATCATTAGTTTATCACTTTCAGGAAAGCTCAGCATCAGTTATGATAACTGTTCCAAATCAATATCCACAAAGTAACAGAATTATCTATACTTTATCACAAACATATGACTAAAACAATAACATTACCAAATATACTCATTATTCAGACACATAGTAATGCAAATAGTGCAAAAGTGCTGATACCGTCCACTATGTTGTGAGTAGTGTACTGTGATTAAACACTGAATAGGTCAGGATCGTTACCACAAATTGTCAGAGGTTGATGTTGGAACTGTTTCACTCACCTCCTGTTTTTCCCGGACCTCAGCCACTATCTCCTGGTCTGCAATCTTGGCACTGAATTGGCAGAGAGCAGCTTCTGAAGGCACGGGGAAGACAAATGTGGCCTCCAGGGGGCACTCTTCCTCATTTATATACTGCAGGGTGGAGGTCACCGTCGCTACATGCCCCTGAACCTGTAGATCCACCTCGATGTGCTTCAGGGGAACTGAGCAGGAAATATACAGAAGTCATAAAATGCTAATAAGAATATGTAGGGAACACAAAAGTGGCAGCTTTTTAAAGCTTTATTAAGGTTTATATCATATCTGGAGTTTTTCATTAAAGATTATCCATAGCAGGTGTGAGAAGACTCACTTAATGTAAGATACAAGCACACACAGTCAGGGTTGAGACAGATCTTTAAAAAGTCTTTAAAACATCTTAAAATAATATTTTTTTAATTTAAGTTTTCAAATTTTAGGTATTGGAATTCTGAGTTTATGATTTAAAGCCAATGTAGACATCATTCTTGGACATAATGTAATATCTTTGAGAATTTATCTTTTTGTGGTTTCACGATTTCCTCAGTTTCTATGTTTCTATTACATTTTCAGTCTAGCCATCGCTGGGTCACATAACTTTTGTTAAAAATCTCAGTGGTAAATGCAGTCAGTCTGCCGAAAGATATCCAAAACCTTGAAAACTAAGCGTGATTTGATCAAGCTTTTGGATAGTAATCAGAGACCATCTGTCAAAATGTTCATGCTGCACCTGCACTCTCGAACTACACTCAGAAAGTATTCAGAAATTCTCATTAATTAATATATGACTAAAGAATACAGGACTTTTATAGTTATAATGTGATAAAAACACAATTGAAGTAGGCAGAGTAAAATGGAAATACTGAGCACATTTCCATTATAAAAGAATCTAATTATATTATTTGAAATGAAAATATGAAAATGAAAATCTAAATATAAAAGTGACTTTAGAGAGAAATTTAACTTTGAATATGTGCTTCAGGCATGTATCATTTAATCATTTCAAGCATATAGTAAATGTGTAGCTTCCTCTTATTGTAACTAGGATAAAATCCTAGCAGTTTACGTGCAGGACCATTCATTTTATGACTAATGAACAGTGGCTTTGGGTCTCATCCAGTGAATGACTCATAGTTACAGTACTGGTCATCTCTGCGTGGTTGTGCTGGGATGCGCAGTGTCATGCTTTTGGGTGGGACATTTCCTAAATCCAACCACGCCCCAATTGTGCATTTCTCTAAGTGCATTTTTCATTTACAGCTGAGGAAAATTGAATAATCTTGTTTACAACAACACAAACATTCACAGGAGTCATAAGGAGTGTACAAAAGACAAACAAACAAACAAACAAAACCCAGATCAGGAAAGCGGTCAATGAAAACGAACGAGTGACTGGGTAAGAATGAAGTTTTATTATTTTTTTTTTAAAGAGATGGATACTAGAAATAAAGTCAACACGCATTTCAAAATCCTACCTGGCTCATTCTTGTTTGTCAGTAGTCCACAGTCCACCATTTTGCTCTCTATTTGTAGGAATCCTAAAACGCTGCTGATGAGTTTATCAGTGCGAAATTAAATTCAATTTCACACACACACACACACACACACAGAGAGAGAGAGAGAGAGAGAGAGAGATAAACGTTAACGCTGGACAACGTTAAAGCGGAAACAAAAAGCTTACAGTTTGCAGTCAGTAGACGCCTGCAACCGGGTTTATAAAGCAGTAGATGTGAATTTTGTCCGTCAGTGACTATATTTATGTCAGTGGACGTCAGGGGTGGATTTAGGAGGGTGCTGGGTTGGGCTACGTCCACCAGATTTCCTCTACGCCCCCTAACGTTCGCCTCGAGACTTTCTTAATAAGGGAATTGCTTTCTGTGGGATGAGGACAAAATAAAAACATGCTTGTTTTAATTTTTAAGGCACAATCTACCGTCAAACAATCTTGCCATATTTATAACACTGCTATAAAATACCTTTATGACAGCTCAGCTAAAATGATTAAAAAATAATAGGGGAAATTTACATCTTATCTTATAAAAGCCTGATCTGTTCTTTTTTTCTTACTGCACTAAACCCCAGCAGGTACTTTACCAGCTGTCACCTCCATACCTTTGTGCTTATAGTGTAGCTCTCTGGCTACATCCCCTGGCAAAAAATGATGGAATCACCAGAATTTATTTATTTATTTGTTTGTTTGTTTATTTATTTTATACTTCGTAGCAAATAAACAAATTACAGATATGACACGAAACAATTTTTGTTTAATAGCTGAACTGTCCTCATAGATGGCTGTGCAGAAATGAAAAGTAAAATCAAATTTAAACAAAACATACAGTAGGGAACCTGCAGTCCTTTGTTATGAAACAAATATTGTATTTAACTTCCAGGGCTGCTAGATCATTTTTATGGATGTAGCCGAGGACTACCTAAGACTATTTGACAAGAGAAAATTTAAATTAATAATACAATATTTGCCCTGTGTTTTGTGTGTTCTTGTGTAGGCTAATTATCTATAAGCTAATAAAAAAGACAGCTTGTGCAGGTGAGGCTTGGAATGGAGGCGATAACTGCTACATCGCTAGATATAAGCAGTTGATATAGATTATTGTGCATAAATGATAAGCTATTGATAAATAAATTTCAATACACAAATTAAAGAAAATCTCTCTGATGCAATAACAATTTATTTATTTAACACTGTTTAAAAAAAATAATAACAGATAAAGATCATAATATTTGTTGGTTTTTTTATTTTTATTTATTTATTTTTTTTAATTTTTGCCAAATCATCAGTTTTAATTAGATAAGCAGTGTAGCACTTACAGGTGAGTCAATATGTCTTGTTTTTATGCTTTGTGTTTAGATAAAATACCTAAAATGATAAGTGTGTATTTCGAGAAATGTATAATATGAGCTCAACAGGTGATTGACCTAAATAAACATGACTGGCCAATAGAAAATGTTTATTTTTTATAAGATTTACACAATGATTGCATAAAGTTATAACAGTTCTGGTAAATCTGTCTAATCATTTAAAAACTATTTTATAAACAACCGTTCCCTTTTTGTGGCCTTTTGGCATTCTTCTTTCAAAACGATCTAATTCATAACTTGCATTGTATATAATAATATTATGAGTTTTTATATAACAGCATTAAGAGTGGGAAGTTTTCATCTCAAAGGTAAATTGGAAAGTTTTATAAGTTGTTGCATCATTTGCCAGATAGATGGCAGTCAAAGACCACAAATGAATCAGCTAAACCAGCATGCTCAAATCTGTTCTGCATCTAGGGACCCCTTCTCGTGAAGAAAACAAATAAACAGAACCCCTTTTGTTGACAACATGTTAGTCAATGACTACCATAGATTAATTCAGTAGAGTCACACACGTGTTTTATTCCATAATCAGTTACATTATTTTAAAATGGACAATGCATTCATATTAACACCTCTTCTCCTGGTTTTGTTATTACTGCTCTTAGTATTGACAAAATTAATGCATTTTGGCTTGGATGAAAACCTTTCTAATATAGGGTGAATTCATTCATTTTTGGGACCATTAAACTTAGATATATTACTTATACACATATATTATTATATTATTATATAAACGCAGATATATTTATAATTTAAATTTATTTTTACAATGTCCTAATTTACCAAACATTGTTCAGGTTAATTGGGACAGTCTTAAAATACAATAAGCAGAGAGAGGAAAAGTGATGAGATATAATGCAAGGAGGGATGCGTGAAACACCATGCATCTGTGGTTAAATGATGCATTGATAGATTCTCTGTGCATTGAATTATGTTTTTATGAAGAGGCATATACAGTAAACTTGAAAATATAAAACATTACTTAGGCCTACTACTGAGTATGCAGAGACATTTACTTAGTGTAATGTGTTTCTATGAGCTCAACAGGTGATTCACCTAAATCAGCTGTTTTGGCTGAATGGGCACAAATCCCTACAGTCAAGGTCGAAAATCTAGTGGAAAGCCTTATAGCAGTATAGCAGTGCTACATTAGACCAAAATGCTTTGGTTTATGAGGCCCTATTCGAGACCAACACACAAACATACACTACATGGTTAAAAGTTTGTGGACACCTAGCAAAAACACTTGTATGTGCTTGTTGAACATCCCATTCCAGATTCAGTCCCCTCTTTGCTGTTATAATTAGCTTAACTCTTACGGGAAGGATTTTGGAGCATGGCTGTGAAGATTTGCGCATTCACATTCACATGTCGTATGGAATCCCAGGTTTCTTTGACAGTGGCCTTCAGCTCATCTGCATTTTTTGGTCTCTTGTTTCTCATTTTCCTCTTGACAATACCCCATAGATTCTCCATGGGGTTCAGGTGTGGTGAGTTTGCTGGCCAGTGAAGCACACCAACACCATGGTCATTTAACCAACTTTTGGTGCTTTTGGCAGTGTGGGCAGGTGCCAAATCCTGCTGGAAAATGAAATCAGCATCTTCAAAAAGCTGGTCAGCAGAAGGAAGTATGAAGTGCTCCAAAATTTCTTGGTAAACGGGTGCAGTGACTTTGGTTTTCAAAAAACACAATGGACCAACACCAGCAGATGACATTGCACCCCAAATCATCACAGACTGTGGAAACTTAACACTGGACTTCAAGCAACTTGGGCTATGAGCTTCTCCACCCTTCCTCCAGACTCTAGGACCTTGGTTTCCAAATGAAATACAAAACTTGCTCTCATCTGAAAAGAGGACTTTGGACCACTGGGCAACAGTCAAGTTCTTCTTCTCCTTAGCCCAGGTAAGACACCTCTGACGTTGTCTGTGGTTCAGGAGTGGCTTAACAAGAGGAATACGACAACTGTAGCCAAATTCCTTGACACGTCTGTGTGTGGTGGCTCTTGATGCCTTGACCCCAGCCTCAGTCCATTCCTTGTGAAGTTCACTCAAATTCTTGAATCGATTTTGCTTGACAATCCTCATAAGGCTGCGGTTCTCTCAGTTGGTTGTGCATCTTTTTCTTCCACACTTTTTCCTTCCACTCAACTTTCTGTTAACATGCTTGGATACAGCACTCTGTGAACAGCCAGCTTCTTTGGCAATCAATGTTTGTGGCTTACCTAGTGAACCAAACTGAGAGACCATTTTGAAGGCTCAGGAAACCTTTGCAGGTGTTTTGAGTTGATTAGCTGATTAGCATGTCACCATATTCTAATTTGTTGAGATAGTGAATTGGTGGGTTTTTGTTAAATGTGAGACAAAATCATCACAATTAAAAGAACCAAAGACTTAAACTACTTCAGTCTGTGTGCACTGAATTTATTTAATACACGAGTTTCACAATTTGAGTTGAATTACTGAAATAAATTAACTTTTCCACGACATTCTAATTTATTGAGATGCACCTGTGTGTGTATACAGTGCATACAAGTTATCTGTAAGTAGAACATGACAAATTTAAGCTTGAAATAAAAATAAAAAATGTCTTGAAATAGGTTTATTAATTTGGTTAATTATAAAATTACATTTAGATTGTATTCTGATTTTTTTGTTTTAGTTTTATAGATCTTACATTATTCAAGTGGTGTGCTGTTATTTTTGTATTTTGAATATGGCAGTCGAGCTAAAATATGGGACAGACTTATGTATAATCTCGATTAAAAATGTAAAGGCTAAATCATTGCTGTTCTACACACAAACACATGGAGGGTGACAAAAGCTGCACTCATATAGTGGAAACATATTTCTAAAAATTCAATACAGAGTATTAATACACAAATAAAGAAACAATTTCAGAAACATTTAATCATATTTGCATGCATTCATTACATAGAGTCAGTACACTTTCTTAAGAATGCAAATAATTAAAGTGGTCATGAAATCAGTGACAAAACTAAAGGATTTCACAATTTTAAGAAGGCCAAATGGATATGAGTAAGAAGTGCTCAGACAAGCAGTTTTGGTTACACTTTAGTGCACACTGGGCTTTAAGCCACAAGATATATATATATATATATATATATATATATATATATATATATATATATATATATATATATATATATATATATATATATATAAAATGGATGGACTTGTTTTAATTGTACTTATGATGAAATAACAGGAAATAGAAACAACAATACTTTTGTATATCTGAGATTTTATATCCACTATAGAAACACAAATCCAGTGTGACTATAATTAATATACTGAATTTAATTTACATATTATTACACCATTAAACTTAAAACGTAAAAAAAAGAGAGACAAAAAGTAATGGACATAATGAATGTTGATTACTACACAACTCTGTTACTAAAAAACAATCACACTGCATTCTCACTAGAACATTAGAAGCAGCTGAGTGTATATGAAGGCATTAGAATATAATATTATTTACAGTGCATAGTCTGAAGCTGCCTATTGTATTTACCGGTAAGAGCACTGGACAGGAAAAACTGCTGCTGTGTAAAACTCCCATTAGTTTTATCAACAATCTACACCTTTTCCACTCTTATTACAGTTTAAAATGATCAATATTGATTACTTTTCAGACATTCTGTTAGTTAAGTAAATATCCAGGATTAGAAAAATACATTTGTCATCACATATTCATAGTGTCATTTCATTGTGGTCATCCAGTAGGCATCATTTGCATGCTTCATGACTTATTTCATGCTTATCCCTTGACGGTCTACTATGGCTTAGTTTACTGCTTGAAAATATTGCATACATGTCTTGAGAATCTGTAGTAAACTTTCTTTCTACATCAATCCTAAGAGCATAAAAAAAAACAAGCACAAAATTTTAGCTAAAAAATAGTGCTTAATTGAAAGGTATACATAAAGATAGAAGATGCGTTACCTTTGCACTATGTTTTTTTTTTTTTTTTTTTTTTTTTGAAAACAACTTTGTAATGGAAAGTTGCTAAAATGATAAAGGATTAAAAAAATAAACAGAAAGTAGGAAAAGGTGATTACATCCACAAATGTGTTTATAAATGGATAAGAAATCTAAAGAAATTAATAACACCTGCAAGTAGTAAAACAGTTTTTTTTTTACATTTATATTGACAACTATTTAATTTATTTACCATTTGAACGCAGTTGCATTTTTGTAGAAAATGAAGGCAATACGTTCCTTTCTTTTAACAAAGAAATAATTTTATAATTAAACCATATACCATTATAATCCAGTGTTTCTGAGACAGTAGACATTGAGTGGGTTGTTCCAGTGTGTTTACACAGTGTGTTCCAGTTTTTTATTAAATCCAGTGATTTCCTTTAAGGTCCAGTGATTCATTTTATACTATAATAGTGGCTTCACTGGCTCAGACCTACCATAAAAACAGCAATAATAATAATAATAATAATAATAATAATAATAATAATAATAATAATAATAATTATTATTATTATTATTATTATTATTATTATTATTGTTATTATTATTATTATTATTATTATTATTATTATCATTATTAATTAATTAATTAATTATCAGGTCCTTAGCTGTATTAAGTGATCACAGTTATGACTCTTTACTTCTGAATTTGAGAGACTGAATGTAAGGTCTAGATATGATACCATGTGTCGCTTTCACCCCCAAAATATTTTGCACCTAATTTCTTTTCTTTAACATCAATTGTAGCAAGTCAAGGACTGCAGTGTGACAAACACAAACATTAAAAAAAAAAAGAAAAGATAACTATATCTTTTGAGAAGGTGGGTGTCGCATTAAATCATGATTAGGAAAACCATCTAGGTAGTTATCCCGTTATCCAGGTAGTTACAAGCAAATGTCCTTTTATGTTGTATGTTCTTATCAGCTAAGAAAGGAGCGCAAATCATGAGTGTATTATGAGATCATTTGCACTCTAAGAGTATCAGTAATATCAATGGGGCAAGGGCAATCCTGTCATGGAGTCAGATATTTCTTAGAGGTAAAAGGGCATATTTGTTTGACAGTGGAGTTTGTATCACATTCTGTTATTGTAAAACACTTCCTGAAGAGAAGTGTTTTGACAAATTCCCATGCAACAACATCACAAATGAAAAGGAGCAGTCATGAAAATGGTTCAAAGGGTGTATGGGAGACTACTAACATTTGGTATTTTAGTCACTCCCCTTTAAGTGCATCTGCTTTGGATGAGAAAATGGTAATCAATGAATGGTGTAGTGTCCTGCATTTTCTGTTCTTCAGATGCAGAGCAGCCCATTTCACCCTGTGGAAACGGAAGAGTGGGTCAGCAGCATGTTTCTTCAAAGTACCCAAAGTGACAGACAGAAATTCTACAGGGTGCACTGTAAATGATTTCTGTTGTTTTCACAGGATTATACTGTTTTTCTCAACAGTTTCTTGATGTATAAGATGCGTACAGTATGTTACTGTAGATTTTGTTGTTTTCACAGTATTATTGTTGTATTCTCAACAGTTCCGTTACAGTACACAGTTACAGTTACAGTACACAGTTACAGTCACTGCATATTTTCAATGCATTCTTGGAAATGATCAGTTACTGTACGTTTAAATACAGTAGTGCAAATTGCCCGCGAAAGACACCACACAAAATTTTGCAGAAAACATCGCGCATTACGTAATCACGTTGGCAAGGTCACGCGTGACGTAGACAAACGCCCTGTACAACAACAACAACAATTTAAAAAAGGACACGTTTGAAAGAGCTTTTTTTGTCGTGTCCAATACTCGTCGTGTCGGTGCATCGTCTCTTCTCTGCCGCCCTGGAACGTGCCTCGTCCTCTGGTGAGTAATAAATCTTAATATTTTTATACATACAGGAATTCTAGTAGCATAACTTTATTGTTAGTTTAGAACAACGGACCGCGACTTTGATATTAAAGGTATTTAATTTATTCTCAACATTTTCCTAGTGTATAAGCTGTGTACAGTATGATACTGTAGATTTCAGTGTGGTTTGGGAAATGTTACTGTATATTTAAATACAGTAATACGAACTGAGCGCGAAAAACAACCACAAACTGCCATTTTGTGAAGGACTCTTCAGTTCTCTCAGCAACTTTGAGAGGACCTTTGCCTCGAGTCTCTGTGTCTGTCTGCAAAGTTTTCGTCATAAATATCTGGTTAGTGATGAATCTGTTTTCTGCAAACCAAAATGTCAGTAACAGCTTTAACGTCAGTTTAAAAGAACAGCGCGCGGCTTTCATGCTCTATAACGTCTGTCTGTAAGTTAAAAGAGGATTTCATTTATGTTAATAGCTTAAAATACTTGATTAGTAAATGGGATTTTGTAAAGATAGATAATATATGTAGCCTCCTAAGGTCAGAATTAACTAATCGTTTGTTATTTAACCCTCTAAAGTTACATTTTTCAGTCGCTGTGGGTTCATATACACAAGCTTTTGCCTCTGATTTAAAGGTGTTGATAATGTGAATTTTTTTGATGATTAGTTGTATGTTTTGCCTCAGTGACTGATTTGTGCTTATTTCTTGCAGGATAATCAGAAGTGCTGTCACCCTTTTCCCACATCCATCACCACCCCCTCACCTGGCCTTCTTCCTCACCTGTCTTGTTTTCTATATTCTGCTGTTTTGTAAGTTTCTATTTTATCTATTCAGGATAATTTCTGATACATGAATTGTTCAGTAATTTTAATTATTAATTTTAGTAAGACTCTTACAGCTGTGCTCTGCCCGGCCTCATGCATTATTATGAAAGACATATAAAACACACAGACAGCTCTGGCATTAAAAAAAAAAACAAAAAAAAAAAAAACTGTTATTAAAAAATAGCTCTGCAGGTTTCACAGGCTAGTCACAAAACTTGATGTCACCTTAAACATTTCTTCTGTGCGGTTCGGGTTTTTTAATTATTAATTTTAAATTGTTCATTGGTCTTGTTTTAAAACAGATTTTTATTGTTGTATTATATTGCATTATTATTATTATTACTAATGTTTTGTTTAAAAATACACAATAAACTTATTTTGTGCAGTTAAAGCTTCAGTTGTCCTTTTTCCTATTTCCCATCAACAGTTTACATTTCTACATATTCTACAGGTTATATTGTAGCACTATAAATGAAATTAAAATAATGTCATAACTGTATAATACTATACAGTATTATTAAAAGTTACGGTATAATACTGTACTTCAAGATGGTAAAAAATTACAGTAAAACGCTGTTTTCAGTTTTACAGTTAGTGTTACAGTAATTTTACTGTTGTATGAAATACAGCAACTACTGGATAATTGTTGCCAGTAAGTTACTGTTAATTTGACAATACATTTTTTACAGTGTGCCCCAAAAGTCTCCATACACACTTTTTTTTAGCAAAATGTCTTCCAAAATTTTTTATACTTAGTTTATATATATATATATATATATATATATATATATATATATATATATATATATATATATATATATATATATATATATATATATATATATATATTCAGATATCCTTTAAGTATGCCTTTGACAAAAGAAGAACATATTGAAATGGCTCATGATGATCTCATGATCTCATGGCTGGACCAGGAAGCTGTTGCAAGGTTGTGGTGGTCTTTAACAGGAAACATGGTAATCACATCTCATACAACACTGTTACCAAACTTATTAACAAACTCAAAAAGACTGGAAGTGCTGTGGACCACTGACGTGGTGCTTGCAAACATAGTCCCCTATTTGGGACACCCTATATAATGTGTACTTACATAGATTGACACCCGGAAATGGTAGGCGGCATCTTGGACTGATGCCAGTGGAAAGGACCACAAGTGACTGGTCCCCTAAAAAGTAAAATAATTTTTATTTATATTTAATTTAAAATTTATTTAATTTATAAATAATATTTAATGCAAAGGTAGATCAACAATCTGTTACCTTTGTGAAGGCACCTTTACTTTCAGAAAAATCAGTCTCTGTGTGGTTTGGGCAAATACGCCCCCTAGTGACACTACACTGCCACACCCACACAATTTCAGAGAACCTAAATGAAGAGCAAACATCTGTGAGTGTGCTAGGCTCTGCACACGCTAGGGGTTGCATAGACTAGTCGACTAATACATTCACTAGTTACTACTGTGGGGAGCTGTCTAATAATCAGTGGGAAATAATTAGGCAGACTATAAGGACAGTAAGGTAAAAATAACAGGCTAAATGTGCTTTGTTAGTCTGAAAATATTATAGACCAAATTAAGCCAATTCTACAGGCAACTGCACAAGATTATGCTGAGAAACTTTTTTTTTCTTTTCTTTTGCTTTAATGGACCGTTAACACTTTAATATCAATTTGCATGAATTGGAGAAGTGTTTTTAAATCCCACTTCTCCCAAAGGAATTCCTCCCATAGTTATTTTTGATAACTGAAATGTAAATAAAATACTTGTACTATGGCATAGTGAATTCCTTTGTGAGCAGTGCTGTATGAAAGAGCGCTTTCAGAGCCATGGGTTGCACGTCAGTATTCAATTCCACTCAGTGAGTTTAATGACAGATCAGTAGTGCATGCCAGCTCAAAGAGGCTGATCCACTTGTTTTTGGACGCTACTGAGTCTGGTGTTGAATATGGTGGAATTGCAAGCTCATCCAGAAGAGGGCATTTTAAAAATTTGTAATATGATACACAGAGCTATTACTTTACATTTACTGTACACATGTTCGTCAACAACAGTGTAGCCTTAAAACGCATGAAGCTAGACATTTCATTTGTAGCCTGTGTGTGGCTGTAAACTGAAGTGCAGTTTGCTGTGTTTTTTGTTCCACAAATAAAACTAAAAATAGCGATGTCCTGATACAGTTTTTGTTTTAAGAATGCAAAAGATGACAAGTTGTCTACTTTTTTGAATTACTGTTCGACTAGTAATTCAGTCCCCTAGCAAAGTGCATTTAAACAGCAAATGCACTGACCTCATATGTAGAGTGATGTGACTCGTAGATGAATTTTGACTCCTGTGCAGAAATAAAGTGTAGCTATGGACAGAAGAAATATACAGTAATGGAGAGAGACTGTTGTTAATAATATATAAAGGTGAAGTCTACCAATGCACTGAATAACCACAGGATTGGTGTTACACTGCAATAAATGATATCTTAGCAAGTGGAAATACCTTGAATGTATTGGATTGGATTTTGCAGAGGTTTTTGTGATCGTTGCGGCCAAAAATGCTTGGTTTTGCTCCGGCTTTTTTCAACATTTGCGATGCAGTTTGCGGACTTTTTTGTGCTTTTTTGTGGAAAATTACAAATTTGCACAAAATTGTTTTGCATGGTCTTTCACAGTGATGTTTGTTGGTAGATGAGACTTTTCAACTGTACTTATGTTCGACGCACGTGAATCAAAGAGAGCTTTGACAATGCGCATTGTGATGATGTCACATGACGTGTCTTGGCTCAAATCTTCAGAAAATCTACTGTAATTTTGAAAAATTGAAAGCTCCTCCGAATATTATGGAGTTTGCTCGATTTTACATTAATTACTGTGATCGCAAAATCGTGAAATCCTGGAGGGACTGTATTATGAGATTACAGTAAATCAAATATAAGATTATAAAAATATAGATTATAGACTAAGAATGTAATAACTACATATTTACTCATTTCAAGCCAAATACATTTAAACTATTTACTAACTTCAAGCCAAATAGTCTTGTTCTATTGGCAAGTTTAACATATATACATATATATATATATATATATATACACACACACACACACACACACACACACACACACACACACACACACACCCCTTTAAAATAATCACATTTTGTTGCTTTTCAGCCTGAAATGAAGACGGACACAGTTTATGTTTTATCCAGCTGTATTTACTCAGGGAAACTTATAACATCCAAGCGAAAGACATAACACCAACATGTCAGAAAAAAAAAATTAAAAATTAAAAAACAGAATCACTGAGTTGGAAAAAAGATCACCCCCTTGTTTTAATTTGCCTTAATTTTTAATTACAGTCTTTAGTGTTTTAGGATATGTCTCTACTAACTTTGCACATCTAGACTTTGCAATATTTGCCCACTCTTCTTTGCAGAACTGCTCAAGTTCAGTTAAATTTGATGGTGACTGTTTTTTTTTTCAATGGGGTTTAAGTCTGGGCTCTGACTAGGCCATGCAAGGACATTCATCTTTTTCTCCTTCAACCACTGTGTGGTCAGTTGTGCTGTGTGCTTTGGGTCATTGTCATGTTGGAAGGTAAACCTTATTCCCATTGACAACTTTCTGGCAGAGGGCAGCAGATTTTCCTCAAGAATTTGATGGTATTTTGCCCCATCCATTTTCCTTCTATCCTGACAAGTGCTCCAGTCCCTGCTGCAGAGAAACACCCCTATAACAGGGTATTACCACCTCCATGCTTTACTGTAGGAATGGTGTTATTTGGATGGTGAGCTGTATTAGATTTCTGCCAGACATATCGCTTGGTGTTGAGGCCAAATAATTCAATTTTAGTCCCATAACACCTTTTTCCATGTGGCCTCAGAATCTTCAAGGTGTGTTCATGTAGCCTTTCTTGAGGGGTGGCTTTTTTCTTGCAACCCTCCCATACAAGCCACATTTGTGGAGAATTTGTGATATTGTTGACACATGCACACAATGACCACTCTTTGTCATAAATTCCTGCAACTGCTTCAGAGTTGCTGTGGGCCTCTTGGTAGCCTCTCTGACCAGTTTCCTCCTGGCTCTTTCATCCAGTTTGGAGCGACATCCTGATCCAGGGAGGGTCTGTTCAAGTTCAAGTTCAGTTTATTTGTATAGCGCTTTTAACAATGGACATTGTCCCAAAGCAGCTTTACAGAAGTATATAAATTCAGGACATAGATTTTAAATTTTTGAATTTATCCCAAATGAGCAAGCCAGAGGCGACGGTGGCAAGGAAAAACTCCCTGAGTCTGTGTTGTACCAAATACCTTCCACTTCTTAATAATAGACTTCACTGTGCTTCTAGGTATTGATAAAGCCTTTGAAATTTTTGTATCCATATCTTGACTTGTGCCTGTCCACAACTTTATCCCGGACATCTTTTGACATTGCCTTGCCACCCATAGTTGATTGTTTGGTTCAGCTGCAGTACAAAATGATCCAGGAAAGCTCCTTTCATGCTGAGCTAATCAAAATGACCACAGCTGATCACAGTTGAAAGTCAAATGGCTTTGTGTGCCATTGAGAAGGTGATTAGCTACACCTTATTGAGTTTACAAGTCATTTTTAGGAGGGGGGTGATCCTTTTTCCAAATCAGTGATTCTGTTTATTTATTTATTTATTTATTTTCTGACATGTTGGTGTTATATCTTTCACTTGGATGTTATAAGTTGCATTGAGTAAATACAGCTGGATAAAACAAAAACTGTGTCCATCTTCATTTCAGGCTGAAAAGCAACAACATGTGATTATTTTAAAGGGGGGGGGATTCTTTTCTATACCCACTATTTGTATATATATATTAATATATTAGTATATTTGGTTTATTTTAAACTTATAATTGGAAATATTAGACTATATTCAAGATATTGCAGTGTGGAAATATTAAACATACATGACAGGCTGTAACTGTCAGGGTTTGAAACAGTATGGAGACCTCAGAAAGAGTCTTAAGATAAATGTATGTACATACCTGCAACTGTGAGATGAGGCACAGTTCAGTGTTTTCAATTCCTGATTAGTTTCGACAATGTAAAGTTCATTTAGGGATGGCAGAAAATGTCCATCTGAGGGTGAAAAAGCAGCTTGAGACCACTAATGTCATTAAAGGGTATAGCTGTTTACACAAAGCCCATGTGTATTATACTGTAACTATATACAGAATGTTTATGTGTGTGTATGTGCACATGCGTATTTATGTGTGTGCCTAACTATAAAAGAAAAATACCCTGAGTGTGTGTGCTGCGTTGCCTGCGTGGCGCAGGCAGACGGTTACTGTGGCCTCCTGTGTCTATATCTGAGGGTAGAGGAGTTTTCTTGGACTTGCTGAGGGAGAGAGGGGATGAAGTGTGACTCAGCCTGTTTCTACTCCTGCTGTCTTTATCCAACACACGAGACTTTGCCTTCCTATTTATACTGCCCATGGTGGGAGCAGGACTACTGGAGTCTGAGAGTAAAGAGAGTGAGGAAGAGACAGGGAGAGAATGAGAGAAACACAGAGAAATTAAGCATACCATCACATACACTAATAATGAATGTTTTCAGCCTTTTTGATAATGATGCTTTTGTGTAGGAGCTAATTATATAGGGGATATGTAATGAAAGAAGACTGATGGCATAAAAGCATGAATGAGTTTCCTCACTACACAAGTGGTTTAGTGTAAGTCAGAGAACAAGCCCTGAATACAGCACTACACTTCCACCAAGGGCAAGGCTGGGGTGTGGGCTCCATGTCAATCACTCTCATTTATTCATTCTGTTACATTGAGAGACAATGAAATACCCAGTATTTACAGACAGATGTATATTTGGAACAAATAGTCACAATTCAGTCGTTTAGTTTTGTTGACAGATTTAGAAAGTGGGATGGTCTTGTTTTACCTGACATGGATTGGTTGGTGCTTGGCTGCAGGCTGACATTAGCTGATTGGTTGTTGGCAGTTGTTGGAGGGCAGCAGATAAGATGATTAGGCAGAGTTGGAGAGGTGGAGTCTATGTCTATGAGAGACAGTTACAGGCATTTTTCCAAAAGAATAATCTTTCAACTCATGGATTAAATATGTACCTTACATTGTATATATCTAAGACTGAACATGTACTGTAATTATTTGGCACCTGAAGAGATTGTAGAGATGGGGGGTGAATAAACTGCTTTACTAGATGAGCCAAGAGCAGAGCGAGTCCTGAGTGACAGAGAGAGAAAGAGAGCAGCCACTCAATACCTGCAAAGAATACAGCATGTCCTGCATGTTACATATTGTGTACATACTGTACATGGTACAGGAAGACCATTCTGGCTGATCCATGCAGTGGATTTGTGTCATATGAACGGATATCATTTTGTGGAATGCAAAATCAATAAATTAACCACGGAATCCTTTTGGTTATTGTTGTATCCAGTTTTCTCCCAGATTAACTGTAGGTAAATCCTACCTGTTAACTGAGTCTCGCCTATCATGCAATGGCTTCGAACTCAGGAGGCTATAGGCTAAACATGCATCTTTACAACCAGCCATCATATCTATTCATTTCATTTGTGAAGCAAGTTATGTTCTCTTTGACTTCCAGCCATGAACAGCTTTGGCATTGTCAGAGATCAAACTTGGATAGGGCAAAACCTTAGAGAGGTGCATCAAAGGCCCTGTTCACACCTGCTATTAAAATGCATCCTGGGTGATCAGATCGTAAGTGGACAGAGCTAAGTACAGATGTGAACAGGGTCAAATACGTCACAAAGCGGTGGTCTGGGACACACATCACATCATGACCACATCACATTTGCAGCATAAACACAAATGCATCTCAATGCATCCTTAACAACAACGAAGGACCCTAGGTGGAAGACACGTAATCAATGTGAGACTGTTTGGAAATTGCGCTGAACTGATAATAACTCTCCGTTATCCACTGAAAATGACTCTCTGCTGTACTTCTGCTGCACAGAAACGAAAGCAGCTGCTTTTCATAGCTTCTTTCGTCATCTGCCATTAAGTTTCATTAGCAGACCACGTGAGCGAAGCATTTGAAACAGTCCGTACATGTACATAAAATAGGATTTGTGGGACAATTCTGCCGAAAACAAATGCAGCAGAACGCTGTAATGTGACCCCCTTCCTCCAGCAGAAAATGATGTATGAAATCTGAATGCAAGTGGTCACTAGAGACACATTCATAATACCAGGTGAGAAAGGATATGGATCACTCGAGACGGATGTTACCACCAGGTGTGAACAGGGCCACAGTTGCTCCTTAGAGAGCTCAGATAGTCAGCGAGACTCAATACGCTTTCCTGAAATGCCCTGCAATATAACTGAACCTGTGGTGAAGAATCTGTATTTTTGATATTTGCATATGCTGTATATAAACTAATAATCTCTGGTTATCTGATAAGTCTCAGAAGGAATGAGCATGGGAATACCCAACTCTGTATTGGAAAAAGGACACAGGAAAACAGGAAAATGGAAGGAAAAACAGAAAGCATACCATAAACAGATGGATGGACAGAAAGTGAAAGTGGCAGTGAAGAAGCGCATCCAGGAGATGGAGAAAACACAGGAGGACACAGAACTACAAATGAGAGAGAAATACTAAGGGAATAAGAGAGGACAGAAAATCTAATTTATAGGCTACATATTTATGCATTCAAGAAGACGAGAAAAGAAAAAAAATACAGCTTTTCCTTATAGACGTTAAAGTGATATGTGATTTGGACTTACAAATTCCCAGCCAGCTGTTCCCTATCATATGACCATAGGGTGAGAGCAAACACATGCTTCCTCCAAGCCAGCTACTGCATCTTTTCAAACTGCTGCATTATCCACAGAAAGTGCAATTTGCCCTCTTTTGCATACATGAGCTCACAGGTGCCCAGGATTGGCTAGTGTTGCTGTGAGTGACAGGTGTGAGAGACTATGCCATCCCTCCCACGAAGAGAGCACAGCCAATTTTGCTCTCTTGACACCTCACTACAGATGGCTGTGTCGTGATCACCTAACGTTAGGGCAAATGCTTTTCTGATGTGCCAGAACAACAGATGTTTGTAATAAGTACTATTTTAGGTAGATAACTAACATGTGATCATGTGTTTTTGCAATTTCCATATGTTAATAAACACTCCACTGGTTCACAACAGGCAATGTGCTCAGTAGGGCACACTGAACAACACACTGAAAGCACTCACACTGTACTTTTTTTGGACCACACACAAAACCAAGAAATAAGGATGAATTCCAAATGACTTCCTGCAGCTAAAACCTTTAATTAAAGCATAGTAGTCAAACTCAAGCTCGGACATATACATACCTATCCGCCTCAGCCATGTTGCTGTGCTGATGCAGGTTTAGCACATACAGTATGGACATTGAGATGACACTAGGGAAAGAAAAAAAAATTTTTCATTTTGGCTGTTTCTCTCATTACATTTACATTTACATTTATGGCATTTGGCAGATGCCCTTATCCTGTACGACTTACAGAAGTAATAAGACAATACGTTTTAACGTTTATCTCACTATCATTAGGAGGACATTCTCCTCCCTTACCTGAAGGCCATGATGATGACCAGGGCCAGTATGGTACCCTGCAGGAACCGGTGACTCAAACAGCCCTGCTCTGGAAATGCACTCTGCAAATAAAAACCAAAGCTTTTAATCTCTCTCTTGTTCTATAGAATTTCATTTTGCATCTCAAATAGGTGCCTTTACTGTCTGCAGCCTTGTGGATTACTTTCGAACCCTTCCACCATACAGTCCACTAAAGCTGGATAAACTCTAGCTGCCTCCTTACACAGTCCACACACTCTCTCCACTCCTCTCTTAAAGCTCACTGACTGATGAGTAACAAATGTCACTTCACTCATATGCTTTGTAATACAGTAAAGTAAAAAGGAATGGAAAAACATCTTGATAATTTTACCTGTTGATTTTCATTTTTATTCATTATTAATTACCTGTGCTGTGGGTTGGAAATGGATTCCCCTAGACTCCACTCCATCTTATCCTGTGTAACACCTAATTCTTTGTAATTCTCTCAGTAGGTCAACTGTTACAGTAAGCTTCATACCTTATTTCCTGTTTTGGCTGCTTTCTTCTTAAGTGGACCACTTCCTGTTCTGCTAAAGTAACTTCCTGTTAGGCTGAAATAAAAAATAAACAGTGCTACACTCAGACATTTTCTGTCAGAACTTGGATTAAATGCCTGAAGTCATGTGCTGATTGTGTAGTTTACACACACACACACACACACACCTAATTGTACCCCCACTGACAGTACTCTTCATGCTGTCAAGGCGTCGTAGTTTAGCGAGTTTGCGACTCCACCGTTCAAGCTCATTGATTCGAGTTTCCAGATTATCGGTCAGTTTACACAACTCTTTCACTGCTCCGACATTCTCCATAAAAATGCGATCCTATGGGAAACACACACACACACACACACACACACACACACACACACACACACACACACACACACACAATATCCAGTCTGTATTTGTCATTGAAATGTTCTATTTAAACATATACAGTGGGGCACAAATGTTTTAGAATTTCAAAACATTTAAAACAAAGAAAGATTTTCTGCATTATGTCTACGTCACTATTCAAATTTAAGCAAATTTGTGATATTCACCATGTTTCCTGACCATGTTTCCTGATTATTATTACCTCTTTCATTGAAGCATGTGCTCAGAAGACACTCTGATGGATTTGCTCTAACATAGATCATCAACTTTTAGAGAAACCTGTGATATGGCAGCTCAACTGTTGTCATTAAAGCAAAAGTGGGTTTACCAAATACTAAAAAATTATGAAATGTAAATATTTCTAAGATTCTACATTTCACCTGAGTAATTACTGATAATATAATTTGTAATAAAAAATGTTGTATTAAATTAGAAAAGAATGCAAAATAGAAGCATTCTCAGTAGTGGTCACAGACTTTTGGACCCCACTGCAGGACTTAATCCACCACTCTCTTAAAACCAATGACAGAAATAGGCACAGTCAAAGGACTTAATCCTACACCTCTATTCTGTACACAGCAGCATATGGATGTATTTGTTTATGTAAATTTGAATGAATAAATATGAATGAAGTGTTTGTGTTTAAATACCTTGTTGACTACCAGTAAATTAGGGATGGTCTCTCCATTGGCACAAACTACATCTCCACCGTCTTTCACAGCTTCTGGAAGGATCTGCTGGACCTCCTGGGCTATGACTCCTGGCATACACACATACATACACGCATGAAATACCATACGTGTAAGGAGTTATGGTTAAGGTGGAGACATACAGTGAATCTGTACTGGAAAAAACATCAATAAACATGCACAGAGGGTTTTACAGAGTACAAGCAATTACCGGTCTCTGCAGTGTTCTCAATGCCCACAGTGGCAGCAAACTCAGGCTTATACTGGTAATGCACCAGCCGCATCTGAGAGATTCGCTTTAGGTTGTCTGTGGTGTCCACCTACAATAAGGCACTTAGGATGAGATGGTATTAAGTATTAAAGTAGAAAATTACAAATGAGCTTGCGCATAAAAACACATACCTCTTTCACATTCTCCTTGGCGCGAATGTCAGATGGATGTACCAGGGAACCCATGACCTTCAGATTGCCATGGACGACCAGAGCCTCATCAGGTCGATCAGTGTTGATGCCCACTCGGCCGTGGTGGTACACTGAATCAGGCAACTGACCTCTCTGCCACAACACCTCACTGTCACTCTCAAATTGACCTGGGTTAGATGCCTGTCAGAGAGTGTGTGTGTTGGGGTGGGGGTGGGGGGGGGGGGGATGGGGTGGGGCACGTTGAGAGAATGATGGAAATAAACACACTTGCACACACTTGAAATTTTACACACTTGCAGGCACAGTTAAAGTGTATTTTCTTAAATATAAGCTGCACATTTACATCACATAACTTTTTCAAATTATGCATATATGCAAGCAATTTCATAATTGAGGCTTCTTAAATAAAACAATAATAATAACTGAGAGACTAAAGTTTGTGACCAAATTTTGAGTTGGCTTATCAAAGCTGGCTAAACATGTTTATATTTGAGTCTGGAGGCTATTTTACATTGATATATTTTTCTTTGTTTGGTGAATGGGAGTCTTTTGCTACACTATATGGTCAGAAATTTGTGGACACCTGACCATCACACCCATATATGGACCTTCTCACATATGTATGTTTCCACAAAATAGGAAGAACACAATTGTATAGGATGTCTTTGTATGCTTAAGTAGTACAATTTCCCTTTAGTGGAACTAGGAGGCCCAAACTTATTCCAGCATGACAACACCCCTGTGCACAAAATGAGCTCCATGAAGACATGGTTTGCCAGTATTGGAGTAGAAGAACTCGAGTGTCCTGCACAGAGCCCTGACCTCAACCCCACTGAACACCTTTGGGATGAATTGGAACACCGACTGCACCCCAGGCCTCCTCACCCAACATCTGTGCCTGATCTTACTAATGCTCTTGTGGCTGAATGAGCACAAATCCCCACAGACATACTCCAAAATCCAGCCTTCCCAGAAGCAAAGTAGAAGTATTTGTAACATATACAGTACATTACAGTATAGTGAAATTCTTTCTTCACATATCCCAGCTTGTTAGGAAGCTGGGGTCAGAGAATTGGGTCAACTATGATAAAGCACCCCTGGAACAGAGAGAGTTAAGAATTTGGGAAAGTATAGGATGTTCAACAAGCATATATTAATGCAGGGATAATTGTAATGCTACAGCATACAAAGACATTCTATACAACTGTGTGCAGGATAACAGTTTGGGGAAGGCCCAAACAGTATATGGGTGTGATGGTTAGGTGTCCAAAAACCTTTGGCCATATTGTGTATGTATGGTGTTTGATTTAATACTCTAAACATATGCAGGTTGTTAGTTGGGCTTATAAAAAAAATAATAAAAGGTTTAAGTTTATTGAAGTTGATGGTTGGTCAAGTGCTGGGGAATTAAATGTGTGTGTTATTGTGGGTTTGGGTTAATAGTGTGAAAGATAAACACAACAGCCCCCATTGTTTCTGTTGGTTGGTAAGTCTGATCGGTTTGAAATGCATAGACATGTTATCCTGATGAGAGATTTATATCAGTTCAAAGTTGTTGATGCCTTTGGTGTAGAACACCAAAGTCTTAGTGTTCTACACCAAGAGCTGCAGGGTGTGATAAAGTTTTACATTTTCAGATGGATTAATAAAAAATAAATAAATAAAGCTAAGAATCACAGAATGATGGATTTTCCTGTTCAACATATTAATTAAAACATGTACAGTGCCCTCCACTAATATTGGCACCCTTGGTAAATATGAGCAAAGAAGGCTGTGAAAATTTGTCTTTATTGTTTAACCTTTTGATCTTTTGTTCAAAATATTCACAAAAATACCCTGCTCTCATGGTTATCAAACAATTACAAACAAAACACAGGTTTATAAAAAAATATACATCTTTGTTAAATATAGGTGTGCAACAATTATTGGCGCCCTTTTAGTTACTTTGTGCTACCTCTCTTTGATAACCAAGATAACAGCTCTGAGTCTTCTCATATAATGCCTGATGAGGTTGGAGAATACATGGCAAGGTATCTGAGACCATTCCTCCATACAGAATCTCTCCAGATCCTTCAGGTTTCGAGGACCATGCTGGTGGACTCTCCTCTTCAGTTCACCCCACAGGTTTTCTATGGGTTTCAAGTCAGGGGACTGGGATGGCCATGGCGGGACCTCGATTTTGTGGTCAGTAAACCATTTTTGTGTTGATTTTGATGTATGTTTTGGATCATTGTCCTGCTGGAAGATCCAACCACGGCCCATTTTAAGCTTTCTGGCAGAGGCAGTCAGGTTTTCATTTAATATCTGTTGATATTTGATGGCGTCCATGATGCCATGTATCCTAACAAAATGTCCAGGTCCTCTGGCAGAAAAACAGCCCCAAAACATTAAAGAGCCACCACCATATTTAACCGTGGGCATGAGGTACTTTTCCATATGGCTACCTCTCTGTGTGCGCCAAAAAGCTCTATTTTGGTTTCATCTGAGCATAGAACCCAATCCCATTTGAAGTTCCAGTAGTGTCTGGCAAACTGAAGACACTTGAATTTGTTTTTGGATGAGAGTAGAGGCTTTTTTCTTGAAACCCTTCCAAACAACTTGTGGTGATGTAGGTGACTTTGGATTGTAGTTTTGGAGACTTTCTGACTCCAAGACGCAACTAACTTCTGCAGTTCTCCAGCTGTGATCCTTGGAGATTTTTTGGCCACTCGAACCATCCTCTTCACAGTGTGTTGAGACAATATAGACACACGTCCAATTCCAGGTTGATTCATAACATTTCCAGTTGTCTGGAACTTCTTAAATATTGCCCTGATGGTGGAAATGGGCATTTTCAATGCTTGTGCATTTTCTTATAGCCACTTCCCATTTTGTGAAGCTCAACAACCTTTTGCCGCACATCACAGCTGTATTCCTTGGTCTTACTCATTGTTATGAATGACTAAGGGAATTTGGCCTATGTGTTACTTCATATTTATACCCCTGTGAAACAGGAAGTCATGGTTGAACAATTTTCTGTTCCTAGTCACCCAGCAAGGTGTACTGAAAAAATGTAAAATATCAATGAGAATATAATTCAAATATATTTTTCTCATATGAATTCATAGGAGTGCCAATAATTGTTGCACATCTATATTTAACAAAGATTTTTTTTTGTTGATAAAGCTGTGTTGTGTTTGCAATTGATATGTATCCATGAGAGCGGACTATTCTTGTAAATTTTTGGAATAAAATATTAAAAGGTTAAACAATAAAGACAATTTTTCACAGCCTTCTTTGCTCATATTTACCAAGGGTGCCACTATTAGTAGAGGGCACTGTAGGTAATTGATCAGGGTAAGATGATTGACACAAAGAGACAGACACTGGGAAGAGGAGGTTGGTCAGACAGACACAGCCAGACTGACAGCGGTTACCCTGACGATGATCCTCTCAGACACCTGAGCTGCCACCGTATGGCTCTGACTGTGGGATTGAGCCTGGAGAGCCACCACCAACATGAAGTATCTATGCACACACAAACACAGCTAAGTCATAGGCCTCACTAGCAGTCATGCTAGTTTTGCTGATTGACTGTCCTGACTATAGCGTTGAGCTGAATGATGTGTGCAGAAGGATGACATTCTGTGGTATGTGAGTGATTGTACATCATTAAGTGTAAGCATGTGTGTGTGTGTGTGTGTGTGTGTGTGTGTGTGTGTGTGTGTGTGTGTGTATGTGTAGATGTGATTTATACCTCTGGTCAGGGTTTGGTTTGCCCTTCTTCCTCATATTATTAGCTGTAGTCTCACTGAAATGCAGTCGACCCACTGTTACCTTGGTTACTTGTTCTGGGGGCAAAGTAACCCTACAGAAAAAAACAGCAATATAAACTTCAGGCCACTTCAAGTTATTTACTTCAATAAAGGATAAAAAAAGACCTTGTAACAAGAAATATATCCTGCTGTATTGTAGGCATGGTATTGTAACAGGAAACTCACAGTACAGGTTTAAATGGCCTCTTGCTGCGGTCAGACTGAGACTGTTCCACATTGATCGTCTGGTTCATGGCTTCTAACTGTAAAGTCAGGATATTTGTGGAATAGATTTTTTTTTTTCAGGTTATCAATACATAATTAACCTAAACAATTATTCATCTAAGAACTACATGTAAATCTTTTTATTTATATAACTAATTGATTTGTTATTAGTTAATTATTACAACCATTTACATCACTACAAAACACATACAGTACGACACTTAATGTACTCAAAGCAACAAACAGACCCATTGGCTTTTTAGAGTAGTTCTTCATCACTCCTCACCTTGACTCCATTAAGTTTTAGGTAGAAGCATTCAATTGGTTGCAGCCCTTCGCTGGTCTTCACATATTTGGGATCACCCAACATGCCAATGTACACAGTGACCTGGAAGTGGTTCTTTTTCTGACACACGAACGCATCATCAGCCAAAGAAAAATTAAAACCTTTGTCAGCATCCACTCTGTACGTGGGCATCGGGCTAGAGAGAGAGCAGAGGCGTAGAGAAATTAATTCCACTACAAATAACAAGAGGAGAGTTTTCTTTTAAATTTCTTGTTTTCTTACAGCACTCTTTACTGGTATATTATTCTGTGTGTGTGGAATGTTGATATGTACAATCAGTTACTCTAGATAAATGCTCCTTTATCAATGTTGTATTTACATCGTTCTCTTCTCTCTTTTTTTTAAACTTTTTTTTTCGGACTGCTGCCCTTCTCCGCCTTTCTCCAGTTAGCCGAAACTACTTTTACTCTTACTCCTACACACAGCTCACCTCAATGGAATTCCCAGTCCTCTCCATCCTCTCTCTCTCTCTCTCTCTCTCTCTGTCTCACTCATTTGTTTGCGTTTAGTATCGTCTTCACCCCATTAAATCCATCCATCTAATATAAACCCTCTATAGACATACGCACATTCTTGTTTCATTCCTGCTATCTCTATATTTCAACATAGAATAACATATGTAATTCCAAAAGCATGTAGAATGTTATGGTGTTACATTTTTATGGTGTTACAGCAGGGATTTCACCCACAGTTCTTTTCCATTGGCATCATATAATGGAGTCCATTTGTTCTGCTGGTGCGGCTGCCATTTTATGCACTGGTAGTTTGGGTCCAAATACGAGGTCTCAGCATCCTGCATCAAACCTTGATGACACAAATGCAATAAAAAACAGCTTGTTTAAAGGCTTCAATAAGGTGAGCAGAATGTGTGGCATATGGGAGGCATGTGTTTACCTGGTTCTTGCTTGATAATGCCAGTCAGGATCTGAGCATTGAGAGTGCTGTTAGGAGAATCTGAGTGTTTCCTCTTCTTTGCTTGGTGAACAGGTATACCACTTTAACACACAGAGAGGAGAGAGAGAGAGAGAGAGAGAGAGAGAGAGAGAGAGAGAGAAAGAAAATGAGTTCATTTTATTCCATTTTTATGTTCTTTCCTCTGCTGTAACATATTTTTCATCATGTATGCCAATATATCTCTGTCTCTTTCAAGCTGTCTCACTCTTGTCCTTGTGGATGCTGTAGCAGTTGATGGAGCATCTGACCCTGTTGCAGATCACCACCCCCGCTGCTGGCTGGACCAATCGGGTACTGTGAAATCATGGGCTCAGGTTTCAGGTACATGTCCCGATGTATGTTGGGATAGTGGCTATGGGGTGGCAGGGGTGGCGGAGTGGTCATGTGACACATATTCTCAGGCGTCATGGTCCGAAGCATGTGCGAGTCTGTGAAGAGAACAACAAAAATGAAGATATCCTGTATTATCTGACACTATGTGATATACAAAATCAACATTGTACAACAAAATACAGTATTTACTGTCAGAATTCAAACTCCAAAGCTACAGTAAAATAAATTGAGCTTATCTCAATTTTCTCCCACTTGCCTAATGGTACATTGTTAAACTGGATTTCTGCCAATGAGATTAAAATATTCCACACCTTTATCCTCGGTGAGAAAGACCAACACAGGTGTGCAGGGAGCAACAGAATTTTTTTTTTGGCTTGGTGGACTGTAAAAATAAGCCACATTTGCTATTTTTAAAAATACCTTACCAAATGAATGGTCCAGAACAACTGTTTATACGAGTGGTTTCTAATACTTTTAGAAATACTTAGCTCTCCCTCAGGGACTTCCCCCACTTGTTATCACTTTTCCAGCTTTTTGGTCTATGGATCCCCCACAAACATTATCATTATTATCAACTGCATGCACGGATTCCCCATTCACAACTAAGTAGAATATTTGATCATTTGGCTTATGTCTGTCTTCTTTTTTTAGTTGTGTTATACCACAGCTATGCAATGAGTGTATACAGTGTATTGCTATGACAACCGATGAGAGAATATTTCTTATTTATTTGCAGTTGTCATTATTATTTCAGAATTGTTATTTATTTGTAAACCAATTGTCACTGTCTATAAAAGAGTTTGCTCCATCACTGATTAATTAATATGTTCAAATCACTCCTAGTGCTCCACAGGAAAACCTTTTAGTTGTTGGAACTTACCATTCACTTGCTGGGGGGAGTAGGGCTCTGAGCTAGAGTCTGGCGGAGACTCAGGTAATGTTCTGCAATAAAAGGAAGTTGTAAGGCACAGCATTTTAAACAAACAAACATGGCAATAAAGTGCATTTTGCAGAGTAACAAAGCAGAAAAACTAATTATAGATCTTTTTGCACAACCATACCTGCTGTTCCCATTTTTTCCATGTTACAAAATCCAATTAATGATTGTGAAAATGCAATACATCATTCAATACTGTCATTCATAACAGGTTATTGGTACAGATCCATTTGTCTTATTCTTCACAGATTGGTCATGGTTGACTCCCTTCACACCCTGTCTGAGATTTGTTTGAGCTTTATTTGTTGAAGTTTAGTGCAGGTCATTTTGCAAACTGGGTGGGGAAAGTCGTCTATTGGCATTGCAGCTGGTAGGTGTGGCTATGGCATTCAAAAAGAACACAGTTCTCTGCTACACTAGATAACTTTAAATCCTGTTCAGAATCCTATGTGCTGTTCATTATCCTTTGGCCTATTGTCTGGAGTCTGAATCCACCAATAAGTAAGCTTAAAAACACAGAATATGATTTTTTGTGTAATTTATGTTAGCGTCCATAACAATAGTGTCCTCGAGGCTTCAAACTACTCAGCCTCTCTGTCCTTTCTCTCTCCTTCCTCTTATCAAACTTTGTTTAAATAATACATTTGGTGTCTAAACTTCTGATACAAATTTTCTCTTTCACTGACTCACTGATTCACTGACTCACTCACTCACTGACTCACTCACTCACTCACTCACTCACTCATGCTTTCTCTCTCTGTCTCACCCGGCTGCGTAGTGAGCGCAGTGCTCAGGTTTGATGTGGGGCTGTGCGACCTGCTGGTGATGGTGGTGGCTCTGGCAGGGATGGCTGTGTCTGAGAAGACCGAGTGGGGGTGGAGGGGGATACGGGTTCTGGCACAGTGTGGGTACAGACTGGGTACTGCCCTGGCGCTGGGAGATAAGGGGGCTCACGCCACACACCACCCCCCCAGAGGAGGACGCGCCGGCCTGGGGGGAGGAGTAGTTAGGCCCTGGGCCGCTGTGGACTTCGGAAAAACAGCTGCGGGAGAGTTTGAAGGAAACAATTTTATGAATGTCACTGCAATCATTACACAAACAAGCCAACAGCCAAAACATACAGTGTGACGTGGTGTCAAAGTAAACACACATAGTACTAAAAATTTGTGAGAGTGCTGAGTTTGAGCAAGAGCATGTACCCAGATACTGGATCATATCAGTTGTAGTGTGTTTATACAGGGAGCTAAATTCATTTGTAATGGTCTCAGTTAACTGTGTAAGATTAAGGTGATTTCATAGTACTGTATGCTGTGTGTGTGTGTGTGTGTGTGTGTGTGTGTGTGTGTGTGTGTGTGTGTGTGTGTGTGTGTGTGTGTGTGAGGTGCTTGAGACTCACATATCTGTGCTGTCGTCCTCTTTGCTGATGTATTCCTCCAGGATACTGGTGTCAATGTTTGTTGGCTCCAAAGAGCTGTTAATATCATGACCTGAAGAGAGGAGAAGAGAAGAGTAGAAAGGTAGAGAAAAGAAGAGAAGAGAAGAGAAGAGAAGAGAAGAGAAGAGAAGAGAAGAGAAGAGAAGAGAAGAGAAGAGAAGAGAAGAGAAGAGAAGAGAAGAGAAAATTTTTTTCTTTGGCATATCACGTATTTAGGAAATTTGATAGAGCTTCAATGATTGCAATGCTATAGCACATTTTCAATGTTTGCTAACATAAAACATTCCTTGTGCAAAGTTTACTGATCTGATGTGTTTTTACATGTCCTTGCATGGCTTCTTATGGAAATTCTGCAAAATTGATCTCAGAGGGAGGATCCGTGTGTGTAGGACATCAGTAAGGTATGTAGTGATATCAGTTTGACAAACAGAGTTTGTTGACTCACTCCATCTAATTGGTTTGTCAGACTTTTCCAGGAGTGAATCATAATTCAGCACATTTGGCTTATACTCATATTTATATCAGCATGATCATGATTTACCTCTCCTTTTCCCTCTTTCCAACTTCTCCCACCTTTACACACACACACACACACACACACACAAAAAAAAATCCTCAAGACAAAACTTCACACACACTTTTTCTGTTAGTGGCACTGAAACTAATCGGTTATTATCTAATACATTTAATGAAAAAATGAAAAACAAGAATGTAACACAAAGGTAGTAGAGGAGTGATAGAAGATGGGAAAGAGAGAGGGATGGAGGGAGGGGTGGACTGAAGGTCAGGGGGATGATATGGAGTGGGTGGGCAGGCATCCCCTAAACCCCAGCACTCTCCTCTTTGATAGATTAAGCAGCTACCCAGTTTGGTATGCCAAGAATTTCAGTGTTAGTGTTGGGAAAACCTCAGTTTGCCTGTCTCTCTCTCTCTCTCTCTCTCTCTCTCTCTCTCTCTCTCTCTCTCTCTCTTTTCTCATCACCCCCTTGCCCCCATCCTAACTTTTAAAAGGAACTTCATTATTTCTCAATAGGTCTGGAGTGAGTCAAGGCTATGTTCTTGAACCTGCATCATCTCTCATGACATCAACAGAACAGAACAGATCATTTTCACACAGGAATGAAACTGCTGGGAACAACTGAGCTCATCATGGACCCAGGGCAACAATATAGAAGTTCTCGACCATGACTTGTTGATGTGTTTTACTCTTTCTTATAGAAAAAAAGGATGCAGTCTGCTGAAATTTTACCTAATAAAACCTTATATTATGGTTGTTTGCAGTGTCCTGCCAGGAACTTTCTACTTCACCATCAACACAGCACATAACTTTGTTATCTCCATGAGTTCCCATACAGAAAGCAGAGATGAAAGTATTACTCTGGAAACCCTGGTTGGGTAACATGGGGCTAAATGTGTGCCAGCGAGCAGCGAGGGCAGGAGAGGGATGACTGCTCTTTAATAAGACCCAGATGTTCACCCCACCCATCACAACCAGTAAATCTGCCCTGGCAGGACTGATAACGGCTAGGAGAGAGCGGGCGGGGGTTTCAGCCCAAGAAGGAGGGTGGACCAACAGAGATGTTCTAGTGTTGAGATAAAGAAGGAATGGTGGAAGTGAGGGAAAATAGAGAACATAACAAAACATATAACAGGTAACCAGCTACCGATTCTTGACTGACAAGAACGTTCTGGAAGAATGTGAATCATTTTCTTGTGTGTATACGACACAAATTAAAAAATGCATGGCAAAGCTATACGAAATAAATTGGAACAAAAGTGGTTTGATAAAGCTCTAACAACTAACTTCAGAACATAGAACCAACTAGGTTTTGCCTGTAACTGGATAATTACTTACTAACAAACTGCGGCAGTAGGAACATATTTATGCTTTTTACCTTGACACTGAAATTCTAGTTGCAAAAACCACACCATGATTTGACACATGGCAAAGACTTTGACAAAATCTGGAAATCTAGCCCATTTTCCAATTCCACATCTGCTCAGGTAAACTTTGCACTGAAGTCTCAACTAGTAAAAGTCTGGTGGCTACACCAGTTATTTAATTGGCGTATGAGTTAGTGAGACTGCTTTTGGCTTGATGCGGATGTGTCCAGCTGTGGTGATATACAAACAGAGGCCTGATTGTCAGTCCACTTTTGCACACACAAACACACACACGCAGGCCTTTTCTCTGTTGGAGGGTTAGATTGGGGGTTGGGGGATCAGGACAGCACCTCAATGCTGGAGTTGTCTAGTGGATAACAACGCAAGATAAACAGAAACAGAGCTGGTGTGTGTGTGTGTGTGTGTGTGTGTGTGTGTGTGTGTGTGTGTGTGTGTATATGTGTGCGCAGTGTCATCTCAGAACTCAATTAGAATCGCCTGTGCATTGTCCACTAGAGAGTCATGCAGTTGAAAAACTATGGTGAGCATGCACAACTGTAATACTCATCCAGATGTTCTAAGTATAATGTATTTGATAGTATTTTGTCTAAGTGTCTTGGATACTTTAAGTGTACTAGGTTACTTAATATGAAACAGTAGAAGAACTCTAATGCTCTTCACAAACTTCATTATTCTTTCTCTCTTTCCTTTTTAACTCTTTGTCAACAACATAAAAAGCATATATTCTTTTCATCTTACTTTTTTTCATCTGCTGTACTTAATTCTCTAATATCTTTGATTCTATACTTTTTTATTTCTCTCTTTATTCATTTTTTAAAATTAAATTATTTTTTTTTAAAATTAATTTCATACACACAATGTGCTAACACTATACTGGGTTTAATAATATGGTGATTTATTCTAAACATTTGCTTCAAATAAGCTTTTAAAAATACACAAACAAAATAGAAATAATTGTAGGGTCAACACGCTCCATGGAAAACCCATATACAAATAGTCAAACAGTATTACAACAGGCAGTGTTTGGGTCTGTGTGTGTGTGTGTGTGTGTGTGTGTGTGTGTGTGTGCGCATGTTAATCATTAATTCCTAATTCACACTAGAGCACAGAATGATCGAGCAAAGTCCGTATCATTATCAAACAGTAAATATCGAACACTTCCCAACATGCAATTTCTTTCTTGAACAGGGAAGCACTCTTGCATATGCACATAATAATAATAATAATAATAATAATAATAATAATAATAATAATAATAATAAATGCCTGCACACTTATTAAAAGGATTGTTATAAATAGAAATAACCTTTACCCAGCTACTAACAAAGCACCTCTTACTGCCAAATTGAAAAAAGACTTGCTAAGCCTTCGGCCTGAAAATCCCTTAATAACTGTAAGGACTTGTTTATAAGTCTATAGGACATATACTGTACTTAGGTCTGGCCATGTTCTCAAACTTATATTTACAGTTTTCAAACTTTTCCGGATGTTGTCAGGTTTCTGACTTCAGATGTTCTTGGTCAGTCTGCTGGACTTCAGACTTCAGAATCATGTTTCATCTGACAAACCTACACATATCACCATTCACATTCTCTATGACTAAGATGATAAATAATTACACTAAAAACAGCTTTGAAATGTGGTAATGTGCACGCAATCCAAAATATAACTGCCAAACTTGGAATACTATGCGGACATCCTCATGAAAGCACAGATTACATTGGACACAAAGAGTTACTAAATAAAAATGCATCATAGATACACAAAGAGCATAAGCCACAAGAAGAAGGAGATCATGAGTACCTGCTTGTAGCCACAGCATGACGAGCTGTTCTCAATCAACACACCTACAGCTGACGATGAGCTGGAAAGTGACACATACATACACACTTGTCCGTCACATCTTTCCCCTCAAAAACTTCACACACAGCTTTCCTCATAAGACCGCAATGCTAACATTTGGGGTGGATGTGTGTGTGTGTGTGTGTGTGTGTGTGTGTGTGTGTGTGTGTGTGTGTGTGTGTGTGGTATTGGGGGATTAGGTCCCAGTCATGAGACAGGGCTGTACCAGGCCACCACACACAACTCTTGTCGCCCACCAGCACTGAGTACACCGTCCACCCTGAGCAGCTTACCTACCCACCTCAGAACCAGAGTGAGACATGGAGACAAAGAGAGAGGCTGAAGTTTAAGGGACAGATAGAAAGACAATGACAGCGAGATTGAGAAACAGACGATAAAATAATACAATAATACTACTATTAAAGACAAACATGAAGGAAACTTCAGAGCCAGATGAAACCTGTAATAGTCCTTTAATGATTTTGTATTAAATTATATGCCTCATTGGTCAAAAACAATGCATTCCAGTAATGGCAATGCTGTTAAAGGAGTGAGAACATGTGCTGCAGCCAAACTTTTCCCACATCACTCTTAAACCCTGGAAACCACCTGCATGTACCCTCCCTCCAACAACACTGTATGACTTATTGGGACAAGGTGAAGCCCAGCATAAACTAAGCCAGTTATGGATTTACCGAAAGGTGGCTGTAAAACGCAGCACAGGCTGTTTACTGACCCCAAAACTGAGCTGGATTTATGAACTGGATACTGGCATGGTGGTTCATGGTATAATTTTTGCTGGGCCAATCATACATTTACCTGTGGAATACCCAACCCTTCCCAGTCTTCGAGTTAGAACTTTATTTTAAAATGCTCCAGTATGAAGTCAGAGAAAAACTCCTCCTGTGAAGGACAAACAGTCCTGTTGGACTACAGGCAGGGTGTTGACGAGGTGAGTCTCTCCAGACTAAAGTTAAACAGTGATATAAAGCACACAGATGGGCCCCCTTCCAAAACATCAACTCCTACGCTATGCTATTGACTGATTTGCTTTAGTATCGTTTGATACTCCCTGCTGTATGTTTGACTCTGCGTATGCGAGAGGTAGCATGTACGTATCTTAGCAAGTGTTTGTTTCTCTTCATTCTACCTCTCTTCATATCCCTCTAAATGAATGTGTCAATAGGTTTGTGTATTTTATATGAATGTGTGTATTAAACGTTTGGTGGCCCTATCCCACCCCAATCAGAATGCTTGTATGTGTGTTTGCTTTCATGAGTACCTGCATGTGTGCATGTGTATGTCTATGTGTATCTATAAGGCTGTTTTCTATCTCCCTCACATTGTCTGCACACTGTCACTCTAATGGCTTCTGAGCGAGGGAATGGCTGCAAAACCTAAGTGGATGGAGAGAAAACCATTACTCTCACCTCGTTCTGTTTCTCATAGGTCACAAAGGTATGCCTGGAATGGTTCAGTCCATTAGGGGGAGAGTATACATAACCCAATAAGCCTCTTAAAACCATTCTGTCCCGAGACTTGAATACATAGACTTGGTTGATTTTAAATAAAAGTAAACAAGAGAACACTCCATTGAAAATGACTTACAGCATATCTCTTCCCGATGTGTGTTACTCTTTGCTTCTACTTGCACCCTACTACATAAAGGTCTACTGTTAGTATTGTTGCAGGTTACATCACTATAAAAAAAACAGCTTGTGTCTGTTAGAGTTATGCTTTCAGTTTACAGTAACGACAATATTTGCCTTCAACATAAATTTATATATATATATATATATACTTTACATAATGCTATAATATCTCAATTGGGCACAAACACATGCACCCCAACTGTACAAATACAAAGCTAGTTTAGACAGAGGCATTATTTGACTGCCATGCCTACAGTTTATCTGTCTTATTAATTCTCAGTAAAATACACCAGACTTGAATTTTGATTTGTCCTTAATGCTATTTGAATACTTTTTAAAGAGGACATATATTTATATATCTTATGTGTGTGTATATATAGTATATACATACAGTACTGTGCAAATGTTTTAGGCACCATATTTTTTCTAGTACAAACTTTGTTATAGATTTTTTATTTTATGACTTCTACATTATCAAGTCAGTACAAAAACATTTTAGATTCCCAAACATTAGTTTTCTAGCACAAAATGAAATGTTACAGAAAAATGTTTGTATGTCATTAAAGAAAGCAGCATATTACATAAGAGACCACTTTTCAGATAAAAAACACAATGAAGGCTGCTGGGTTTTGCTGCAGAAATAAGAAGCGAGTGAGAAAGTCAAAGTCTCCAGAAGAACTGTGTCTGGTTCTGCAAGATGCTCAATAAAACTTACCAGCTCATTTCCTTATAAAACTGCACACATTGTACCGGAGACTACTATTTTTACTTTATTTTTTATTATTTTGTCACACCAAATAGTGACTTTGTTTCATTTACTACTGTTTACTGTTTACTACTGTTTATTTTACGGTATTTTTTTTTTTAAATGTAGAAACATTTAATTTCATTACTTTGAAGGCACCTTTGCTCTACAGCATTTCTTTGCATGTGCATCTTGTAAACAAGCTTATTTCTTACCGGTGAGGTGGATGATATTTGCTTATCAGAAAGTTTTAAACATGTCAATTCATTCACAAGTTCTACAAGTAATAGCGTAATAACTTTGCCCAGTGAACTCACACTGAGTAAAATAAGATCGAGTCTCTTTCAGCTGGGGGTCACATCAGTTTTATCAACAAACAGCTTTTCACTTCTTCTTTTGTCCTTTGTCTGCCAGAACACCACAATAGCTGTCCTGAGTTCTTTCCAATAACACTGCCTAACACACACACACACACACACACACACACACACACGCACACACACACACACACACACACACACACACACACACACACACACACACACACACACACAATTACATTCTATAACTGAAACATAAACAGATAAATCCTTAGCATAACAAAGGATCAAAGAATGGACCTAGGCTAGCCCAAAGTAATATCTGATTATTAGTCAGGTTTCTCACACTTAACATCTACATATTAGTACCTCTGTAAGCCAGGCAAAAATAAAGAACAATCATTTACAAGGATAAAACACTTGTCTTCCTAGAGTGGACAAAAACAATCTGACAACCATAAGTCAAGGCCATCATGAAATCAGGTTGTCCAATAATTCTGTAAATAAACCAAACTGATTTAAGACAAATGTGAAAACATGCATAATGCCCTGTTAGCTGTACCTCCAGAGTTGCAGTGTAGCCCAGAGCCAACACATCTCTCTCACTCCCATTGGAGGAATGTAAACACATGAAAGTCAAGATCAGCACTTGACAGGCATGAACCACAGAGCCAGAGCCCATCATCTGTGTTTACGGTAGACAACCATCCAATAAACACCCCATCACACCTGTACTCCCACCATGACGCATTTTCATGGGGAAATACTGTAAATCAACACTAAAGCCCATGTATCAGTGCCCTCACCCAAAAACATGGTGAACATGATTTGCATGTTACAGAAGAACAGATATGAAAAGATAAATGAAATGGGTTGTATCTTTGTTGCCTTAAGCACAAAGCATAGAAGTGCATTAGTTAACACAGTTAACATAACAAGTTCATCAATAAAAGAGTCAATTGTTTCAGAGTCAATTAAAACATTATTGTGATACTTTGCCAATTAATTTGAAGCAATTTCTTCATTCTTGAATAATTTAATACCACAGCATCTCTCTTTTAATCTCTCTCTCCCCAAAACCCCCGTGACACATCACAGCAACAACAATCCTCAACATCAGTAACACCCAAACACCCTCAATAACTTCCCCAAACACCATCCAACTCTCAAACACACTAAATAACTTCCTTAAACCCCACCAACTCTCAAACACACTAAATAACTTCTCCAAAACCCACCAACTCTCAAACACACTAAATAATTTCCCCAAGCTCCACCAACTCTCAAACACCCTAAATAACTTCCCTAAACCCCACCAACTCTCAAACACCCTAAAAAACTTCCCCAAACCCCACCAACTCTCAAACACCCTTAATAACTTCCCCACACCAATTCCCAAACATAATTTCTAAACAAATACCTTCACCATCTCCCCGAAAACCTCAAAAAAGCCTAAACATCATCACTAACTGCCTCACATTCCCCACAGTCTCCCATGGATCATTTCATGTGTATGAAACTTAATGACACCCAACCAAATCCTAAACACCATCAATAACTTCTCCAAACCATACCAACTCTCAAACACCCTCAATGACTTCCCCAAGCCCCCCAACTCTCAAACACCCGTAATAACTTCCCCAAACCACACCAACTCTCAAACACCCTCAATAACTTCCCTAAGCCCCCCAACTCTCAAACACCCGTAATAACTTCCCCAAACCCCACCAACTCTCAAACACCCTCAATAACATCCCCAAACCCCAACAACTCTCAAACACCCGTAATAACTTCCCAAAACCCCCCAACTCTCAAACACCCGTAATAACTTCCCCAAACCTCACCAACTCTCAAACAGCCTCAATAACATCCCCAAACCCCAACAACTCTCAAACACTCTTAATACAGTAACCTCCCCAAACCTCACCAACCCTCAAACAGCCCTAATAACTTCCCCACACCAATTCCCAAACATCATTTCTAAACCACAAACACCTTCACCATCTCCCGGACACCCTCAAAAAAGCCTAAACATCATCACACATCATCACATTCCCTGCAGTCTCCCATGCATCATTTTGCTTGAGTGAAACTTAATGATACGATAGCTAAATGTCATGAACACGAACAAAACAAAAGCAAGGGTGAATATTTTCAGGATGTATGTGCTTCACATTAATTAGCCAAAATGTTTTCCCCGAAACAATGCTTTAGAACTTTTGCGTAAAAGTGGAAATAGTGTTGTTTTTAAGAACTCAATTAAAATTTTAAATTACAAAAAAGAAAACAAAAAAAAAAAATGTACTAAACAAACACTCAACTCAAACGAAAACGGCAAAGATAACGAAAATATAAATGCAAGAAACGAATTATATTTAAGTATTAAAACTTTGATTGTATTTATTTTAATTTAGTTAATTAATCAGGTGTCCTGTCGGAGAGGCAGTCAGTCCCGTTTATTTATTTACGTAGCCTATGTATTTATTTATTTAGCCATATAGGACAGAACCTGGAGTATAGACACTCGAGATTAAGCCACTTACCTTCAAAGAACCTCTGTAAAGCCTCCGTTTCATCGACCACGTCCATGCTTATCTGCGGCTGAACTCCTCCATGTAGCGCTGAGGCCGGACCGGACTCTCCGCGTCTCACCCAGCCATGCACTCCTTCTGCTCCTTCTTCTACTTCTCCTCCTCCTCCGGGTGCCTCAACCCAGCGCTGCTGTCGCCCTTCCTCACTGAGAAAAGCCTTTGCCCAGGGAGCGACACAACACTTCTCACCTTATAATTAGTTACTTAAAAACGAGCCGAACGTGAAGCACTTCTTCTCTTCTCTTCTCTGAAGCGCCGTAAAAGCAGCAGGATACCTCAAGTCCTGAGATGTCAGGTGTTCTTGTGACTCCAGTTGCGCAGCCTATACTGAAGACCCGACTTTCCAAAAAAAAAAAAAAGAAAAGAAAAGAAAAGAAAAAAGAAAGAAAAAAGTGTTAAATATGACCGCACCTGACAATATTGTTTAACCTATAAGTCTACTTATAACGTTTATCCTCTAGGAAAGCCATATTACGAGTCAGAAGCCACGGTCTGGGTAACTTGCACCACGCAAATGAGTCACGCGCGTGCGCTCGCCTCGACGGAGCAACAGCACGGAAGCACAGAGGATGCGCGAGACAGAGGCCACCTACTAACACTTACTAACACACCGCGTATGAAGTGCTGCTTAACAGCATTAAGTAACACACATTCAATAGTCCATGGTGACAAAATATTACATATAGCACAGATATAATAGACATATATAGAATACAACATTCTATATTGGCCTATAGCTTACATATAAACATGCATCACACATATACACATAAATATCCTGTGCAAAAGTCTTAGGCACGTGTACAGAAATTATGTAAAGCAAACACACCTTTAAAAATACTGAAATTGAACTTTGTACTTAAATAATAATAAAAAAAATAGACTGCAAAAAGCAGTAAACAGTAATACATTAAAAAAAAATTATTTAAAATGCATCAGCAGTCTCAGGTACAATTTGTGCAGTTTTATAAGGATATTAGCTGTTAAGTTTTTCTGAGCATTATGGAGAACCTGTACAGACTTTGACGGTCACACTTGCATCTGTTTTTGCAGTTTAATATGTTACTTACTCACTTATATGTTACTGACATACATACATTTGTCTGTAACATTTAAATTTTTTTTCATTTATTTGAAAAGTAATGTTTGGAAATCTAAAAAAAAAAAGAGAAAAAAAATTGTTCAGAAAACAAATTAGGGTGCCTAAGACTTTTTGCATGGTATTGTATAGGCTATTAAACACAACACAAATGGGTAGTAAATATAGCTATAAAGCTAGGTTTCGGAGGTGAACATGTGTAGATTGTAAGCAGATGGGTTTTGAAGCATTGCTCTGAAGGGGGAAAGTATAATGCCTGTAATGAATGTAATGAATGTACAAGGTCTTGTACACTTTTGACTTTTGACATTTGGGACATGATGTGCCAAAATCACTGTAAAATCCAGTGTGACCAATTTTCACTTTGGGAAGTGATAGCCTAGATCCTGAACATCTGAAGTGTGAAGTGTAGAGGATTATTACAGCTCAGAATCTAATAGCCATATGAATCTACTCGAGTTTTCCACTGAACCATTTTAAAGTAAAATGTCAAATACTTTTGTTAATCAAATGCAATTTTCATTACAATATTTTTAGACACATTTTAGTGTAAAAACTTGCTAAAAAATATCTTTCCCTGTTTTAAAATAATCATTCAGTCATTTTCCTGTCAGTTTCCAACAATATATGTATTTTCTTCCAAAAAATAAAAAAATTTACATAAATGATTGAATGTGTCGTTTTAGGACAGACTGTTTTATCTACTATTTGACGATATGTCAGAACATCTCAGAAGTGTAGTTGAGGTGTTGTGTGGGATATTTTTCCTGGGTTTGGGTGAGTGATTGTGAATGGATGAGGTGTAATGCGTGCAGTGAATACTGTAGGAGCTGAATGATGTATTTCTCCTCTCTTTATCTGCGACCTCTTTACACACAATAATGCTGTGTCCTTTCTCTCTCCCCCTGCTTTTGTGAGATGCTGTTTTGTTGTCTTTATCCTCACAGCTGGAGCATCTCTCTCTCTCTCTCTCTCTCTCTCTCTCTCTGTCTCTCTGTCTCTCTCTCTCTCTCTCTCTCTCTCTCTCTCTCTCTCTCTCTCGCTCTCTCTCCTCTGTTTAACCTAAACAACGCACCAGTTATTTCATTAACACAGTGGGGATTGTTTAGATGGACGCAGGCGAGAGAAAGATAAATCGAAGCCTTGGAGGACAATGAAACATCTGGCCATGTTAATGCACTTCATCTCTGTTTGCATGTATATCCAATATACATGCGCCTGAATACATGCAATCCTATAGGCTACTGTCACGGTTCACAATACAACTGCCTGCAGTGTTTGTGTGTGTGTGTGTGTGTGTGTGTGTGTGTGTGTGTGTGTGTGTGTGTGTGTGTGTGTGTGTGTGTGTGTGTGTGTGTGTGTGCGCGTATTCCTAGAGTTTGATTTGAAAATGGAAATCTAATGCAAGCCCCGCCGATTCAGTAATTATACTGTAAATAGACTAAAAGTAGGCCGTGAGCCATTTTACTACACTTTTGTAAGAAAAAATGATCTTCAAGTGTTATTTGAGGGTTCACTGGATAATTAAGAGGTTTGGCTTCTTAAACTCATTCTACTGCTAGGGAAACAGTGTTGTAGGGTTCTACATGGAGCCTTAAAGGGACAACCAAGGAACTTTTTTAGAAATTTAGAATGCAATTTTCACATCTGTTATGAGCAAGGCAGTGCAGCAAACTAACATGAAATCATAGCAGCAAATAATACAAAACGTCTCTGATTATTAGTTTACAAACCTTTCATTCTGTGCATTGCTCTTAATAATGCACACTGACTGAGGCACACAGAGTGGGTTTGTTACTGACACTGAGCATGTGTCTCCCTGATGACACACACACACACACACACACACACACACACACACACACACACACACACACACTGATGGGATGGTGGCTCCGCCTCACATATTCACATATTCATTATCGCTCCCTCTTTTTCAACAGGTGTGCTTCCTCACAGCGCTGTCACAGTTATCTCAGCCTGCATTCCAATCATTTACGAATGTGTGTGCGTGTGTGTGTGTGTGTGTGTGTGTGTGTGTGTGTGTGTGTGTGTGTGTGTGTGTGTGTTTGTTTAAGCGTGAGTGCATGTTTGTGAGTGTAAGGATAACAATAATAATAAAAATAATGAAAATAATAATAAGCATCCTTCTTCTTTTTATTGTTGTTGTTAGTTATTTTTTTTCTAAAATGCAATCAAAACAAAAATCTGTGATTTGTCAAGTCTCTTGAAACTTTAATTAACTTACAAAAGTACAAAGAAAAGATATTCAATGTTTTCACTGACCAACTTAATTGTATTTTGTAAATATAAACATATTTAGAATCTGATGCCGTCAACACACTCAAAAAAAAAGTTGGGACAGAGGAAAAATAAGACTGAAAAGTTTATAGAATATTCAAGTAACACCATTTTGGAGGATCAGGTTAATTGGTAACAGGGGAGGGTATCAGGATTGGGCATAAAAGGAGCATCCACCAAAAGCTCAGTCTTTGAAAGTATGGATGGGTCGTGGCTCACCACTTTGTTCCAAACTTCGTGAGAGAATTGTCAGTCAGTTCAAAAAGAACATTGCTCAACGCAAGATTGCAAAGAGTTTAGGTCTTTCACCATCAAATTCTAAATATGTTTATATTTACAAAATACAATTAAGTAGGTCAGTGAAAACACTGAATATCTTTTGTTTGTACATTTGTCAGTTAATTAAAGTTTCATGAGACTTGACAAATTTTTTTATTGCATTTTAGAAAAAAATTCCAACTTTTCTGGAAATGGGGTTAGTAATAATAGAAGAAGGACATTTACATTCATAAGGATAAGAAGAAGAAATATAATAAAATAATTGATAGTCTATAGCACTTAAAAAAAGACTACAAAATGCTTTACAGAATAATTATAACAGATTAAAAAAAGAAAATAAGACATAAAATTATATTACAATACAAAATAAGAAAATATGATATATCTCTCACTTAAGACATTATGTTTCCCTTTCTTAAAGCAAAAATAGATTAAAACACAATGATACTCAAAAACATAATATCTAATGAACATAAATTAATAATAAATAAAAATCTAGCAGGTATATAGGATACGAATATTTTGGGGCAAAACCATTCAGCCATTTAAAAACTAATAAAACAATTTTAAAATCATTTCTAATATTCTGAACTCAATGTAACCCAGTATTTTACTGTCAGCCATGCAGACCAATGAGGTCCATATTACAATGGTGATGGTGTCATGTTTTGCTAACCTTATTTAATGTTTGACTCTGAGCTCACTAGCAAAAGTGATTTCTAATTTCTTGACACATTAGACCTTGAGGCGTATAAATACAAAAACTAAATATAGAATGAGTTTAAAATAAATGTAATTATTTTATTTAAAAAAAAAAACTCCTTCATTTATAACTGATATTTTCGTTTTTATTTTTTAGCTTCTCACCTTCTTATATTTTTATCAAGTCCAGTGCATTTAGTTCTTTAACTAGTTCCTATTTCACTCATGAAACATTTCCTCATCCCTTATTTGTTTACAAGCTGGGATGTCTTATTTAGCCAGGCAGTATCTGATGCATAATCATTGTACACAGAAAGAACTTGATTTTATGGTGTAGGAATGGTACCACCAAATGTCATCATCAGGAATATACATTGTGGAATAAAACTGTAAATAATGTTGCCAAATGTCTACTAAAGTATAGTGTTTTTACTAGCAACAAGCTCTGCTTCATGAAGTTAATCACTATTCCTTCATTCATCCTCAGTCACACACACACACACACACACACACACACACACACACACACACACACACACACACACACACACACACACACACACACACAAACACACACACACACACACACACACACACACACACACACACACACACACACACAAAACACACACACACACACACACATCCATTTGTCCACTTATTCACAAGGACTTGTCAGTCCACCTAGAAGCAGGAGGAAACTGGAAAACCTGGAGGAAACCCAAGTGATCCCTGAAAAACAAACAAACAAACAAATTTGTTCACAGAAATTCACAGAAAAAAATCACAGAAATTGTTATGGTTTCCACTACAAGTACCATTACAAACCACCAGCTATTAATCATTAAAACTATTACCATTACCATTATTGGTCCTTAATTGTATCCACTAGACATAACATGCCACCAAAAGAAGGCACAATTTCCATTAAAACCAATACACTTCCTATTATAATCATTAAAACCATTACAAATTCTAGGGTTTCTATTGTTTTGTATTTTTCAGCAGGCATGTAGGGGAAACATACAGAATCTCCACACAGACAGTAACCTGAGCTCAGGACTGAGCTGTGATGCGTTTTTATTTATTTTACTCGCTTTACTCCCTCATAGCCTAAAAGGATTTTTGGATTCATTTTTATTTTTTAGCTAGACAGTCTATTAGTGACTTCTGAATAAACTTTTACATTATCGTTCAGAGTATGTCATGCAACCCTGCATTAATATACGCTCGTTTGAAACATGAAACATTTATACTCCTTTTCACTGGGAGGCGCTAAAGAGTCTTAAATACACAGCGACACGCAACAGAAGGAGTAAACAACCAAGATGGCGCCGAGACGACCGGGTAATTACTGTCGTTGCCATAGATACGAGTATTCGCTCTATAAAATACCATTTCGAAAGACTTTATTCGTAGTAAAAATTACTAACACGTCTTAATGTTTGTATGTATTTTTGGAAGACGGGACTATGTTATTTGTTCCAATGTTTACTGATATATTTATTCTGCACACAGTACTGAACGTTATGTTTCTAATCTTTTAGTAGGAAACTAAACTTTCTTTCATGTGCTATAAATTAATTAACAACAAACCAGACACATCGGTATTTAGATTCAGCTAGCTTATTTAGTTTATTATTATTATTATTATTATTATTATTATTATTATTATTATTAGAAGGTAAAGCCAACACTGAACCTTTAGATATCCCTACAGTCAGATATTGTCATCTTGCATACGACTGTAAAGTGAGGGGGGGAAAATATCCATGTTTATTACACAGGTTAGGGAAAATATGGAGAAAGGATAGACGTTCAGCAAATATTTTGCAAAAAACAAAATAAATAAATATATAAAATTCTGTTTTCAAAGTAATGCTAAAATTAAAAATCAATTGTTTTTCGTGTTTTTAGACTTTCCTATTGTCTCTAGACTCTAGAACTTCTATAACAATCTCCTTAACGATATAACTGATACGATTTCCTGTACATTTTCATGTTTTTCGGTTTATTATACAGTTAATGACCTTTAATAATAGGAAGACAACTGAACATAGAAAGTCTGAAATAGCTGCAAAAGTATGCTAGAAACATTTATGAAACTTCCTCACAAAGCCAATAAGAGCATCGGGGTACCCAGGGCCATGTAAGGTTCCAATAGTGTGACAAGAGCAAAATGTTTCAGCACAAATTTAGAAAAATACAACACACACACACACACACGCACACACACACACACACACACACGCACACACACACACACACACACACGCACACACACACACACACACACACGCACACACACACACACACACACACAGGGCAGTGCAGGTGATGGCATAACTGCAAAATTGGGCAAATGGTCAATGCAAAGTCATGCAATTGTGTACCATCATTAGTCTGTTGCCTATTTAAGATCTGTGGAAGATATTCAGTCAGCAATGTAGATGGATCTAAGTCAAGATTTCACTAAAACTCCTTGCTGGCTTTACAGTTTTGTCTTTTAAAATCCTGTATCTATGGTGTATATAAGCACAACACTTAATCCGTACAACTAACTATAATCATTTTCTTTATTTCTGTCTCAATTTTATTGTCCTTAGAAAGAACTGCCAGTGTTGTATCCTTTTTATAATGTATACAATGTCACTAAATGTCCTTGTGTTAGCTATGCTGGAACCATAACATTGAGGCTTTTAATGTAGCATTTGAAACATTAATATTTTGGGACAACAGATATGCAGAGGATCTTGTTATGCAACACGATACTTACATAAACAGGGCATTTTTACAAGGTAAAATGTGTAATGTGTACCATTAAAACATCCTGATTTGTTAACCTTTCCCTAATATGCTATGTTAATAAAATAAAAATAAAATAAATTATTTGGACTTGACTTGAGGCCTCAGCTTTCCTCTGTGCTTCTCCAAATTCTGCTCTACACCTCTGTATTCTACAGCCTCTTCTACTTCCTTTCCAGCCTCTGCATGATCATCTACAAAAGTAAGTACATAAGTACCTGAATAAAATAATTAGCAGCGGAAAAACATAATGAATCTGCATGTTTACAAGAACATGACAGAATGGGACATTTGTTTAGAAGGTTGTACCATTCATAGGTTTCTGTTTTGTGATGACACTCTTAGAGAAAGGCTTTCTTTAAGGGATTGTTGGATAATTAAGGCTTCTGAGGGATAATTAAGGTTCTACTTGGAGCCCTTTCTTAAAACAGGAAAACATTCTGTTGTAGGGTCTGTTGTAGAGGGACAACCGACGCACTCTCAAGATTTTATACATTCTTAGAAAATGTTTGGTGTGTTTGTTGATCTGCCTCTTACCAACCCTTATGATACCCTTATGATACTTTGATACTGAACCAACCCTATGATACTGAACCAAATGGCATTTATTTACCAAATAAATGCAACATAAATGTTGTGTGATGCAGGTCAGGTGCTGAGTTACCCTGAGAATTATTTGGTGCTAGATGTGTGCTTGCTCCTGCTGATGGCTGCTTTTGAGATCTTGAGAGTCTACTGGGGTAAGTTAGATCTGCCTAAGCTGCTTGACCTGATTAATACATGTTATATTTTAATTTATTTAATTCATTCATGGGTGATGTAATTTTTTTTCCCACTTTATATCATATTAATTTATGGCTGCATCGCTTTAATCTGACTCAGGAGTGAGAGGCAACTTGCAGGAGAGCGAGAGATATGTCGGTGCCAGTTTCCTCATCACGGGAGCCACACTTCTGCTCTCAGTGTACTTCCTGGTCTGGCAGTCATATGTGCTGAGAGCTGATGTCATCATTAACGCCATCCTGCTTTGCATCTATGGCCTCTCTGGAGTAGCCAGCTTCGGAGCCCTTGCACGCTTCACCAGGTTAGACTTTAGGGGACAAACTGTACAAGTATACATGACATTCAGTGAGTATAAGGACAAAGATGCAGCGACACAACTGCTGTGCTGCAGATAAGAGCAGATTAACATCAGTGACATCGTTTTAAGTGGGATGGTGAAATCTTGCCCTGTAGAGGCCACTTTTTTTTTAATTTGGTACACATATGGAAGCTTGAAGAAGGCAGAGATAATACTTAATTCAATTGAGTGCTGTATTGAGTGCTATTTTATAGGCTTGCAGCAATGTGCTTGAAACCCACATTGTTAAACTGAGAAATTTGAGGTTAACAATTAGGACCTTTTCTTCATCATGATGATGACAACCAGCCTTAATATGTTTGCAGTATATTAGACTACTATTAGATGTTTATTTATCTTCTGCTCATTCACATATTATCATACAAGTTTAAACCCATTCCCTGTGATTGGTCCTTGCTGACAATCACAAAGTGTTTTGGGTAAGAGACCAGTGCTGAGACTGCTTTGATGCAGGCTACAGTAAGGGTACATAGAGGGCGCTCATGAGCCCTAAATTACAAACAGGACATCCTACGGCCTTGCCATAGAACAACAGTTTTATTGTCGCTTGCTTTTATACTGTACTTCAATTGACAGCAAATGAAAAACCTCTTTGTCAGTCTGCATTTTCTATCCCCCCAGGTTTTTTTCTGGTTTAAAGGACAGTGCTAGACTTTAAATTCATTAGTTTAGACAGAACTGATGCCCTGTACCAACAGTGTATCTGCAAGTATGTGTCATTTAGTGCTTTGAAAGTGTGCTCACAAGCACCCTCTATGTGCAGTCAATTACCCAAAATCCTTTGCAGTTGTTAGTGAGAACCTATCACAAAGGGTACAGCTACATTGAAGCCAAGAACAGCAAAAAGAAACCAAAAAAACATTCCTCCATCTTCAGTAACTGCTTTATCCTAGTCAGGGACGTGGTGGATCCCAGGCAGACCTACACACACACGTGAAGAGCATGGAAAACTCTGCACAGACAGTAACCCGAGTTCAGGATCAACCCAGAGACCCTGGATCTCTTAGTAGGCAACACTACCTGCTGTGCTGCCTGGTGAAAGAGATATAAAGTCAAAGTAAAGTTAGAGTGTTGTTATTATGTCATCAAGTAGCATTAGAGTAATATCTTATCTGAAACAAACCCTGCCAAATTTAAGTTAGCACTGACTGTCTACTGGCATACAGTATTGTGCAAAAGTTTTAGGGACATGCAAATAAATGGTATAGCGCAAAGATGCCTTCAAAATAATTATATTAAATGTTTCTACATTAAAAAAATACAGTAAAGAGCAGTAAACAGTAGTAAATGAAACAAAGTCAATATTTGGTGTGACAAAAAAATAAAAATAAAAATAGTAGTTTCAGGTACACTTTGTGCAGTTTTATAAGGAAATGAACTGGTAAGTTTTATTGAGCATCTTGCAGAACCAGACACAGTTCTTCTGGACACTTTGACTTTCACACTTGCTTCTTATTTTTGCAGCAAAACCTAGCAGCCTTCATTGTGTTTTTTTGTCTGAAAAGTGTCTCTTACATAATATGCTGCTTTCTTTAATGACATACAAACATTTTTCTGTAACATTTAATTTTGTTCTAAAAAACTAATGTTTGGGAATCTAAAATGTTTTTTGTACTGACTTGATAATGTAAAAGTCATAAAATAAAAAATCTATAACAAAGTTTGTACTAGAAAAAATAGGGTGCGTAAAACTTTTGCACAGTACTGTATATCAAGCCATTGTGAAAGCACCGTGTTCAACACAACTGAAATGTAATGAAGCCTTGAGGACTGAGGAGGTGTCAAATGAGGAGGTGTGAAATTCTTGCTTTTACAGCTTCACACCATCGATTGCTCCAAAGCGCCACACCTCAGAAAGCTCCTGTGGTGAAAGAAAAAAAAGTTACAAAAGAAAAATCTGGCAACCTCAGAAGCATGAACTGAACATGGGCAAATCTAATGGGCTGGCCATAAACTCAAGTGTGAATACAGAGAACTACCTACCTAGGATTGTCTGCGTAAATACTGACCTAGCTTTTGAATTTAATTTGCCACCTTAAGGCATTTTTGTAGAATGCATGACCTGTTACTATGCAGTTCTCAGTTTAACTGAAAAAGTGTTAGAGTTGAGGCCTCAATGCAGAAATGCAGAACTCACCATGGTCAAGTTTATTGAGACTATAAATGAAGAATGGGGTGTATATAAGATTTCCATATGACAAACACAAAATATCATCAGTACTACTTGATAATTTGATTTCCCTTTACACAGATTGCATCATTCCTCCTTTGGCTTTGGTGTGAATTATTTATATGCAGGTCATTCAGGAGTCTTGACACTTTATCTGCAGCATAGCACTGGTGTGGCTCATTCTTTGTCCCTATACGCATTAAATATGCTTTTGTGTTGGCCTTGACGCCATAGAACCACTCCCAACCAGCCGGACTGTGTTACAGCTATAGCCTGTCTGCTGGACCTATATAAATTAAGCTTGAAGCAGGACAATGAGCCAAAACACAGAGCATAAAACGACAAAGGAATGGCTTAAAAAAAGAAGGTTTGTATTTTGAAATGGCTGAGCCAAAGCCCAGATGTAAATCCAGTTGAAAATCTGTGAAACGTTTCTCCATCTAATTTGGTAGAGTCTGAGAAAGTTTGTGTTGAGGAATGAGAGAAAATGTCAAGATCAAAATGTGCAAAGCTCATAGAGACAGATCTGAGACAACTCAGAGCTGTAATTGCTGCAAAAGGACAATGTGCTAAGTATTATTTTTAAAAGAAATAATTTTGAGGACATCTAAATAATTAACTTTATTTTATTTCTGTAGAGAGTCACTTCAAAAGGAGTAGAAAAAAACATTCTAATGTACTTAAATAATACAATATTAAAAACTAAGGAATTATACATTACTGAAATCTATTGGCCAGTCCTATTTACAGGTATGTGATTCTACTGTTGAGCCACATTTTGTGTAGGTTTTTTTGCTTTATCTGGAAGTGGTTGGACAATCATGTTGTGTTGCACTTACCTTATCTTGGATCACTCGAGGACACTCAAGTCTAAAGAGGCCTAAGAGCTGTCAGTGCTTAAATATTCATGTGAATTTAAATGATGATGCTGCCAAAGCCAGCTTTTGCTGTCAGTGTTATCTGAGAAGTTGTATTCTGCTGCAACTCTTCACAGCTTGGTCTTCACTGTGCTTGCTCCTCACACTTCATATCTTTCAAGTATTTTTTTCTTTGGCCATTTCACAACAATCTAACTTTTTAATTTTTTTTAAGAAACCTAAAGTAACACTCTACTGGTATACAGTTTGATTGCTTCCCTGCTCTGAAAAAAGCAAAAACAAACAAACAAACAAACAAACAACACTCACCTATTCAAGTATTTATGAAGCTTTTCATCACAAAGGTATGTTAAAATATGGGAAATAATACAAAATTATGAAAAGTCATGGCTTTCTAGGCCTGGTTTTGGCAAGCCCAGTCTCAAAGCATCATTTACTGGCCGCTTAAAGAAACAACGTCACTGTCTAGTTGAAGCACACTACCCTACTTCCCTACATTTTAATCTTACAGACATGATTACATTAAAGATCTACAGTAAAAAAAAAAAATTAAAAAAAAGCAGTGCAAATGATGTGCAACTAATAGCAGTATTAGCTCTAGAAATATACAGGAAACAATCTGAAAACCACACCACATCTCTGCACATATTAACCAAGAAAAAGTAATGTACGTTCAGGAATTCCTTTATTTGATATTACTTATAACAGCCATTTATTTCTTACTGGCCTTTACACACACAGTGCAGTGTTACATGCGACATAAGACTACATTCTTTTGACCTCTAGGAGCATCTAGTGTGCAACTAAAGCTTTGAGAACGGAACCATTTTACAACACATCTGTCTGGAATGCTTCAATGCTTCAAGAAGCTGCATCTCGCCATTACTAGTGTTAGGTTTTGTTAGTGTTATAGTGTTAGCTAAGGTTAGCATTAATGTAAGTGTTAGTTAGTTATTGTTAGTTGGGCTGGCAGTAGATCAATATGAGCATATTAATCTTTTAGAGCAGAGATTGTGGCTCTTTTAATAGGCACAAAATGTATAGAGATGCCTAGGGATTTTTTTTTGTTGTTTGGGTATTTAAAAAAGTAAAACAGTGTATTGTTGTACATAGATTATTTTAACAGTTTGAAATCACATGTTCTCTTGTTTACTTGAACTGAAGATAATGAATTATTACCTTTTAAAGTTTTCTTTGCTCTTTCTTCTGTTTTTTCAGCATTTACTCATGACACACTAGGTCTTGTCCTGATGGTATAAATCCATGTCTACAGCTGCACTTCACTTGATGTATGGACTTCATGTTCCATAATGCACCAATGCAGATCCTCTGTCTCAGCAAAAACACTGGTTTGAAGTAGGATAAGAGAATTTAAACTGACAAAATGCAATTAACTACATTTCTCTAAATTTTGCAACCACACTGGGAAATAGACATTAACAAAATCAGTCTGGTTGTTTGTATTTTTTGTAGATTTTTACAAATGTGGCAGGAGGTTAGGAAACAAATGTTGAAACAAACCACAGTCCACATCAAGCTGTAACTGTAACAGTCAGTCCTTCCAGGATTTCATGATTTTGCGATCGCAGAAATTAATACAAACTCGTTTGTTCGATGTTCAGAGGACCTTACAATTTTTCAGAATTACCGCAGATTTACTGCAGATTTGGGCCAAGACGCGTTATATGACATCATCCCAATGCACATTCAGCCAAAGCCCTCTTCGATTCATATGCATTGAACATGAGTACAGCTAAAAGGTCTCATTTACCAACAAACATCACTGTGAAAGAGTGTGCAACTGCAATTTCTCCAATTCAAGTAGTTTTCTGCAAGAAAGCACAAAAATCTCTGCAAGTTGCATCACAAATTTTGAAAAAAGTAGCAGCAAAATCAAGCATTTTTGGCCACAACGATCACAAAAAAACTCCTGTATGGACTGAACAATACATTTTATTGTTTGCATGATTTCTTCCCATTTATTAGGATCTCTGTAGCTGCTCCTTACATGTAAAAATATCAGATTTGCACCTGTAATGGAACTACACCAAACTGACTAGATACGTGTACCTAATAACCTGGTAACTCTGTGAAACTTTTGTAAAATTTAAATGATGAAGTAATGCAGTCATGCAGTGACATGTTTTTGTTAAAAATATATATTTTAATAAGGGTTTAAAAAATTTTATTTATATTTTTCTTATTTAAACTCATTGTGAGATTAAATTAATGAACCACTGTTTTCATAAACTTTTCCTGTACTGACTGCATGCACTATTTTAACACATTTATATGAAAAAAAAAAGCACTTTCTACTACACCCTGGCTACCAAATGCAGGTCAAAACATCAATAGCTCATAAAGTTCTGCTTTTATAATCATGTGTGTCATTTCAATAGTATATTTTACATAGCTTTAGTATATACGTGCTTTTACTAACATTGTAAGATGCAAACGTTGCCATTGTTCAGTTTTTTTTTTTTTTAATAGGTATTTTATTATTTTAAGTTTGTCCAGTAGAGGGAGTGTGTATATTTTAATTGAGATGAGGACATGTCTGTCGCAGCCTTACTCTTTATTCATGTTAGATGATAGGTCTCAAACACAAAAAGATCTTTTAGCCAATGACCCAAGAAACACCATTTCAATTAGTTTGCACAACTTTTAGTAGTTCATTTCTACATTTCAGCTTTACAGTAATCAATTTGAGTTTACAGTTAGCTTAGTCAGTTTATTGTATAACATAAAACCATCATTACAAAGTATCATTGTGCTGTAGTTATAATACCTGTAAATAATAGTTAAGTAACAGTTATTGCACTTGGCTTCTTGTGAACAAACACTAAAACTTAATGGCTGGTAAAATTCTTTGCCAAAACCAGTCTTCGAAATGAATAAACTGACTGATTTTTTATGTAATTTAACAGCATCTGTGAGTGTTGTGAAAGGATTGGAAAGACTGCATATCTTGTCTGTTACAGAAATGAGAGAAATGTCTAGCCTTATTAGGTATGATGATCTTTGTGTATGTGTGTTTTAAGAGAACCAAAAAAAAGGGAAAGAAATCAAAGTGCTTTTCATTGTCATTACCAAAGAGAGGACAGAGGCTTCCGGGCTGATGTCAGCCTTGGCAGCCAGTGATATCCAAACCAGGGCCCTGTTCCACCATGCTGCTCCTTTCTCATTCTGCTCTTTGAAGCTGCCTCTCCCTGACCATACTGAATTACACACCTGGCTGAAACAGTCTGCTCTGATAGGTGGCCAGATGGAAATCCTTCAGGTAAACAATAAGCAACTATTGAAATGTACTCTCCATTTTTTACATTTATTAGGCCTATTTAGGCAACCCTTAAAATGTTAATAAAAACAACTGGCTTAATTTTATCAAAGACAGTGATGAATATTTCTAATGAACTCTTAAGCCTGAATAAAAAAAATCTTGAAAAGTGTATTTTGAGATAATGAAACAAATGCAAAGTTTGTAGATAGACACCCTAATAATACTAAGTGTACAAGTCTGTTTGTAGTTATTGTAGTATTTCACACATCCCTGCTGAACCCCCCCCCCGCCCCCCCAACAACAGAAACCATCACAGAAATTCTAATGGTTTCCATTACAAATACCATTACAGACCATCAGCTAACCATTACAACCATTACCATTATTGGTCCTTAATGGTATCCTAGACATAACATGGCACCAGTATAAGGCAACAAATTACCATTAGAGACCCACAAGGACCATTACAGTTTCCAATAAACTCTATACAACTCCCATTATACCCATTACACAGGGTAAACCAGATGAGGGTTTCTATTGTTTTTTTGTTTGTTTGTTTTCAGCAGTTATAGGTCAGCTTATACTCTCTTCTCATACTCTAGTTGGTGCGAATTCTCACGAGTTTGCAGTCGACAGACCTTGTGCTGTAATTTCAATATTTACCCCCTTCCGCCAGGTGAGTGCTCTTGTCTGCAGGTAGAGCCGCACTGCTCACCTGTCAATCAAACCCCATTGCCCCTCCCACCGCGCGAGCTCTCAGCCCAGCACCTGTCACTCGCTGTTTTCCGCGTGAGTGCCGGTGCTGCGTCTCCTTGGCTACTGTTCAACACGCGCGACACCGTGTTCAGCTCCACATCAGCGCACCTCAGCCTCAGTCTGTCCTGCTGAAATGGCACCTTAATCACCTGGTTTTCCCCTCCTTTTGAGTTAAAAACGCTTGTTTATAACAGTGGACTGGAGATTTATTCGCTCTCATCGGGTAAGACTATTCATTATTTCTATTTTGAGTTTGTTTGTTTGTTTTAAATGAAGTCAGATAAATAAACTATACACAGAGTGGAACTGCTATTCCAGTCACTTGCTGCTACTTTCTTTGTAAACTAAACCGGAATGTACCACAGTGGATTTAAACATTTAAAACATGATGAAGATAGCTGTAAGTGTTATTCGTGGTTTAAGTTATTATGGTACTTCTCTCATCTGTAACCTACACACGCAACCTTACTGTACACTAGTAATGTGTCGTTCGTGAACGAGTTGGCTCTTTGAGTCGGCTCGTTGTGTCGGTTCACTTAGGAGAACATCAACGCACAAATGCGAGCCGGGTTTATTTGTTTATCTATCTATCTATCTATCTATCTATCTATCTATCTATCTATCTATCTATCTATCTGTCTATCTGTCTGTCTGTCTATCTATATATTATTATTATTATTGTTATTATTATTATTATTATTATTATTATTATTATTATTGTTATTATTATTGTTATTATTTTGTAGCCATAGGCAATACTCCTGCTGCGTGATGTAATCAAAATGCTTCAATTCAAAAACTTCAAAACCCATCTGAACTGTTCATTAGAGCTAAGGATGAGCCGTGTGTTTGACTCTCACCTGTGTATGAGTGTATGAAGCTGTATTACAGGGCCTCCTGTCATGTAGAAGATGTACTGTATGTACTCAGAGTATTATAGGAGGCCATCACAAAGATTAAATGAAGTAAATCTTCTTAATGAAGCACAATACACAGCAGGAATAATATTCATATGAGAAGAGGGTTTAGAATTTCAGCTTTTATTTCCTGGTATTTACAATATATGTAGATGTGTTAAACAACATAGAACATAGCACATTTTGTATCAGACCACCCAATTTGTAGACTAGCAAAAATATTGGAGCATGTGACTGACAGGTGTTCCTTGTTGCCCAGGTGTGTCCTGTTAGATTGATTGTTTAAACAATAAATAGCTCGGAACATCTACTCTTGGTTTTAGCCTTCAGTTTCACCTATGAAGACTGCATTTGTTGTTAAAAAGGATTTAAGCCAACATGAAGATCAGAGAGCTGTCTTTAGGAGAAAAGCAAGCCATTTTGAAGCTGAGAAAAGAGGGGAAATCAAACAGAGCCATTGCACAAGCATTGGGCGTTGCCAATACAACAATTTGGAATGTCCTGAAAAAGAAAGAAACCACTGGTGTACTGAGCAACAGACACCGAACAGATCGGCTACGGAAAACAACAACAGCTGATGACAGAAGCATTGTGAGAGCTATGGAGAAAAACCCCAAAACAACAGTCAACAACCTCCACAGGGCAGGGGTGGAGGCATCACAATCCACAGTTCGAAGAAGACTTCAAGAGCAGAAACATAGAGGCCATACCACAAGATGCAAACCACTCATCAGCAGTAAGAATCGGAAAGGTAGATTGGAATTAAATACAGAGATGAGCCACAAAAGTTCTGGAACCTAGTGATAGGTTCCAAAGTGGTACCAAAGTGAGGGAAAGGCCAAAGTGTGGAGAAAGAATTGATCTGCTCATGATCCAGAACATATAAGCTCATCTGTGAAACATGGTGGAGGTAGTGTCATGGCTTAGACTTGCATGGCTGCTTCTGGAACAGGCTCACTAATCTTTATTGATGATGTAACTCATGATGGTAGCATCAGAATGAATTCAGAAGTTTACAGGAACATTTTGTCTGCCAATTTACAGAGAAATGCATCCAAATTAATTGGGAGGAACTTTATCATATAGCAAGACAATCACCCAAAACACACTGCCAACACAACAAAGGACATCATCAGCTAAAATCCTAAACTCTCGTCTCCTATCCATCTTTTGATCTCAAACCCAATTGTCTTTGGTGTTTAGCATAAACAAATGAATTGGCCTTGCCTTGCATTGTATTTGGGGACAAAAAAGAAAAAAATGGCAGTGAGCCTTTTGAGAGCCAAAACAGTCAATTTCTATTTATATACTAAAGCTTTAATGAGGACATAATTTACAAATGTGTTCATTTAAAAGAAATGCGTTTACAACCTCTGTTATCAAAAAGGGAGTGAAGCTGTGTCTCAAATGTATGTGTACATAGGTACTTTAAAACTGTGATTACAGCAATCTTTTAAAATGATCACTTGTCACACTTTATGAGATCATCCTAATAAAGTAGCCTACTGGCTGAATTCTATAACAGACAGTGCGATAATGTGTTCTCCATATAGGATTATGCAATGAAATCCTCTTTTGATAGACCTGCGATTAAAGAAAATTATTATGTTCTGCTTACGTCATCAGTCAGTGTGATCACATAAATAGAAATTTTCTACAAAGTCAGCTTGAGCTAATAAGGAAACTTTAAACTGTCCATTAACATATTTCCTTTATGTTTCGCAATTCACACTACTGTATTTATAGCTGTTTAGATATTTTACATAATCCTGTGCCATCCTTCTATTTGTGGCTTTTAGATGAGTGTTGTAGCAGCGATAACACTCTGAGATTTTAATTTAAAAAACCGGACATTGCCAGATCTTTGTCATCAGCTGTCTTTGGTCACAATGGCACCAAATCGGTTGTTGGCTGAGCACATCACACCACATTACACAGTGCCCTCCACTAATATTGGCACGCTTGGTAAATATGAGCAAAGAAGGCTGTGAAAAATTGTCTTTATTCTTTAATCTTTTGATCTTTTGTTAAAAAAAAAATACCCTGCTCTCATGGATATCAAAAAACTGCAAACACAACACAGATTTATAAAAAAAAATATATATATATTTGTTAAATATAGGTGTGCAACAATTATCGACACCCTTTTAGTCAATACTTTGTGCTACCTCCCTTTGTCAAGATAACAGCTCTGAGTCTTCACCTATAATGCCTGATGAGGTTGGAGAATACATATGGCAAGGGATCTGAGACCATTCCTCCATACAGAATCTCTCCAGATCCTTCAAATTTCGAGGTCCACGCTGGTGGACTCTCCTCTTCAGCTCACCCCACAGGTTTTCTATGGGTTTCAAGTCAGGGGACTGGGATGGCCATGGCAGTCACCCAGGTGTACTAAATAAAAAGGCAAAATATCAATGGGAATATACTTCAAATATATTTTTCTCATATGAATTCATAGGGGTGCCAATAATTGTTGCATACCAATATTTAACAAAGATTTTTTTTTTTTTTGGATAAACCTGTGTTGTGTTTGGAATTGTTTGATATCCATGAGAGCACAGTATTTTTGTTAAATTTCTGAACAAAAGTTTAAACAATAAAGACAAATTTTCACTGCCTTTTTTGCTCATATATACCAAGGGTGCCAATATTAGTGGAGGGCGCTGTATGTAAGACCGCCAAACTCCGCTCACCACCAAAGAACTCTTTTACAATGTCTGATTTTTGTAAATCTGCGAAATGGCACAACAGGGCCGAAAATCATACAGCGTAAACATGGTGGGTAGTGTTCTGTGCTGTTCACATTTGGAAATTCAGTATGTAGTATAACGAAGAGCTGGATGATGTCCTAGATTCACCACATGAAGCATGGAACACTGGCCTTTGGCTATGTTTCAAATTGCGCTCTACGCACTATTGTACAATATGTATCTTACTATTGAGTACTTGAATTTTCTCAAACAGAAGTGGATTTTTGCACTACATGACAAATTGCTGTGACTAAAATATTTCAGAGCAGCTTCAATTTAAATGTAAAAGTGTTAACTCTAAACATTTTGCTGCTTTTTGGTAACCTTTGTTCTGTAGCATATTTCTAGCGAATTAGCTGTATAGAAAACCCAAAACCACTGAGCACTATGATGGCTCCTCCCCTTTCACTATATAGAGAAGGTGAGACCACTGAGTGCAAAAGAGTGCCCAGTGTTCCGCTCTTCATTTTTCAGCAGTTCTAGTAAATCATTCTGGTATTTAATAATTTACTACGCCTTGTCTGATTTTCCAGTGTGAACGCAACATTTGCACTGAAAATACATGCACTAAGTTAGTTGAGAAATAGCTCTGCAGTAGATAGTGGCTGGCGAGGAGACATTTAAAAGCACTGCAGTTCAGAATGAGAAAAGCTCATTTTGAGCAAAAGTTTTAAATGTTTTGAATTCAAAAATTGTACTTTTCTGCTGTTTGGTGCAAACGTGAACATTTGTTACTACACCTACAAGATAAAGTATGTAGTGTACATAGTGCCTGATTTGAGACATGGCCTAAACTGGATAAACCGGGGAGCGTGACACATGAGATGGTACTATTCTAAACAGAGTCAGTGTAAAATTCAACACCACGCTGAGCACATAATTAATGAACACTACTTAAGCAGGACACACTTTCCCGAAAGCAACTATTGTAACTGGAAGATTAGACCTGAAATGACTGATATGTCTACAATATATTTTGTTAAAGAAGACTTTCTCAGTTTTTCTTATCTTATCTCAGGTGTTCCTCTTGGATGACTTCATCAACAAATTTGAACAGCAGGGTTTGTGATCTGATTTTAGTGGATTCTGTTTCTTGTAGCCATTACAAATCTCAGACGGTGGTTTATCTAATTCTAATAATGTTCCCATTTTGGCACTTTCAGTTTGAGACTTGTGTTTTATGTCTTATTGGTTTTGAAGCTGATCAAGTCACCTACACAGTAAAATCCCACGTGTTGCTTGATTTTTCGTGTTGCATGCATTTGGTTTTTATCTGGACTTCCTGGGACTGAAGGATAAACAGATAAAATATATGACCTGCACTTCCTCTTGGTCTGTTGTCATACATTTTCCCAGCTGGTTTCATCAGAACAGACAAACCTGCTTTTGAGCCAGAGTCATCGGCGTTACTGATAGGGCAACATAAAGCTCTTTAGTTGGCCATTGTGGATTCTAACTGGTCTGTGTTATTCTCTCATGAAAGGCTTCTTTCTTTATTTGCATTGCACATGAAGTAAAATGCCATTATTACAACCTGCTCCTTTGTTTTCCGAGGCTTACAAATTGAACTTAAGTGCACAAAGTGGAGTTTAGTGGTGTGGAGTCACATTTGTTTGTGGCTTTTTAAGCTGACTGATATGACCATGTATTTATCAATGCTAGTGTGGCTATTGATTCACAAATGAATGCAAGAATAAAATGGTACTCCATGTTTTTCAGTGGGGTATTATTTTCTTAATTTTGATCATTTTATGTAATTAAAAATGTGACATTATATACAGGGGTAGACAAATACTGGGCAAGTAACAGCTCCAATATGCTTCCCAGTCCCTTGTTTTGGTTGAATGAAAGTTTTGTTTATCGCATGTAAAAAAAAAAAAAAAAAAAATTGTTTGAGTCTGGATAGTGACATAATTTTGTCTTGATATGTTTAACAATGAGGTGACTGCATGTTGTGCTAGCAGGAGAATTATATGAAAGCTTTGTGCTCCACTTTATTCTGCTCAGTTTTGTGTTCCAGACTCTGATCTGTACACACTCATTAATGCATCTAGTCAAAACCGTTCTACTGTCAGCAAGATCATGCATTGATTTGTGTAGTACAGCACTAAAGTTACAGCATGAAGGTGCATTGCAACACCATTAAGTGCGTTATGTTTAAACATACATCCGGTCCATAAATTTGGACAGTGACACAATTTTTGTAATTTTGCCTCTGTACACCATTGCAATGGATTTGATATGAAGAATTCAAGATGTGATTGAAATGTAGACTTTCAGCTTTAATTCAAGGGGTTTAACAAAAATATTGCATTAACTGTTTAGGAAGTACAGCCATTTTTTACAGAGTCCCTCCAGTTTCACGGGTTTAAAAGCACTTGGACAAACTAACATAATTATAAATTTTAGGATTATTTTTAATACTTGAATGCAAATCCTTTGCAGTCAGTGACTGCCTGAAGTCTGGATGCCAGCTTGTTCCAGAACTAGTCAGGTATTTAAAAAACAAAACAAAACAATGTTTTCTAGCAAAATCTAATCTGGCCTTTCTGTTTTTGAGTGTTACCAGTGGTTTGCATCTTGAGGTAAACCATCTGTATTTACATTCATGAAGGTGGCTCTTGATTGTAGACTTTGACAATGAAACTCCTACCTCCTCCAGACTGTTCTTGACTTGGCTAGATGTTGTGAAGGGTTTTTTTTTCACCAAGGAAAGAATTCTGTGATCATCCACTTTAGTTGTCATCCGTGGTCTTCCAGGCCTTTTGGTGTTGCTGAGTTCACCAGTGCATTCCTTCTTTTTAAGAATGTACCAAATTGTTGATTTGGCCACTCCTAAAGTTTCTGTTATCTATCTAATAGGTCTGTTTTTATTTTTTGAGCCTAATGATGGCCTCCTTCATTTGCATCGACACATCTTTGGGCTGCATATTGAGATTCCAGACTTTTTATCTCCTTATTTTGTCATGAAATAATGAGGAAACAGGCCACACCCGGCCATGAGCCTGCTTAACAGTCCGTTGTCCAATTACTTTTGAGCCTGTGAAAATGGAGGGACTCTGTAAAAAATGGCTGTAATTCCTAAAGGGTTAATGCAATATTTTTGTTAAACTCTTGAATTAAAGCTGAAACACTTCAATCAGGTCATTATTTATTTTATTTATTTTATATACTTTTTTTCAAATCCATTGTGGTGGTGTACAGAGGCAAAACTATGGAAATTGTGTCACTGTCCAAATACTTATGGACCTGACTGTACATACCAAATGAAAACCTGCGGAAAAGGTAGGGAGGGGGAGGCTCGATCACAGTGTTGTGTTGTTTTGAAAAAGTCAGTAGGAAGTAGGGTCTGTTTTCTTTCTCTGGTTGTGTAACCTAGGCTACTTATTCATATTATATCCACTCCTGATATAAGATTGTACCTGTTGTCATATGACAAACTAGAACATTGTTCTTTGGACCATGATTATATTGTTGGCTCTGATGACTGAGCTGGTGTTGTTACTTCGGTAGACCTCGTTCCAGAATTTTCCATATCTTAGTGTTCATGTTAATACTGAGCAGCCATTACACCAGAATGATGTCATTAGAGGCAATGGGTGAAACCCTGTCATTTGGATTTAACAGGATATAACAGGATTTACCCTGTTAATGTACCAGTAAACCAGCAGGAAAAGTCTGATTTGCATGCATGGTTAACATCTAACACAATGTTCCAGTTGAAGAATTAGCCTAATGTTAGAACATTTTCGTTTTCTTCTTAAAGTATTATTGCTTATTACAGACTTTGCCCCATGAGTACACATGCGTGAGTGCATTTCAGATACAGAGTTAATCACTCTTATTGGTGACAGGTTATCAAATTGCACGTCTATTCACTGGTCCACCAGTTGGCACACAGCCCTATCTCATTGCCTTCATCTGCTGAGCTTTACAGGTCGTCCTAGGACAAGGGAAGCAGCCCTCTAATTTTAGTAATCAGAGGCCAAAAAGATAATCATGGTCCAAGGAACAAAATTCTGTTGTTTGTCATATAACAACAGGTGCAGTCTTATATAAGGGGTGGACAAATCAGTAGCTCGGACAAGTAGATTTTATGTTCAGGCTATTAGTTGTTTTTTTGTTTTTTTTACTAGCAAAAGAGTTTTCATCAAACAGACTCACTAACTTTTTTTGTTTTTACTCTCACCACCTAGTTGCCACAAGCATTATGCAATTACACATTTAGTGAAATTAGATCCAAAATTAACCCCTAACTTTAGGGGTTGTTGCAACGTAGTTGCATGAAAACCCGAAGCTATAATGCAGTCCTGAAAATCTAGCACAGTTTTGTCTGTATAAACATTTCTGACCCCAGGCTGTTACAAAGTCAAATGTTTTACAGTTATAGAGTCTTATAGAGGTGCTGTTTTATAGCTCATTTTATATGCCCAGCTGTAAAGCTACAGTGCTATTACTTATTAACTGTTAACCTGTATGAGTCCCTTAGTTATATGAGAAGAATAGGCACTTATTCTACACAATCTGGGTTTTGTCATTTCGCTCACCCAAGCGCACACGCACACGCACACACACACACACACACACACACACACACACACAAACACAGTGAATATCCCTCCCAACATGGTGTACCATGATACAACAGAGAGTCAACTGTAAATCAGGAATGAAAAACAGAAAGGGTGGAGTAACACTCGGAAAAAAACAACAACTTGGGAAGGGAGGAACCTTAACACGGCGGCTTTAAATGTTCCCCAGAACTAAACCAAAAATACCACTGCACTCATGCAGACTGGTATACCTGGTCCAGGCTCTCAGCAGTCTTATGCCTCAGGGTTGAGTTTAACATGGCTTTCTTTTGTTGAGCCATTCTGTCTTTAAATACAATTATTTTGGCTACTGCTTATTTCTTTCCTCAATACAGTAGGTATAGAAAAGAATCACCCCCCTTTAAAATAATCACATTTTGTTGCTTTTCAGCCTGAAATGAAGACAGACACAGTTTTTGTTTTATCCAGCTGTATTTACTCAGTGCAGCTTATAACATCCAAGTGAAAGATATAACACCAACATGTCAGAAAAAAATTAAAAAACAGAATCACTGAGTTGGAAAAAGGATCACCCCCTTGCGTCAGTATTTTGTTGAACCACCTTTTGCTTTATTTACAGCCTTTAGACTGTTGTGATATGTCTCTACTAAGAAGAAACACTCTTCGTTCTTTGCAGAACTGCTCAAGTTCAGTTAAATTTGATGGCTACCGTTTGTGGACTGCAGGCTTCAACTCATTCCACAGATTTTCAATGGGGTTTAAGTCTGGGCTCTGACTAGGCCATGCAAGGACATTCATCTTTTTCTCCTTCAACCACTGTGTGGTCAGTTTTGCTGTGTGCTTTGGGTCATTGTCATGTTGGAAGGTAAACCTTCTTCCCATTGACAACTTTCTGGCAGAGGGCAGCAGATTTTCCTCAAGAATCTGATGGTATTTTGCCCCATCCATTTTCCTTCTATCCTGACAAGTGCTCCAGTCCCTGCTGCAGAGAAACAACCCCATAACAGGATATTACCACCTCCATGCTTTACTGTAGGAATGGTGTTATTTGGATGGTGAGCTGTATTGGATTTCTGCCAGACATATCGTTTGGTGTTGAGGCCAAATAAATCAATTTTAGTCTCATCTGACCATAACACCTTTTCCATGTGGCCTCAGAATCTTCAAGGTGCGTTTTGGCAAAGCTCAGTCGTGGGTGGCTTTTTTCTTGCGACCCTCCCATACAAGCCACATTTGTGGAGAATTTGTGATATTGTTGTCACATGCACACAATGACCACTCTTTGTCATAAATTCCTGCAACTGCTTCAGAGTTGCTGTAGGCCTCTTGGTAGCCTCTCTGACCAGTTTCCTCCTGGCACTTTCATCCAGTTTGGAGCGACGTCCTGATCCAGGGAGGGTCTGTGTTGTACCAAATACCTTCCACTTCTTAATAATAGACTTCACTGTGCTTCTAGGCATTGATAAAGCCTTGTGCCTGTCCACAACTGTATCCTGGAGATCTTTTGACAGTGCCTTGCCACCCATAGTTGATTGTTTGCTTCAGTTGCACTACCAAGGACTGAAAAATGCTCCAGGAAAGCTCTTTTCATGCTGAGCTAATCAAAATGACCACAGCTGATCACAGTTGAAAGTCAAATGGCTTTGTGTGCCATTGAGAAGGTGATTAGCTACACCTGATTGAGTCCATTTTTAGGAGGAGGGTGATCCTTTTTCCAACTCAGTGATTCTGTTTTTTTATTTTTATTTTTTAAATTTTCTGACATGTTGGTGTTATATCTTTCACTTGAATGCTATAAGTTGCACTGAGTAAATACAGCTGAATGAAACAGAAACTGTGTCCGTCTTCATTTCAGGCTGAAAAGCAACAAAATGTGATTGTTTTAAAGGGGGGTGATTCTTTTCTATACCCACTGTAAGTGCACTTTGTAGTAACAAAACAGTCAGAGTGTACCTTTAACAGTAGCGTGCCTGTCTGACTAGGTTATCGTTATTTCATTTGCATTCTAGCTTCTGTTGAGTTTGCATCTGATATCTGTAACATTTCACTTCCACACTCAAGATAAGAGAAAAAGGATGTTTAAAAAGCCAGCAAAGGCTTATTTTAGGTCATGTTAAGCTGACTTTTGGAATTGTGCCTTACCTACACAACAGTAATTAAATGACGAGAATGTTACTTGCAAAATGTCTTGTGTTACAGGATACAGATTACCTGATTAAAATTTAAATGGGAACATAATCTAAAGGATTATACAATCTATTATCATAAGTGCAGCTTTAGAAATAGCACAACAACTACAGGATTACTGTGTTACTAGTGTGAATCTTAGTATTTCCCATACATCTGTGTAATTTGATAACGCTACTGTTATGGCGACATATCTTAAACTGCCATTGTTCAGAACAAAGCACCAAAAGACTCAAAATGCTCAAATTGTTACACGTCCCAACATGTATTTCTCAAACATTAATGCTTGTATGAACAGGCTGGACACAGATTAGCTGTGTTCTGGGAACGATTTGTGTATGTGAAAGTGGGAATCAGCTAGTAATCCCTGGAAAGTTAACTCAGCAATATTCCAAGATGTATATGTAAAAGTAGCATGGGAAATGCGCCTACATTTCTAATTCGCTTTGATGATAATATATTATGATAGATAATATATTAGAGCATAAACCTAAATGATAACTCACTTAGGATTTCCATTCCACTGCTGGTCATGTGCTACCTGCCGTATGTTTTGAGATGCTTAGAAATTATCCTTACCTGTTGTGTTGCACCCATTGTAGTGTGGGTTACATTTCCTGGTATTCTTTTATTCTTTCTGTCAACCCCCAGGCCAAGTCTTAGTGAATCATTGACTACTGTGTGTATACGTGTGTGTTTTGTTTTCACTGAAGAAGGTCACAATGCCTCTGCTTCAATTGCATTGTGAAAAGCAACTTTGTATTATAAGAAATTTTTCTTGCTTTTATCAGTAGCCCAGACTGCTTAGATCCTCATTATGTTTGGAGTGGAATGGAGTTTGAGCTTGAGCTTTTAAAGCCCCAGGGAAAGTAAATATGTGATTGTTTCCAAATCAGCTTAATGTTAGTCTTGTTGGCACACAAAATGTCTATTAATAACTTTCCAATATATGATTCTATTTCAGCAGAAATTAATCCCCTTTCAGAGGAAATGCGTAACTCACTCCTGCCATCTCTTTGTAGAAACTGAAAAGTTAGCAAGACAAACCCAAACTAGCCAGTGAGAGCTAACCTAGCCTAACCTATCGAGCATGGTCTATATGTTTGACTGAACAATTTTGATCCTCTCTGCTTGCACCGTTCTCAGCTTGGATCCTTGAGTTCAGCTGGTAAACAGTGAGTGTTTTTGTTACATTGGCTTTCATCCAAACTTAGGGGGGCATGGTGGCTTAATGCTTAGCATGTTTGCCTCATACCTCTGGGGTTGGGGGTTCGTGCCTCGAGTTCCCTGGGATAGGCTCCAGGCGCCCTCACAACCCTGTGTGGGATAAGCGGTACAGAAAATGGATGGACGAATGGTTGGATTCAAACTTACTTACTTAATGGACGCCTAATATAACCTTCAGGTTTGGTACAAAAGAAACATGCTGCGGTTTGGTTCAGGGGTGAGTATTAGGCCCACTCTGTTGACAGTAGTGACATTTATGTGCAGCCTAATAATACTATAATAACCTATTAACCAATTGACTAATAACCTAATAACCAATTGACATCACTCCAAATTACATTTCTTGATCATCTTGATTTAGCAATTTTATTCCACTATTCCATGCAAACATGTTCCAGATGTATCAAATTGTGAGGGGATCTCCTGTGCACAGCCCTCTTTAATTGCGCAGGTTTTCGATAGGATTTAGATCTGGCGTCTGACTGGTCCATTCCAAAACTTTGATGTTCTTCTTCTTCTGAAACCATTCCTTTGTTGACTTGGATTTGTGCTGTGGGTTGTTATCGTGCTAGAAGGTGAAATGTTTCTTCATTTTCAGCTATCTAACAGAGTCTTGCAGTTTTTGTGCCAAAATAGATCGGTATTCAGTGCTTTCCATGATTCCCCTAGTCAAGAATCTTGACTAGAGCCCCTGTCCCAGCTAAAGAGACGCAGCCCCATAGCATGATGCTGCCACCAACATGCTTTACTTTGGGTATGGTGATCTTTAGTTGATAAGCTGTCTTGTTTTTGCACCAAACATATCTTTTAGAATTATGCCCAAAATCTTTTACCTTGGTCTTGTCAGACAATAACACATTTTGACACATGGTTTAACATGATTTAGGTGGGCTTGGATTTATTTATTTATTATTCTCTTGTGAGAAAGGGCTTCTCTTTAGCCACCCTATTCCATACCCCTGATGTCAAGCATATGAGAGCTTGCTATCACATACAGGGAGTGACCAGTTCTTGCCAGATATTCCTGCAGCTCCTTTAACGTTAGGGCAGTGGTAGCTCAGTGGTTAAGACTGGAAGGTCGTGAGTTCAAACCCCAGCATTGACCTTGAGCAAGGCCCTTAACCCTCAACTGCTCAGCTGTATAAATGAAATAAAAAATGTAATGTTACTATAGGTCTCTTGGCAGTCTCCCTGATTAATTTTATTCTCGTCCTTTTGTCTGTTTTGAAGGGACTGTCACTGTGGTGACTAATTTTCTCCAATTGTTGAAGATGGCCTTCACAGTCTTCCATGGTATATCTAATGATTTGGAAATTCTTTTGTATCCCTCTGCTGATCAATACATTTCCACAATGAGATACCATACATGCTCTGTAAGCTCTTTGCAGACCATGGCTTCAGCAGTTGGATGAAACCTCGAAGGTGTCAAGAAAATCCTACAGAAATGACTGATCTTTATCTGGGTTTAATCAGAATCACTTCACTGATGACAGAAGTATGATAATTAATTTTGAACACGAGTTTCAATGTGACTGGTTAATTTTGAGCACAGTCACACACCCCATTATACAAGGATGTGCAAAATCTAAGTTTAACATTTTTTTTTCTTTTTCAAATATAAAAAGTATAAAAAGTGCATTTTTTCTGCACAATAGTGGTATCAAAATGATTGGCACCACAACATTAAATATTTGGTGATGTCTCTCCTGAATACGAAAACAACACTGAGACACTTCTTACAAGATTGGAAACATATGTAAAGGATCTTGAACCATAGCTGCATGTCAGACCACAGATTTTCAAATATAGGGTTGAAAAGTGGGGAATGAGATGGCAGTTACATAACTCTTTGTGTTTGTGTCTTGCATTTATTTCTGTTCCAATTTGGATGTATATTCATCAACCAGGTTTTGTGCTAAGCCATCCTGGTATTTAGCAGAATTCATGATACTATAGGTCTTCACAAGATCCCTGGCTCACCAGCTGCAAATAAGCCCCACTGCATCAGTGATCCACAACCATATTTTACAGATGGGTTGGCAGATTTTCTTTGTATGCTGTTCACTGTATTTGCCAAACATGCTGATTATGTTTATTGCCAAAACTTTTAATTTTGTTCTCATCTGATGACAACACATGATCACAGTTATAGTTCCAGTGACACTTGTGGAAGTTCAGGCCCTAGATTTTGTTGATTACAGTATTATTAAGATGATGTTAAAATTGTTTTAACAGTCTTATAAGGCACGACACATCTGAAATCATGCTGCATAACCATCATTACATCACCGATGTAATGTCTATCATACAATAAAGAATAAGGGTTTTGTGCATTTTTATGAGTCATGTTTGCACATGTAAGCACTGACGTAAGGAACTAAACTTTCCAAACTTTAATGTTATGTAAATAACATATTAGCTCTTTTCTTCTCTCTTCTCTCTCATGCACCCTTTCTGGCTCTGTCTTTCTTAGGTGGATGTCATAGAACATGAACTCCTTGGAACATCCAGTGAGACAGACAAAGTGAGTATGGCATACTTACAAACATATGCAAATGATTTCCATGTACAGAAATTACTAATTAAGAGATGTTTGAACAGACGTGGGTATGCGTGTGCATGTCAACTTGTGTTAGTGCATGTGACAGGGTCCCAGCGGACAGAGAGGCACTGTTATGGAATGTTTGCTTTGCCATTCAAACTGGACTCTCTCTCTCTCTCTCTCTCTCTCTCTCTCTCTCTCTCTCTCTCTCTCACATACACACACACACACACACACACACACACACACACACACACACACACACACACACACACACACACACACACACACACCTCCTCTTGCTTCCATATGCCCTGAGAACCTGTAGATAATCCAGTCGTGCTCAGGAAAGCCACAGAACTGAAATCTCAAACGCAAAGCACTGCAGTCTGTTAACAGAAAGTCTACTGCTGTGAAAGTGTATTGTTTAGATAGTGGAAGTATTGTTTAATAAAACCAACTTGAATGATGAAGAGCAGAAATCGTCCTCCATCATCTTCTGCTTCTTTTTGCAGTGGGGTGGCCAGATCTGACAGCAAGATCAGCGCCAAAGCCCTGTTCGGTAAGTACACAGTGTAAATCCTCTTTTTCTGTTTTTGTTTGTTTATGTTTGTTTTGTTTTTTGGTAATATTGTACAAAGCAGGGTTATAATGATGTATACTTGTATTAATACTTTACTGTCTACCTTTTTTGCTGTCTACTTATTTACACTTGCAACAACAAAAATATCACATAATGGAGCTTTAATTGTCTAATTGTTCATTGGGCAAGTCCACAAACTCAAACTGGCAACTGAATTGTTCCCTATAACACTGGATTCAGTGTATTCATTGCAGGCCACTGTTGACCCAAATTTATGCACTGGAACCATTCTATCTTACTTTGACTTTATTTCTTATTTAATATTTTTATTCTTTAATTTTAGCGATCATATTTGACATGAAAATAATTTAATATAAATACACGTTTCATGCGCATCATGTGCCTTTGTTATTTGCTCAGTTATTTATCTAGTTTGTCTTGAATCTAATTAAATAAACCTAAATTATCTTTGTGCCCAGCATTAAAAAGCCTGTATATTAGTGTGTGAACTTTAACCCACTGAGAAATTTCATCTGATATAAGCCTATCGTCACTGAGATTGAGATTGCACCAAACCATGACAACTGACAATTGGCATTTGCTAATCAAATGAACGTGCCAGTAAAGTGAGAAGTGCAGAACTGATACTATGGATAATGCCAGACTTTTTTCTTCGTATTATTTTTTTTTACTTATTGATTCTTGGCTCTTCTGAAATTCTAGCGGTTTCTTTGATGGATTTCACAGGCAATGTCATTGTCTTTTTGCTGATCTTAGTTACTCCCACTAGAAAATCTGCCTTGTACACTGCATTCCTGCGCTCCTTTCGTTAATTTGCCATGTCAATCATTTACTTTATATGTTTGAGTGTGTGTGTGTGTGTGTGTGTGTGTGTGTGTGTGTGTGTGTGTGTGTGTGTGTGTGTGTGTGTGTTTTCCTGTCTAAAGGTGCACAGTCCTGCTCTGTCCAAACCTGGGTGTGTCTGGAATCAGTGTGTGGCTGGAAAAATGCATGCGTGTGTGCACGGTCATGTAAGGTGTATAAAAGAGGCTTTGAGAGAGAGCGTATGCAGAAGGAGGCGTCCATTCTAGACAACTAAGAACAATGCCACATTCTTTCTTTCTTTCTTTTTTTCTTTTATATATACATCATATACAAATATACGTCTGTGAATGATAATTCTACTATGTGGAGAGAGAGAGAGAGAGAGAGAGAGAGAGAGAGAGAGAGAGAGAGAGAGAATGAACAGTATGGGTTTCTGTGTGACAGATCTTATATATTGCACACCATACATCATGCCAGCAGGTGGCCTGTAATTGTATATATATACAGTACTGTGCAGAAGTTTTAGGCACCCTATTTTTTTTTAGTACAAACTTTGTTATAGATTTTTTATTTTATGACTTCTACATTATCAAGTCAGTACAAAAACAATTTAGATTCCCAAACATTAGTTTTCTAGCACAAAATAAAATGTTTGTATGTCATTAAAGAAAGCAGCATATTATGTAAGAGACACTTTTCAGACAAAAAACACAATGAAGGCTGCTGGGTTTTGCTGCAAAAATAAGAAGCGAGTGCGAAAGTCAAAGTCTCCAGAAGAACTGTGGCTGGTTCTGCAAGATGCTCAATAAAACTTACCAGCTCATTTCCTTATAAAACTGCACTAATTGTACTGGACACCACTATTATATATATATATATATATATATATATATATATATATATATATTGTCACAATAAATATTCACTTTGTTTCATTTACTACTGTTTACTGCTCTTTACGGTATTTTTTTTTTTTTCAAATCTAGAAACATGTAATTTCATTATTTTCAAGACATCTTTGCTCTACAGCATTTCTTTGCATGTGCCTAAAACTTTTGCACAGTACTGTACCTGCATGTGATTGTTTGTAGAATACATATGTATGATGAATTCTTGTGGCTGTTATGACCACAGTGATCTATGTACTTCCCTGCATTAACTGGTATACGTTAAAGAAATTCTGCACTAGCAAAGTTACAACTGTGAGACTTCCTATTCTTTGTCAGACCCGCATATATTAACGTCTTGAAGTCAGAATGAGGTTGGAACCTCTCTTATGCTCTGTCTGATTTACTGTGATGACTTGTCGAGGGCACAAGACCTTGTAATTAGCTGTGGTGAAACTTACCAGAGTGAAAATATTCAAAAACGGATTTAATGTGTTACTTTATATACACCACAAGCATGACCTGTACACGAATTATGGTGACAAAGACGGGCTTCTAGTAAGCTATATCTGCAGCTTTACAAGTTCTGTAGCTTCAGAGGAAAGTTTGTCAACGAATTGAGAAACAGATGTGTTTTAAAGACTGCGTAACGTTTTGGGCTAAATGACTACTAGGACTGTAGGACTTGTGTACTTTATTTCAGTATGCTTTTCTGCAAACATCCGCTTTGCTCTACTATGCAAAGGTTCGAACTGTCACTCAAACTTTTCATGCCTGCTGACTGGCAATGCAAATTGACCCGTGGGCTTCTTTTACCTGCTCTGTAGATACAGACTTATCTGAGCAAGAGCATGAGAAGAACATTCCCCTCAGAAACTACTGGAACGGCAAGGCCAATTCATTTGTTTTTGCTGTAGCCTGAAGACATTTGGGTTTGAGATCAAACGTTGAATATGAGAAGAGAGTTTAGAATTACAGATTTTATTTCCTGGTATTTATATGTAGATGTATTAAATGGCATAGAACATAGCACATTTTGTATCAGACCACCCAATTTGTAGGCGAGCATAAATGTGACTGACAGGTGTTCCTTGTTACCCAGGTGTGTCCTGTTAGATTGACTGTTTAAACAATAAATAGCTCTGAACATCTACTCTTGGTTTTAGAAGACTGCATTTTTTGTTAAAAAGGATAAGCCAACATGAACATCAGAGAGCTGTCTATGGGAGAAAAGCAAGCAATTTTAATACTGATAAAGGAGGGAGAATCAGTCAGAGGCATTGCACAAACAATGGGCATAGTCAAAACAACAATTTGGAATGTCCTGAAAAATAAAGAAACCACTGGTGTACTGAGCAACAGACCCACCTGCAAAACCCAAAAACAACAGTCAGTGACATCACCAACAACCTCCACAGGGCAGGGGTGAAGCCATCACAATCCACCGTTCAAAGAAGACTTTGAACTATAAATATATATTTATAAATATAGAGGCCATACCACAAGATGCAAACCACTCATCTGCAGTAAGAATCGGAAAGCCAGATTGGAATTTGGAAAAAATACAGAGATGAGCCACAAAAGTTCTGGAACCAAGATTAACCTCTACAGTCATTTTATGTCTTGTACATTTTATGACCCTTCACCTTTCTCCTTTTTTCATTTTATCCATTTTTTTGCTTGTGTTTTTATATACATGTGTTTGTTTGTACTGGCAATGTGTGACCATGTAGGCTGTAGGCTGGCCTCTGTGGGATGGTGTGGTGAGCATGTGGTGGACGTGCCATATTGTGTTTGTGTTGGTCTGTGTCAGTTAGCTGGAGATGGCTGACTGTGATGAACAGATGGTACTGTGCACAAGGGCACTTTATTTCCGATATCCAGCAGGCACTCTGTGGCAGGTTGACATGGAAACCTCACTGCAGTTAATGCCTGTAACTGATAGGCCTCAGCAAGATCTGTCAGAACAGGTGTACTGGCCTTGTAACAAGATTTTCCCTGGATTATATACACTAGGTTTAAAAATTAAGATATGACTGGAATCATATTTTTTAAAATATTTTTTGCAATGCTGACTGAATTGTGCAGAATATACGGTATATGTAACTTTATGAAGGTAGATATAAAGTATGTACCTTATGTATCGTACCTTATGTACAGTATGTAAGGTATTCTGTTAGACAAAATGGCTGTGAAGAAAACAATATTGTCATACTGTGGAGAGAGAAACAAAGAGGTGAGACAGATAGCGTTACCTGTTCTGTGGTAGTCACTTCAGGACAGAAGGAGTTCATCCTGAACAATCCTGCCGATTCATGACCAAGTCACAGAGCAACGATCCGAAAAGGTAGCACATTGTTGTTCCTAGGTAGGCCCAGTGAATCTAGACATTTCTGGTGCTGAACATCTCTAACATTACATTACATTATTTAACAGACACTCAAAATGACTCGCACACCCGCTTTTAAGAAGAAGAAGAATAAAGCAGTAGCAGCTGCTTTTGTAACAATGTGTGCTTCCAGGTCTGTCTAATCACAAGAGAACTGAAGAAGTGTATTTTGAGCTTGGGCAGATATCATGGCTTATTTTACCAGTGTGTAAACAGACCCCAGTCATACTTTGTAACAAGTAAGAACATGAACTATAACAAGTGGATCAGTTGACTATTATATGAATAATAAAATCAATAAAATGTCTATCTATCTGTCTATCGTTGACCTCTGGCCTGTTTTCTCATTTGAGATCTCTGTATTAATCTGATACCAGTATGTTTGGCTTCTCACCTATTTTTTCTGTACTATGATTGTGGATATTGGACTCTTGCCAATCAAGATAAAATATTTGCACTTGTATCTAAGTCTCTAAAGCTGTGATATTACCACTATAATGTCCAGAATGTTGCAAATTATATCAGCTAGCTGGTAACTGTAGATATAAACTGACCATATCTAATTATGAAAATATCACTGCATTGAGTCACTGGTACCTAAAATAAATGAGTATAATGTATATTTGACCCTAAATCATCACAAGAAGCTCTATGCACAATTCCACTATGGCCAGGGTATGTCAGATTTTAGTGCAGCCCATGTGTGACTAAAGTGGCTCTCCTAGCTGTAAAGCATTTGGTGTAAATGACAGTCATGAAAAAGTCATGTGTACAGCTTTACTTCCTTATAGGCAGCTACATTCAGCCCCACTGACCATACAGTATTACTGTTTCCCTGAGCAGAGAGAGGGCAGAGAGCCATTGACGTGAGGGATGGATGACAAGAGTAGGAAGTGAGAGAAGATCAGAGAGAAAGAGGAGATGTGGAGGGGGTGTTTGTCTGATACAGTATCCTAATGTAAGCTAGCAAATTGGAACATGCGCTAACTTAATGGTAATGATTAGCCTTGCTCCCTTAACCTGAGAGAAGCAGGTCACTGCACTTCTCAGCTGTTCTCTTTCTAGTAAAAGGAACGATAACTCGGCACTGACATAACCTGTGCTTTCTAAAACTATATAGAAAGTATAACTTTCTGAGAAATGCCTCAAGTCAAAGTGACCCTTGAGAAAACCACTCAAGCAGATTTTGTAATGTGCTATGTGGATAGCATATAGCATATTCGGTATATGATCAAAAAGCTTTCTTACATTCTTTAACTATTAAGCCGTATACCATCATCTTTCTGCAAAACTATAATGTGTTAACTATAGTTAATATATAATATATAGTTATAGTTGTGTATAATGTGTTATAATAATAAAACGACTAATAATAAATAGAAAAACATGATTTTTTTATATAGCTGTGAAAACCTCTCTTTATTCTTGTCTGTATCACGATGAATGCTGGTGCTATGGTTTTTTTTTTTTCTCATACTACTATAACTTGATATAAATGTCACCTGGACTTATTAGGCTACCATCAGTTAAGTACAGCCAAAATAACTTCACTTTTATCAGACACAAAGTGTAAAAAAAAAAAGGTGGGGCTTGTTCAAACCATATAGTGCACCATCATAACTAAATCAGCTAAACTAGTTCACTAGGTAGAATGCTGTAAGATGACAGCTACATAATTAAGCAGAATGAATTGCTGATAGAAGCAATGTGCATGTTTGCATGAATTTGTTGATGACGGCTGACCATGATATACTGAAATTAGAATGTAGACACTGTCTTGATAATGACTTGCAGTTCACCAAGTACAATATTTCAATTTTGTTACTATAAACCAGTAGAATTATACCAAACTGATTTATTTCTTCTTTCACCTCTGTCAAGCCAAGCTGTCTTGTAACTGCGTATAAGCAGAAGTCATACACTATATGGCAAAACGTTTGTGGACACCTGACCATCACACCCATATGTGTTCCTTCCCCAATCTGTTACTACAAAGTTAGAAGCACACAATTGTATAGGATATCTTTGTATGCTGTAGCATTACAGACTCCCTATGCTGGAACTAAGAGGCCCAAAACTGTTCCAGCATGACAATGCCCCTGTGCACAAAGCAAGCTCCATGAAAACATAGTTTGCCAAGGTTAGAGTAGAAGATCTTGAGTGGCCTGTACAGAGCCCTGACCTCAACCCCACTGAACACCTTTTAGATGAAGTGGAACACTGACTGCACCCCAGACCTCCTCCTCTTTGTCATGTTCCTCAAACAATTCCTGAAAAATTTTTGCAGTGTGGCAGGGCGCATTATCCTGCTGAAAGAGGCCACAGCCATTAGGGAATACCATTGCCATGAAGGGGTATACTTGGTCTGCAACAGTGTTTAGGTAGGTGGTACGTACGTGTCAAAGTTACATCCACATGAATGCCAGGATCCAAGGTTTCCCAGTAGAACATTGCCCAGAGCATCACATTGCCTCTGCCTGGCTTGCCTTCTTCCCATAGTGCATCCTGTTGCCATCTCTTCCCCAGGTAAGCGACGCACGTGCACCCGGCCTTCCACGCATTGTTTCATCAGACCAGGCCACCTTCTTCCATTGCTCCATGGTCAAGTTCTGATGCTCACGTGCCCATTGTAGGCACTTTTGGGGATGTACAGGAGTCAGCATAGGCACTCTGACCGGTCTGCAGCTACACAGCCCCATTAGCAGCAAGCTGTGATGCACTGTGTGTTCTGACTTCTTTCTATCATAGCCAGCATTATCTTTTTCAGCAATTTGTGCTACAGTAGCTCTTCTATGGCATCGGACCAGACGGGTTAGCCTTCACTCCGCACATGCATCATTGAGCCTTGGGCGCCCATGACCCTGTCACCAGTTTACCGGTTGTCCTTCCTTGGACCACTTTTGGTAGGTACTAATCACTGCATACTGGAACTCCCCACAAGACCTGCCATTTTGGAGATGCTCTGACCCAGTCGTCTAGCCATCACAATTTGGCCCTTGTCAAAGTCACTCAGATCCTTACACTTGTCCATATTTCCTGTTTCCAATACATCAACTTCAAGAACTGACTGTTCATTTGCTGCCTAATATATCCCACCCCTTGACAGGTGCCACTGTATCGAGATGATCAATGTTATTCACTTCACCTGTCAGTGGTTTTAATGTTATTGCTGATATCTTATGTGCAAGTGACACAGACATTTTGATAGCTGGTATCTGATTACAAACCAAACTGATTAGTCTTATGTCAATTTCACTAGAATACAGGTATGTAACTAACCAAAAACCTGATCAAATCCTGACATTCACAATGTGAGGAAAGCACACTGAGCTAGCAAGGATTTAGACACATAAAGGCAGACTGACTGTTTTTACCACCATGTGTGTTAAACTGGTTCCTTACCTGATGTGATCTTTGAGGGAAGGCAGCCAAGGCAAGACTAAAACGTAAATAAAAACATTTCCATGCATTTTTCAAAAATATATATTTATGGTTTCTTAAGGTAGAAGTGTTTGGACATATACAGTACTGGTTCTACAAGATGTGTTTTTTTTTGTCTGAAAAGTGGTCTCTTACGTAACAAAAAAATAGGGTGCCTAAAACTTTTGCACAATACTGTATGTTTATCATTGGTGTGGTAATCATTTTTGGCTGTTTTCCAGAATTCAGCCTCAGTAACATCCAACCGGTTTATCCAGACCTCCACACATTGATAACTGATAAACCTGCAAGTTCAAAAGCCCTCATTTCAGGCTGTCATAAATACACTCTACAGCCCCTTATCATTCTTTTTAACATAACATTTAAACATAACATTACTGTCATTTAAAGTAATTTCAGTAAAATGATTGTTTCAATTATTATTATTTTTGATGGGAACAAGTTGAAGGAATTATGAAGGAAAATGTTATTGTTATATCACACTACAGTGTTTATATACTATGGCTGATGTACGTTCCCAAAGCGGGTGTGAGTGTTGAAATTGTATGTGAATATAGTTCAAAGAGTAATCAAAACCCAAAGCAATGTACTTCATGTACCGTATGTATTTCTTAGTAAATTCATGAGTAATTTAATTAAAACATTTTTCCCTAGAAACATCTTTTCTGAGAATATTCTTTTTTCTGAAATATGTACATTTTGGGGCGGGGTGGGGGCGGGTGGTATATTTGCTGTTTTTTTTTTTTTTTTTTTTTTTAATTATTATTATTTTTTTTTTTTAATTATTCTTAGACCATCTATGTTAAAAAGGATTTATGGCAGCTGCAGTAAAGCAAACATAGGTAACACTAGATGACTGTAGAAGAGAAGGAAGCCAATACTTAATCTGAGCAGATCATATAATATGGCCTTTGATCCTGATGAAAATTGTAGTGTACTGTTGTCCTGTCAGTACTTGTCAAAATGGAAGAAACATTCAGACACACTGTTGAGGCCTAGGCTGCTGAGTGGAATTTTTGCTGAAGAATTGAATTTGACCTGCTAGATGGGTAGGAGTTTTTATTATTGTATAGTTCTTGAACATAATCTGGAAATCGAATGGACAGTCAGTGTTATAGGTAACGTGTATAAGTATTAGTGTAATATTCTGATAAATGCAATGGAGTGAGAACGTTGTAAGTTTATGGAATTGAGTGTGAATTCACTAGTAAATGTAAGAAGTGTTTTTGGTATTGAGAACGACTGCTGTGTGAATGTTTTTATCTGTTTGTGTGTATTCATGTGTTACTTCCAGCTTGCTTCCTTATTACTGTTTCGTGACTAGTCTGTCCTCACAAAATTACGCCAAAATGTGGCATCGAGGTTAGTCTACTGTCTTTGGGTGTATATACAAACTACTGTAGTCTAATCACTTTTACTTACTTGAGCAAATTTAGAAAGTCAGTAATCTGTTTTAATTCCTAGTGAAAGAAACCACATCACACATCTATGTCCTTGTTACACAAAAAATGCTTTAAATAAGTACTTAACAACCTAAAATTGTCTTAACTTTAAAATATCTTTAAAAACAAATACAAAAATTTTAATATGCTGGTTGCCTTGGCACATAGTACCTGTTGTTAATTCAGTTGTTTAAACTATAGTAGTATATCACAACTGTGTTGGTTTACAGACCTGTGTGTGGTTAGTCGCAAATGATTTACATCTCGATTTATAACAACCATTTTTATTTTCCACACCAGAACAACGCAAGAAATACTCCAACTCAAACTTCATCATGCAAGAAACTTCTCAGTACCACGTCCAGGTAGGACAGCCAGCTCCCTGCCCCTCCTTTTGTCTTCCTATACATTTATTCAGTTCCCTTTCTACCTCCTTCTTCCACTAAGTATCTATTATGCTTTCTTACTAAACTGCAGTATAGAGGCATAATGCTCAATGTCTTTCCAATAACTCTGTATATTTGGTTAATGTTTAAACACAAGGAAGTTTTTTTTTTTGTATCATATTGCAATAAAACACTTACAGTAACTGGCGTGCTAGCAGAATTACCAAATATGATCACACTGAATCACTCTGTGGGTTTAATGACTCACACACGTTTCTAATGACTGGATTGGGTAACTTAATTTGTTCTTTCTGCACCCCTCTGTCACACATACAGTACTGTGCAAATGTTTTAGGCACACGCCAAAAAAAAAAAAAAAAATCCCGTAGAGCAAAGATGTCTTCAAAATAATGAAATTAAATGTTTCTACATAAAAAAATTCAGTAAAAAGCAGTAAACAGTAGTAAATGAAACAAAGTCAATATTTGGTGTGACAAATAAATGTACTCTCGGGTACACTTTGTGCAGTTTTATAAGGAAATGAGCTGGTAAGTTTTATTGAGCATCTTGCAGAACCAGACACAGTTCTTCTGAAGACTTTGACTTTCGCACTTGTTTCTTATTTTTACAGCAAAACCCAGCAGCCTTCATTGTGTTTTTTGTTTGAAAAGTGTCTCTTATGTAATATGCTGCTTTCTTGAATGACATACAAACATTTTTCTGTAACATTTAATTTTGTGCTAGAAAACTAATGTTTGGGAATCTAAAATTTTTTTTGTACTGACTTGATAATGTAGAAGTCACATAAAAAATCTATAACAAAGTTTGTACCAAAAAAAATAGGGTGCCTAAAACTTTTGCACAGTGCTGTATACCGTACATGTGCACTTAGTTAAACAAGAATGCATAAACAGTGGTAATCTGCTTACACTTACATTTTAATATCAGATCATTGGTACTGAGTTCTGATTCGAGACAGCTTGAGAGAATTGCGCAGGAGAACATTGACCTCATTAGTCATATAAACAAACATATGGTTTGATGGATTATGCTGATTCTTGCCCTCTGGACTAATGATCATTAGACACTGCTGGTGTATGTAGTTTCAGATAGTCATCAGGGAGCAGAATTTTAAAAGTGATGACATTGTGTACTGTTATAACAGACCATACTAGCTTTTAATGGTTATAAGCAAAATGTGAATTTTAGATGAAGTACTGCTTTCAATGTTAGTCACATGTCTGGCACTTTTTAGCTTATTGTCATTTGCATTATTTGGACCATTAGGCATAAAATGAGTTTTGGTTGTCTTTCAAAGCCTGTCTCCAGTCTTAGCGCAGGCTTTGATTAACATGCAGATAGTGTGTTTGGTTTAATTAGATGTTTAATGCATTCACAATGAGCAGGTTTTATTTTATACATATTTTAGTTTAAAATAAACATCGTGCCATTAGAGTTAATCTTAGATACTGGTCAAATATGGCTGTGTTCCTGTGCTCTCTCTCTCTCTCTCTCTCTCTCTCTCTCTCTCTCTCTCTCTCTCTCTCTCTCTCTCTCTCAACAAAGCAGTGTGCAGAATATAAACAAGTATGAAAGAGTATGAAGTATTGTATTGTAATGTTTGCTTGGTTGATTGAAGAAGCAGAAAGAGCACATAAATGATTAAAAACAATGAGAAGGTGTGGCTATTGCCATGACACCGGTGATAAACATATATGTCCAAACTTCCTTATGACAGTGAGGAGGTTAAAATTAGAATTAGTAGATACAATTAGGAAAGCTTCAGTATCCAGTCAACACAAACATGTGGAATTTGTATTGTTTATTTTGCTTTATTTATAAGGTCAACGCCAGTTTGAGAATAGGATTACTGTTTAAAAGATGAGGTTTAACATGTCACATGTACATTTGTAGCTTATATAAATTTGTGGGGGTTAAGTGTGTAATAAGATTGTACATTGTATGCTTTTCAGCATCTGTCCACATTTGTAATGGACAAGACTGAGTCAATAGCCACAGTAGATGATGCAGTAAGGAAACTCATCCTTCTGGAGTCTAAAGGTAAAATCTGGACCCAAGAGATGCTGCTGCAGGTCAGTGACAAGGCCATCAAGCTCCTAGACTGCGACACACAGGTGAGCATGTTGAGGTTTTCTTTTGTTTGTTTGTCTTTTATTCTTTAGAACTTTATAACTTTTTAAATTTTTTTTAAAAATTTAATTAAAACTTTTAATTATAACTGTATATTTTAAATAAAAATAATCATCAATTCTTTCATTATCTATGCTTTTAAGCATTTTTTAAGAAAATGAGGTGTTTATTGTAGCCTTGCACTGTGGCCTTGCACTGTGGCCTTGCACTATTTCAGAGCTCAGACTGCACTGCCCTTTACCCCTCACAGACATTCATAGCTCTTAACCCTGTCAGTAACTGCTTAGATAACAGTTTTAATTTATTTAATATAGATTACTTTTAAGTGCTATTTTTTTTTTTTTTGGATAGTTTTAGAAGTCACAGTATAATAAAGTGATATAGAAGCTTGTACTAGTAGTAAACAAGCAGTAGACCTTATTCCACATGAAAGTACAAAATATATTTTTCCTATACTTTTTACACTATTACAGTGTAGTTTTAATGGCAATCATGATTATATTCATTTACTTTTACTTTTTTTTGTATCTATGGCTTAAACTTGTATGAAATGAAAACTATTAAAAACTTTTTTAATATTTAAATATATACAGTCATTTTTTATTTATTTATTTATTTATTTATTTTTTTTTCATATTTGGACAAGCAAACATTTGATCCTCTTTGAAACAGTGCCTATTAATAAAGGTGATACACTATCAAGTGACAAAATTTTGTAGTCATTATCACAATTTAAATGAATTAAAAAACAATCAGTCACATAGAAAAAGTAAGTACACCCCAATATTTATAACACCTTCAAATCCATAAAATTAGAATCAGGTGTTCAAGATTAGATTAGAACCTGCTTATGGAGTGCAGGTGGAACCTGTCTTATTTAAAACTCTCACATCTAGTGTCTGGTGTTCCCTTTGTTACTGAGGTGTATGGTGTCATCATGCCAAGATCTAAAGAGTTCTATAAAGCCTTCAGAAAAAAAGGTTGTGGATGCCTATGGGTCTGGCAAGGGATTTAAAAAGATCTCCAAATTATTTGAAATACATAATTCCACCGTAAGGAAAATCATCTAAAAGTGGCACAGATTTCAAACGACTGCCAATTTGTTCAGGACTGGCCATCCCAGCAAACTCAGCCCAAGAGCTGAACATCTGATGCAAAAAGAAGTCTCCAAGAAAACCGAAATTTCATCACAGGTTCTGCTAATAATTCTTGTCTGCTAATAAGTCTTGTCAAAGTGCATGTTCTACAATCAGAAATAGATTTCACAAATTTGACCTGCATGGGAGGTGTGCCAGGAAAAAACCTTTGCAAGACTACAGTTTTCCAATGAGCATATAGGCAAAGACCAGGCCTTTTGGAATAATGTGCTCTGGACAGACAAATCAAAGATAGAGTTGTTTGGCCACAGTAACAGCAGACATGTTTGGTGCAGACCAAAGACAGCTTTTCAGGAGAAGCACCTCATACCAACTGTGAAGCATGGTGGTGGAAATGTTATGGTATGTGGTTGTTTCACTGTCTCAGGGACTGGACAGCTTGCATTCATTGATTCAACTATGAATTCTGCATCATATCAGAGTGTGCTTGAAGATAATGTGAAGCCATCTGTCCAACAGTTGAAGCTGAAGTTGACCATTCCACAGGATAATGATCCTAAGCACACTAGCAAATCCACCAAGGAATGGCTCAAAAAGAAGAAATGGAAGGTTATGGAATGGCCTAGTCAAAGCCCAAATTTGAATCCCATGGAAATGTTGTGGGAGATTTGAAACGGGTAGTATATTCCAGTAAATTCCAGCAAGCCGATGTCAGAGATTGGCGGACAATTATGCAAAACGTCTACAAGAAGTTATTTCTGCTAAAGGGGGCAATACTAGCTTCTGAGGCCAAGGGTGTACTTACTTTTTCCACAGAAGAGTATCACATCTATTGATGTTTCTGTTGAGTAAATGATTGAAAAAGCTACTTTTCCTTGTGGTTTTATTCAAGTATATCAACTTCATTAATAGGCACTGTTTCAAATATGATCAAATGTTTGCTTGTCCAAATATGTCCAAAAAAGCCAACAGTTTTCCAACAATTTTCACATGACTGTACATGTGTATACATGTATATACATTATGTGGACACCTGACCATCACACCCATATGTGCTTGGTGAACATCCCATTCCAGATTTTATCCCCCTTTGCTGTTATAGCATTAGTGAGGTCAGGCTCTGATGTCGGGTGAGGAGGCCTGGAGTGCAGTCGGCATTCCAGTTCTTCCCAAAGGTGACAAACCATTTGTGCACAGGGGCATTGTCATGCTGGAACATGTTTGGGCTCAACCCCTTAGCTCCAGTGAAGGGACGTTGTAATGCTACAGCATACAAAAACATCCTATATAATTGTGTGATTCCAACTTTGTGGCAATGGTTTGGGGAAGGAACACATATGGGTGTGATGGTCAGGTGTCCACAAACGTATTATATTATATAGTATATAATAGCCTTATTAAGGTCAAAAGTGCAGTCAAATATACTATATACTACAACCCCAATTCCAAAAAAGTTGGTACGCTGAGTAAAATGTAAATAAAAACAGAATGCAATGATTTGCAAATCTCATAAACCCATATGTTATTCACAATAGAATATAGAAAACATATCAAATGTTTAATCTGCAGAAATGTAACATTTTAAGGAAAAAATAAGGTAATTTTCAATTTGATGGCCACAACACGTCTCAAAAAAGTTGGGATGGGGCAACAAAAGGCAAAAAAACAGCTGGAGGAACATTTTTCAACTAGTTAGGTTAATTGGCAACAGGTCAGTAACATGATTGGGTATAAAAAAGAGTATCTTAGAGAGGCAGAGTTTCTCAGAAGTAAAGATGGGATGGAATCTGGATGGAATCATATGTTGCTCTAAAACCTGTATATACCTTTCAGCATTGATGGTGCCTTTACAGACGTGCAACTGCCCATTCCATAGGGACTAATGCATCCCCATACAATCAGGGATGCAGGCTTTTGAACTGAGCACTGACAAAAAGCCAGATGGTCCCTCTCCTCTTTAGTCCTCTTTAGTTTAGAGGACGCTGCGTCCATGGTTTCCAAAAAGAATTTCAAATTTCGATTCGTCTGATCAGTTTTCCACTTTGCCTCAGTCCATTTTAAATGAGCTTTGACACAGAGAAGATGGCGGCGTTTCTGGATTATGTTCACTTATGGCTTCTTCTTTGCACGATAGAGCTTTACCCTGCATTTGTGGATGGCACGGCGAACTGTGTTCACAAACAATGAGTTCTGGAGGTGTTTCTGAGCCCATGCAGTGATTTCCATTACAGAATCATGCCTATTTTCAATACAGTGCCACCCGAGGGCCTGAAGATCACGGGCATGCAATACTGATTTTCACCCTTGTCCCTTGCGCACAGAGATTTCTCCAGGTACTCAGAATCTTTTGATGATATTATATACTGTAGATGATGAGATATTCAAAGTCTTCACAATTGTACGTTGAGGAACATTATTCTGAAGTTGTTCCACAAATTGTAGACGCAATTTTTTGCAGATTGGTGAACCTCTGCCCATCTTTACTTCTGAGAGACTCTGCCTCTCTAAGATACTATTTTTATACCCAATCATCTTACTAACCTGTTGCCAATTAACCTTCAGCTGTTTCTTTTTAGTAACACTTACTTTTCCAGCCTTCTGTTGCCTCCGTCCCAAATTTTTTGAGACATTCAAAATTACCTTATTTTTTTCTTAAAATGGTACATTTACTCAGTTTACACATTTGATATGTTTTCTATGTTCTATTGTGAATAACATATGGGTTTATGAGATTTGCAGATCATTGGGTTCTGTTTTTATTTACATCTTACACAGCATCCCAACTTTTTTTGAATTGGGTTTGTAGGTTATTAATTTCATTAGTTCTTTGGCCCTTGCACTTGAATTATATTTCTAGCAGTGCTCTTTCTTTTTCTCTCTACCTTCCTTTTCTGTCACATTTTCCATCATTCCTCTGTCTCCATTCAACAGGAGGAGCTAGAGAACTTCCCTCTCTCTATAGTCCATCACAGTCAGACAGTGCTGAATAAGACACGGTATCCATCTGTCCTGCTGTTGGTCTGTCAGGACAGTGAGCAGCACCGACCAGACATTCACTTCTTCTATTGTGATGAGGTGGAGGTGAGGCACACAAATGCTCATAGGCTTGCATGTAGAATGAAGGCTCCTTAGCGCTAACTTGTCTTTACCGTTGTGGTATACATAAAGTGTACCTTTGCCCATACTGTGCATGGACTGCTCCTGTAAATTGCACTATGTTTCATTATGAAGTGTGAGTTTAAAACAACGAGCTCAGCAGTGCTTAATGTGTGTGCAAATGTGTGTTTTTTAAATGAGACCAGATTTGATGGACTCTTATTTATAACTCTCTGTAATAGACATTTTAGATAGTATCATCATACCAACATCAGAGAGCAGTATTCTACTGAAATTGTATATATCTATAACACACAGTGCAATTAGAAATCTTATTGATCACTTCAGGCGGAAATAGTGCACGCTGACATCGATAGTGCTTTGGGAGACAATAAAAACGGCAAGAAGATGAGACCTCAGACACTAAAGTAAGTTCAAATTGCCACACACACAAACTGGTGTATGGTTTCATACAGTAAGTAAGTTGAGTAGGAACAAAACAGGAACTAACGGTACTTGGATCTAGTTCTAGTTCATTTTACACCAATTAAGAGAAGACTAAAACAGTCACAGTGATGTCAGTAAAAGTGACTGCATCATTATTTCAGCATGTATGAATGCTATTGTTAAATCCAACATGAAAGAAACACCTTTTTTAACATTTAGCCAACTGTTTAGAAATTAAACAGAAAGCACAAGCAGTAACCCAAACAGTCATGTGTTATATATGTTTTTTTCTGTGTCTGTGACATGATAAGTGTAATTAATGGACAGTGCTGTTAGCTCCACTCTCAAGTATCATTAGTTCCTCTTGGTGCCTGTCTGGAACAGATACCAAAAACCATACAACTGACACTTTTGGTACTATATCACCTCAGATCAATCGGCTCACATATTGAACTTGTAAAAGTGAGAGCTCCAGTGTGATACGTGTGTATACCATAATTATTCTGCTGATAATAAACACACTCACAAAGTCTCCTGCTGTAGGGTGAACCAGGAAAAAATGAAGCGGCATCGGGAGACGATCATCCCACCCTCAGAGTCAAGAGATTTTTCACCTGGGATCAAAGGGCGTGTGGCAGCTATGGACATGCAAAGTGAGCATTACGCACATATGGGACATATGCAGTGCTACCTCATATCCATTGCATAATTTCTTTAACGCACACCTGTCCATCTGTGTGTGTCAGATGTAGAAAGACGAAGTTCACTACAGCAGGACACAGAATCCCATGAGAAATTAGTCCAGTGCATTGAGAAGGAAGTGGTGAGTGTTCCTATCACTGAGTAATATCAGAAGGAACAGAGACACACACACACACACACACACACACACACACATGTGCAAAGGGCTGAAAACCACTCAAGCATTGAGTGCATCAGGTAAATGGTAACCACCGACCAGGTTTAATGATGTAATTGCAGTTATCTCTAACTGTATGGGTGTGTTTGTTGTCTAGCAAATCCTGAACTGTGCCCTGGATGACATTGAGATCTTTGTGGCGCGGCTGCAAAAAGCCGCAGAAGCCTTTGCCCAGCTCAACCAACGTAACAAGAACAGAAAAAATAAGAAAAGAGGACCAGCAGGTATTTACTGTTCCCTGCCCCCTTCCTGCATTCAGTAAACCTTGTTACTCCTTGTCCTTTTTTATTTTATTTATTTATTATTATTATTTTTTTATATTTTGCTTATAGTTTAATATTATTGGGTAACAATGGTAATCTTTACTCTGATGCTTTATGTTTAATGTCCAGAGGGGATGTTAACACTAAGAGCTAAGCCTCCATCTGAGGCAGAGTTCATTGACAGTCTCCAGAAACTGAAGCTCTCCTTCAACCTGCTGGTGAGTTTTATTATACAATCTGCTTTTATCTGTCACACGCTCAGACACAGACACATGCACAGTCCCTTTCCAAGTCCAAGTCAGTGTCTGGACTTGCTGCAAGTAATATTTAAAAAAAAATAAAAATAAAAAATAAAAAATAAATAAAAGAATCATACCACAATGGCCAACATCTTTAAACCCTTTAAATATTAATCTAATAAAATGTTTCACAGGCATTTATTCCTGTACTGACTCCACATCAAAACAGTACAGTACACCTCCTATTTCATTAATGGTGATGTTAAAATAAGTCTATATCTTCAGTGTAATTTTCAACATATACATGTAATGGTCCTAAATCATTATGTCCAATGTACTGGGCATCACCGGACAATATGATATCAGTCATGTACTCTATATGTTGTCCATAAAACTGTCCTTAATTAAGGACTCAGTATGGACTTAAAATAACTGAAGGCATGAACAGATGAGAATGAAACATCACAGCAATAGTCATATGTGCTTGTTCACTTTGTGCTCCATCTACAGGCCAAACTGAAGAAGCACATTCAGAATCCTAATGCTGCAGAACTCATTCACTTTCTTTTTGGACCCCTTGAGATGGTAAGGATTGCAAACAAGTACACACTCACAAATACATAACTGGCAACAGCTCATAACTGTGTTGCTGCAGATCTTGCAGAACTGTGGGACTCCTGACTTGCCTCGCTCAGTCATCTCTCCTCACCTGTCTCGTGAAGCGGTGGATTTTCTGAGAGGACACCTGACTCCTAAAGAGATGACGCTTTTTGAACTGCTTGGGGATGGCTGGACAAGACCCAGGTAATATTGGCACTGCTTGCTATATTCACCTAGAATGGATGTGTTGGTCTTCTTGGAGTTAGAGTTAGAGCGCCCTTTGCATCCTGGGCGGATTGCAGCGCAGCAAAGTTTGATGACTTCCCTGGTCTAGTGCATCTACTAGCTGGTAATGAACTGCATCAGGTACATTTGAGCAGGGAGGTCATTGACTATCAGTGACAGTGGCCCTCTCCACCGTATCAAATTATTTTTTTTTATTCATGCAAAGTTTTTCATCAAAAATAAACGCAGCATCCATAAGGCATTTATTTTGAACCACCATTCTGTATTTTTTTTAGCACACTGTAACATCTTCCTGCTCAATGAGTTATGAAGCATTCCTCTTCCGCTCTTTTCTCTCTCACAGAGCTGATTGGCCCAGGGAACAGTGTGCTCCTCTCTACATCCCACATTTCCGCAATAGCTGGGAACCTCCAGTGGAATTGTTTCGCATGTCACCGTGGGAAACAGAATGCTCCAATGTGTCCTCCATGTCATCAGAAAAGGTGAGAAATAGAGAGAGGGATTACAAAGAAAAAAGTCACCTCATACTTTAATCCATTTTATAATATTGAAATCAGTCTGAAATGTAAGACATCAGAGATAGTGTACAGCCGTGGCCAAAAGTTTTGAGAATGACACAAATATTAATTTTTACAAAGTCTGCTGCCTCAGTTTTTATGATGGCAATTTGCATATACTCCAGAATGTTATGAAGAGTGATCAGATGAATTGCAATTAATTTCAAAGTCCCTCTTTGCCATGAACTTAATCCCAAAAAAACATGTCCACTGCATTTCAGCCCTTCCACAAAAGGACCAGCTGACATCATGTCAGTGATTCTCGCGTTAACACAGGTGAGAGTGTTAATGAGGACAAGGCTGGAGATCACTCTGTCATGCTGATTGAGTTAGAATAACAGACTGGAAGCTTTAAAAGGAGGGTGGTGCTTGAAATTATTGTTCTTCCTCTGTTAACTATGGTTACCTGCAAGGAAACACGTGCAGCCATCATTGCTTTGCACAAAAAGGGATTCACAGGCAAGGATATTGCTGCTAGTAAGATTGCACCTAAATCAACCATTTATCGGATCATCAAGACCTTCAAGGAGAGAGGTTCAACTGTTGTGAAGAAGGCTTCAGGGCGCCCAAGAAAGTCCAGCTCCAGGACCATCTCCTAAAGTTGATTCAGCTGTGGGATCGGGGCACCACCAGTGCAGAGCTTGCTCAGGAATGGCAGCAGGCAGGTGTGAGTGCGTCTGCACGCACAGTAAGGCGAAGACTTTTGGAGGATGACCTGGTGTCAAGAAGGGCAGCAAAGAAGCCACTTCTCTCCAGGAAAAACATCAAGGACAGACTGCTATTCTGCAAAAAGTACAGGGATTGGACTGCTGAGGACTGGGGTAATGTCATTTTCTCTGATGAATCCCCTTTCCAATTGTTTGGGGCATCTGGAAAAAAGCTTGTCCGGAGAAGAAAAGGTGAGCGCTACCATCAGTCCTGTGTCATGCCAACAGTAAAGCATGACGAACAGTGCCTTTTCCAGCATGATGGGACACCTTGCCACAAGGTGATGGGGCACCTTGCCGCAAAAGTGATAATGAAGTGGCTCGGGGAACAAAACATCAACATTTTGGGTCCATGGCCAGGAAACTGCCCAGACCTTAATCCCATTGACAATTTGTGGTCAATCCTCAAGAGGTGGGTGGACAAACAAAAACCCACAAACCCACAAAACTCCAAGCATTGATTATGCAAGAATGGGCTGCCATCAGTCAGGATGTGGCCCAGAAGTTGATTGACAGCATGCCAGGGCGAATTGCAGAGGTCTTGAAAAAGAAGGGTCAACACTGCAAATATTGACTCTTTGCATAAACTTCATGTAATTGTCAATAAAAGCCACTGACACTTATGAAATGCTTGTGATTATACTTCAGTAACAGTTAGTAACATCTGACAAAAAGATCTAAAAACACTGAAGCAGTAGACTTTGTGAAAATTAATGTTTGTGTCATTCTCAAAACTTTTGGCCACGGCTGTAGTTGATAACTACAGTACAACTACCGGTTTTTTGAAAAAGCCTATGATATATATATATATATATATATATATATATATATATATATATATATATATATATATATATATATATATATATATATATATATATATATATATATATATATATTAGATAGATAGATAAGTGTTTTTTCCTCTTTTCTTCCTTTATTTCAGTTTTTTGGCTCACAGTCCTCACTGTCATCAAATGGGTGAGCTATGCTTTTTAAAACATTATCTTGAAACATATTTTAGACATGTACATGTTATGTTATGTTATGTAATGTTATGTTATGTTACAGTAGCTGTTTCCATCCACATATTTTTATTCAAATTTTGGTATATCGCAGAATAAAACGCTGGATAGAAACACCAGATGCAAATAAAATCTCCAAAATGTGTAAAAAAAAAAAATGTGCTCAATTGAGGTGGATAATTTTTTTATTCGATAAGAAGACGTGCATAAACTACGATGGAAACACATTTACCAAATAAATTCCTCGATGTGCATCAAAAAGTCATCTGAATTTGCCTCAACAAATCATGTGATTGGATAATTGGCTGATGTGATTGGATATTCATCATTCATTCATGTGGCCAACTTATACAGCACAATGGCAGTGCATTTTTCTGTCGGAACTGGGGAGCGGTGGGTCGGCGTAACTGGACTAACCAGCTGACCAGTCTCGTTGCACAGCACCTCAAAAATGGTTTTTGTCATTCTGAAATGCCAGAGCCAAAATCTGTCATCAAAATGATTTGGTATAATTACCTCCCAAATATCAGTCATCCGCCCTCGATCGCAAGATAACATCAGGTTTGTGATAACGTTTCGTCTGCACGCTCTGAAGCACAAGTAATATATTATATTGGAAAAACGAGCCACAGTGGCTTCCCGGTTGCAACAACTTCCATTTGTATTCATACTTTGCACCAGTTTCCCCGGAAGTGACGATTTTGTTCTCTTGAACACATGGGATGGAAACGGTGCTTTATTCTGAAATGTTTTGGGCAATATTCCAATTTTTCCCATAAGTTAAATTCACAACTTGGTTAGGAACATAGCTAGTGACACAGTGGGAAGCATTGCTGCCTCACAGCTCCAGGGTCCCCAGTTAAATTCTGAGCTTGGGTTACTACTGTGTGTGTGCCAGTAGGCAGATTGGCTAAGCTGAATTGGGAGGGGAGGAAACCAGATAACCAGGAAGAAACCCATGTGGACATGGGGAGAGGATATGAAACTCATAGACAATAATTCCAGCTCAAGATCAAACCCTTTATTTTATTTTATTTTATTTTATGAATTTACATCAAGCTGAATTTAAAACATATTACATATTAAACATATTTTTTACCCAAATTAAACTCCTGTGGGTAAGTACTGATTCGTCACTTGATAAATCATTTACGTATACGGAAAAAATACTATTATATTACAGTAGCAAACATCTCTAAATCTAAATCAGCTACAACTCCATTTCCATAAAAGTTGGGATTTTTTTCTGAAATGCAATAAAAAAATCTGTGATTTGTCAAGTCTCTTGAAACTTGAATTAACTGACAAAATTACAAAGAAAAGATATTCAATGTTTTCACTGACCAACTTAATTGTATTTTATAAATATAAACAAATAATAGAATCTGATGCTTTCAAGACACTCAAAAAAGTTGGGACAGAGGCAAAATAAGAAAAAAGTTTATAGAATATTCAAGTAACGCCATTTTGGAGGATCAGGTTAATTGGTAACAGGGGAGGGTATCAGGATTGGGCATAAAAGGAGCATCCACCAAAAGCTCAGTCTTTGAAAGCAAGGATGGGTCGTGGCTCACCACTTTGTGCCAAACTTTGTGAGAGAATTGTCAGTCAGTTCAAAAAGAACATTGCTCAACGCAAGATTGCAAAGAATTTAGGTCTTTCATCATCTACAGTGCATAATATTGTGAAAAGATTCAGGGAATCCGGAGAAATCTCATTACGTAAAGGGCAAGGCCGGAAACCACTGTTGAATGTGCATGACCTTCGAGCCCTCAGGCAGCATTGCCTGAGAAATCATCATGCTACTGTCATAAATATAACCACATGGGCTCGGGAGTACTTCGGAAAACCAATGTCACTTAACACAGTCCACTGCTGCATTCAGAAATGCGACCCAAAACTCTATTATGCAAGGAAGAAGCCATACATCAACTCTATGCAGAAACACCGGCATATATTGGGATTTTACAGAGACATATGCTGCCATCAAGGCAACGTCTTTTCCCAGGAAGTCCATGGTTATTTCACCAGGACAATGCCAGGCCCCATTCTGCACGTGCTACAACAGCGTGGCTTCGTAGACACAGAGTGCGTGTGCTTGACTGGCCTGCCCCGCGGTCCAGATCTGTCTCCTATGGTGCATCATGAAGAGGAGAATCAGACAGTGGCGACCAAGGACTGTTGAGCAGCTGAAGTCTTGTATCAAGCAAGAATGGACAAAAATTCCACTTCCAAAACTGCAACAATTATTATCCTCAGTTCCCAAACCATTAAAAAGTGTCATTAAATGGAAGGGTGATGTAACACAGTGGTAAACATGCCCCTGTCCCAACTTTTTTTGTGTTGAAGGCATCAAATTCTAAATTTGTTGTCAGTTGATTCAAGTTTCAAGAGACTTGACAAATCACAGATTTTTGTTTTTATTGCATTTTAGAAAAAACTTTTATGGAAACGGGGTTAGTAATTTCTCATATCGTGGTTGACTTTAAAAGTTGCATTTAAACCATCCATGCTCTGTAGGTCCTTCACAGCAACTTCCTCTGCCCGAAAATATGTCAAGGTCCTCTACAGCTTTGTGGCTCACAATGTCAATGAGCTCTCTGTTCTTCAGGATGAGATTTTAGAGGTGAGAATGCAAAATGATTTTGAGTTTGTTGTGAGCTGTGATGGAAATGAGTTTTACTGATCACATTTTTTGTTAAGGTTATTGAGAGTAATAATCAGTGGTGGAAGTTGAGGAACAGGAGTGGACAAGTAGGGTTAGTGCCCTCCAACACCCTAGTTGTCATTACACTAGAGGATCTTCACAGTGTGGACCCAATGCACAGCCAGGTAACACGTTCTCAATTCTTATGTCAATTAATATCTACTTTCACTGAGCTGGGAATCCTATAAAAATCTCACATCCTCTGGTTGTCTATGTAGCCATTTGTAGGTATATCTCCATCTAGTCCTCTGGGGAGAGGAAACAGTTTTGAAAGACCAAGAACACCACGGGATAAAGATTGTGAGTTTACCTAAGAAACATTAATCATGTAACTCCTTCTTTCAATGTTTAAACAGCCAGTTGCAGACAGTTATTTACTAATTCACCAATAGGAATTAAGAACTAGCTGAAAATTTTGCAATTGCAAATCACTAAGTAGTGTGGTGAATATATTGAACATTAACATTGGTTCAAGCCATTTTCATTTTCATTCTGTAATATTTAAATGTGTGCAATATAAATCTGGTATCATATCTGTGGTGTCAGGCTACTGCAGGAGGGCTTTTACATGTCTTGCTCTCTTTCTCTCTTAGACCACAATCAACAGATGGATGAAGTGACTGAGGAGCTGCTGAAAAAGATCACCTCCAGTAAGAACCAACCGCAAACACGCAACTACAGAGTGGAGCGCCACACTGGTCCTGCCATTCCCCTCACGTTCAATTCATCCCCTGCTGAAGTTACTGCCTGGCTCCATTCCAAGTACTTTTCCAAGGCGTGAGTCCGTTTGCTTCTGCATCTTAGTTTATTTAATGAGTGCGAGTAATTTACGAGGAGTTGTTCTTTGATGTAATGACTGTGTTAGTGAGCGCCTGTTTGCATAAATCTGTGTGTGTGTGTGTGTGTGTGTGTGTGTGTGTGTGTGTGTGTGTGTGTGTGTGTGTGTGTGTGTGTAAAACGCTTTCTGTGTTTCCCAGGACGGTGGACTGTTTGGGAATTCTGAGCGGTGCTCAGTTGTTTTCCCTGAATAAGGAAGAACTGAAGGCAGTATGTGGATATGAAGGCTCACGTGTCTACAGCCAGATCACTGTGCAAAAATCCCAGCTAGAGGTCAGTTATCATTCACACTTTGCCTAGAGGCAAACAACCAGCCACGTATTATCCAAAGCTACCACCTGATAACTTACAATGTGTATGTGTACAAGTATTTTACTGTCTTAATGGTTATTGCTGTTTATTTCCCCATACTGGACAGTCATTGTATAAACAATTACTCATTCATTCATGTATTTATTAACTGACTAAACTGTTCTTAAATGTTCCAGTTTTTTCAGAAATTTCATAAATGCCAAAATAGTATCAGATTAGCACAGTAGGATAATAAAACAGCTTCTATCAGTGGCACATAAGTCAATATTTCTCTTCTATCTGTCCATCAGCCGAGCCAAGGAGACTCTGAGCTGCAGGAGATCATGAGAAAACAGAAGGAGAAAATCGCCTCTGCCTCCAAATGATTGTGCTCTTTTCAAAATATGAATCAAACAATCAGCAATGCAATCTGGCTTCTGTAATATTAATGACTCATAATAACAATAAATGGAGAACATGGGTGAATTTCAGAAATGCTTTTGACAAAGTGCACAACCCTGCTTTATCTTTATTGTATCTCTTGTCATACATTCATAAGCAATATAGCTATATGCTAAGCTTGTATGCATTTAATTTGTCTATTTATTTTGTTTTTAGAGAGGCCTCTGTTTTAATTACTTCATAATATTTTTCTTAATGCTTGTTTATTATGGGGAAAATATTAAGCTTTGCTTCTGTATAAAATGTGTGTATGAGAGCATCCAGAGACTGAATTTGTCAATACTGGTGTCCATAATTGATTTTTTTTAGTGTTCTAAATGTATGTGCTTCAGTCTGCAGTTTATGTTCCTTTCACCACATTTAAATGCCATTTTAAATCTGGATATTTGTTTTTCAAAGGCTACTTATTTGTAAATGTACAGTAAATAATCTTGTCTGCATATGCAACGTTCAAATGCTGATTTTTGTCATGGAAGAATGATGCAGGGGCAGCATTGCCACCTCACTGCTCCAGGGTCCCAGTTTTGGTCCTGAGCTCTGGTTACTGTCTGTTCAGCATTTCAGATGTTCTTTCCAGGTTTACTCCAGGTTCTCCAGTTTTCTCCCAACTCCCAAAAACATGCCAGTCAGTTGATTGGCTACACTAAATTGCCCCTAGGTGTGAATGAGTGTGCAAATGTGTGCGCATGGTGTCCCATCCAGGGTATATTCCTTCCTTGTGCCCAGTGTTCCTAGGATGAGCTCTGGATCCACCCTGACCCTGATAAGGAGGTTACTGAAGATGAATGATGAATGTACAATGATGCAGGAACATAATAAATTCAGCTGACAAATTCATTATGTAATATATTTGTTTGTTTTATTTTATAGTTTCATTAATGCTTTTTGTTTGTTTTTGTTTTGTTTTTTTGAGTTGGAGAATGACTAGTTCTGGTTCTTAGGCTGATGTCATAGTACTTATGCTGGTGTCACAAGCAAATACTAGCTTCATGTAAATGAGGTATTTGGTTCAGTTATTTGGTCACTGGATTATTACAAAATGCATATGGGAAATGTGCAGCAATGACTGTGAGTCATAACATTGTCAATGATAATAAAAGTTGTGGTAGTGTATAGCAGAGATTACTAACAGTTACAGCTGGCATCATTTATGATAAGAGCTAAACAGCCTATACAATTAGAGACCACATATGTATATAAGGAGGCAGTGACAAAATCCTCATTCCTGACACTCCATAGGGGTGCAAAATAATAGAGAGACACTAATAGAGAGACACTCTAATAGAATAGAGAGTAGTAATAGAGAGACACTGATTCATTCAGAGAACCAATTATTGTCCATCTGTTTTATATTTGCTCATTTTGCCTATGATATACATAAATACACGTTTTACTCCTTTTAATAATGTTTTCTGTTTGGGGTCCATATTTGTTCATGTACAGGCAAATATTGGTGTTGTAATGAAATATTGGTGTGGTAATGATATTTTTGTGGTCATTAAACAGTACATTTCATTGCCTTTCTACTTGGTGGCAAACTGGATTGTCAGTGTATCCACAACTATTTCTGTCCAGTAAGTTTCAGTTAGGAAAAAAAAAAAGAGAAAAAAGTCATGGGGAGAAGATAGATATATAAACTTAACATTAATACTTCTATACACTTGGATTCTTAGAGCAAGGATTAATGTTGTACCTGAAAATTAATAATTTACAGTCTGTTGTAGTCAGTTTTGAGTATTTTCTTTCTGGTATTTGAAAAACAAACAAACCACGAATGCTAAAATTGAAGAAGCACAGGAGCAGCTTAAGATTTATTCAGTAATTCAAAGTGCAAAAAATCATTCAGAGGAATTCAAATTATATGAATCACTATAAATTCTTATAATAATTGAAAACATTTTTGTGTTATTTTTTATATAAGATTTAATAATCATTAAAACATTGTCATTTATTTGTGTCTGATGTTACCAGCAGCATGGAAAGATTATTCTTGTACAGATGAGGTATGTGGTTTAAGTAAACTTACAACTAAAGCACCATAATAACACATCAGTTTCAGCATATAGAACAATGGGTAATGAGAATCATTAACAAAAAGTGAATTAAAGGCAGCTTTATTATGGACACTCCTAACGGTCACAGAATTACCCTCCTATGTCAAAATTGTTGAATGGTGATTACACTGTAGACATGGTTTTAAACAGTCATTGAAGGACGAATGGGTGACTCATTTGTGGAGGTAGGCATCTAGCCACAGCTCACCAGACTTCCTCAAAGACCTGAAGTGGACATGAATAAAATCTTAGCGCTCAGCATTAGAAGGGTCTTAAATATGTGTCTGATTTCATATAATGTCAAACATATAAAGAACAAAGAAAAAAGAAATTCCACCCTGAAGCAGCCAAGCTCCACTGATCGTAGTGCTATTTAATTAATTAATTTTTTCATTTCCTAGTATGTGCTATGGCATAAGCCTGCAATAAAGCTCATTTGAAATCTCTCCCTGAGTCTGCTATGTTCCTGAGTAGCATTTAGCTGTCATTGTCACACTGTTCCAAAACCTGAAATACTACTCCGAGGATGACATCATGCGGACATGGAGACCTCTAGCCTAGATCGTCCAGATGCAGGAGTGAAAACATAAGGCTTTCATGGGTCTGCAGCAGCAGCAAGAAATGCTTCCTAAAATTGTGAACATACAAGCTGCAGACCAAGCTGCCATAAAGAGCCTTTTCCTCCTCTCCTGCAAGCCCCTCCTTAAGCTCCCGCTCCCTTATTAAGATGACACCCAAGATGACAGGAGATGGACAAGGCAGCTCACAAGGAGTGAGCTGGGGCTGCGCATTCAAGCCCAGCTAATGGTCTGCTGTCCGAGAGCCAGCTAGATTATTTATCTGTTCAGAGAGCCATGCTCATGGCTGTTTCCAGAGGAAACAGTTGCTGTTGCTGTTTACAAACTATGCCACTATTCACCTATGCCCAGAGGCCCCTCAACTCCTGCAAGCACTGGCTGAGTGTGGTCATCATGTGGGTGGCACTGGAAAAGTTTATCAACCAACTCCTGGCCGGGACGTTGGAGTGGATACAGTGGCACCAACCCAACTCAATGGCTGAAGCCACCCAACTGGCTGAGGATCAGTTAAGCTACTCTATAATATGTGCTCCCAACTAAGTTGATTTGCACTGGGAGATAGTCATTGTGTGTCTTCTCACCTCTAGCTCAAAATTACTTGTCAAGTGGCATGGACCCTTCCAGGTCAAACAGATTGTGGGAGAATTCAACTATGAGGTTTTGCAAATGGACAGGGGCAACACTGGCGGATTTACCATCTTAACCTATTCAAACAGTGGTGAGAGGTGGTCCCTATGGCTCTGGTGACGTCAGTGGCAGTGAGAGATGAGCTGGGACCGGAGTGTCCAAAAATATCCAATTCCACTCCATTCCCAGTTGGAGGCCATCTCTTACCATAAGAGGGCAGAGGTAGCTAAGTTGCAATCCAAATTTTTGGATGTGTTTTCTCCCTTGCCTGGATGCACAAACCCTATAAAGCACCACAGAGACTCTTCCAGGTGTAGTTGTGCACGGCAAGCCATATTGCTTAACTGAACACAAAAGAAAAGTGGTTCAGGTGGAAAATGATGAAAAGTGGTATTAGGATAAATGCTACAGATGGGAGGAACAGAAGAGTCCAGTGACTGGAACAGCCCCATTGTGCTTGTGCACAAGGCTGGTGCCAAAACCTGGGCTATTGCTTGGAAGATGACATCATGCAGACATCTTTTCTCTCGCAACCCCATTTGAGTTACCCTAGTATGGGAACCTCTGACCTATGGTGTTCATATAATGAGTAAGAGTTTTCCCTGCAATGTTGAACACTATGCATCTTCCCCTATCTGTACACCTGGCTCCTGTGTGGACAGTCCCAAAAACAAGTGACGATGGTTGGTTACACACTGCCCATACATAGACTGGGAAATGCTGCACCACAGACCATTTCAGTTTTGGCTGAATATGAACAACTTTACACAAAACCGTGTCTCAGTATTACTGACAAGAGCCCTGCACACATTTTCTTCTTCATAATATGCCCTGAGGTTTTCTTACTGCAAAGCGGAAATAGAAACAACTGGTGCCCCCCAGCAGGGCTGAAGGGTAGATGGAAAAACCTGAAAATGAAATGCAAATGGAAAATGAGGCTCAATGTTGACATATCAAAACCTTGGAATGAAAGATGTGTGGCTAGTACTGGTTCACAGACAGTAAATACAAAGTAAAGACAGAGGCTTTTGGCCAGGATGCATTGGCACTTGACTGCTTTATCCCACCACTGTCATGGATGACAATGCAGACAGTTATTCATGATGGTTTGAAACAATAAGCACAAACACCCTATCTTGCATAATAAATGATAGTTTTGCAGTATCAACTAGAAGTGTCTAGTTGTGACACCCAGTGCCACATGGGTCACTCAGGTTGATTAGAATGGCCAGGGAATGAGTGTGACCTAGAACAACCTTGGTAAAGGTTTGTTTACCTTTTTCCGTTTCCATATTTCAGACCAAGAAATGAAAGAGTTTTCAAGAATGTTTTCATCCTTATATGCTCCAAGCCAAAGTTTTATTTTTTCATTTAGGTATGCGCAATGTGAAAACCAAAAAGCAAGCACACCAAAAGTATACATTTTGCTCTGACTTCACAAACGAATGAATAGGTGTCTGAGTTAGCAAATGAAAGAACAGGTGTGAAAGTGTTTGAAGAAACATTGCAATCTTAGAGTGTATATTGAATGAGTGTGCATATAAAATAAACAACAGTCATACCCAATAATGTCAGACATGGCCTCCCAAAGGCCTTTGACCTGATACTGAACTCCATACTTCTCACAAAGCTCTCGCAGTAGAGGAGCCACGCGAACATAGTTATGGCGAGGCATTGTAGGGAAGACACTGGGTTGGGGGTGGGTGAAGAGATTGTGGCGGGAGCAGACAGAAACCATATAAGAGCTTCATAGATAAGCATGTTCCTGATATTCAATTCATGCAACTGTGCACATAACCCCAAAAGACAATACTATTCCACTTACTGGTGCTCAATCTGGAAGTTGAGGTGGCCGGTGAACCAATCATTGAAGAACGACTGCTCAACATTGCAAGTAGCTTTCAACTAAACATAAAGCCACAAAATCACATATTACTTCCTAGAGAAAAAAAACGTATAGATTTAGGAATTTGCTGTGCTTCAACAAACTTCCATGGTACACATATTAAAATAAAGAATGTGTTTTAAAAAAGAAGTGCAGGTGAAAATAAAAATGAATCCTATAAATTTGTTTCTGTAGTTCTGGAAGACCACCCAATTTTTATGTGAGCAAAAGTACAGGAACAGATAGTTTTAAAGTAAATTAAAGTAAATAACACTTAATATTTGGTTGCATACCCCTTGCTTGCAATAACTGCATCAAGCTGGCAACCCACTGACATCACCAAACTGTTGCATTCTTCTTTTGTAATGCTTTTCCAAGCTTGTACCACAACTTCTTCTTTTTGTTTTGGGGGGTTTTCCCTCCAGTCTCTTCTTCAGAAGGTGAAATACATGCTCAACTGGATTAAGGTCTGGAGATTGACTTGGTCAGTCTAAAACCTTCCACTTTTCCACCCCTGATGATGTCCTTTGTTTATGTCTATATTGTTTTTGTGTTTTTCTTCACAGCTCTCACAGTGTTTCTGTCATCAATTGCTGTTGTTTTCCTTGGCCGACCTGTTCAATGTCTGGTTCTTAGGACATCAGTGGTTTCTTTCTTTTTCAGGACATTCCAAATTGTTGTATTGGCTATACCCAATGCTTGTGCAATCGGTCTGATTGATTTTCCCACTTAGCTTCAAAATGGCTTGCTTTTCTCCCATAGACAGCTCTCTGGTTTTCATATTGGTTTATCCTTTTTAACAACAAATGCAGTCTTCACAGTTGAAAACCTGGACTCAACCCAAGAATAACCAATCAGAGCTATTAGTTGTTTCAACAATAAGTCTAACAGGGGCAACAAGAAACACTTGTCAGTCACATGTTCCAATTATTGTGCTCATTTACGGCATTTGGCAGATGCCCTTATCCAGAGTGACTTACATTTATGTCATTTATACAACTGAGCAATTGAGGGTTAAGGGCCTTGCTCATGGGCCCACAGTGGCAGCTTGGCAGTGCTGGGGTTTGAACTCATGACCTTCTGATCAGTAGTCCAACATCCTAACCACTGAGCTACCATTACTGCTCACGTAAAAATTTGGTGGTCTGCCACCAAAGGTGCCATGTTTTAATTTGTTTAACACATCTAGATGTAACTATCAGCAAATGAAATCTGAAATTATGATCTATTGTCTCATATTAATATTTTGATCTCAAAACCAAAAGTCTTCATGGTATAGCAAAAATAATATAATCACCCTTGCCATTCCAATATGAATTAATTGCTCTCAGACACCATTGAGGCATTTGGGGCTGTTTTTGGTAAAGATCCTCTACAACCTTTACAGACATTACAAGAAGTGACTCAGTGTTGATATTCTCTCCAGAGGAGACTTCCCCAAATATTAATGGAAGGGGTGAAGATAATGGTGAAGATAATATTTAAAATCCTACCAAAAATGCACTGCTATATAAAAATATTTTATGTTTATGTTATTCAAATGTTTGAAAGAAATATTTGTTTCACTAAATCAAGATGATTTAAGCACAAATGATCACTCATTGCATATGTTAAATCATTTTAGTTTAAAGTTTATTTTAGAGTTGACTGTATTCACTTGGTCCATTTTCACAAATGCATGGGACAGTTCTTCTAGTTTCAGTATTACGTGTTTGAGTATTATTGTGTACAGAGTACAGTTCTGCACAAGCTTGAGTTGTCCATTGATAAGAAGCCACTGATCCTAGATACACAGCCAAAAATGTACCTGCATGCTGAGCCAGTCATCATGTTTTTCATAGTCAATGTCCATGGGAATGTGGTTCATCTGGGTCACCCACACATACCAGTGACTCTCTAGAAACCTGAATATCACACCAGTAACAGAAAGTACAAGATATTTTTTCTGACATGTATGATTGTTATACACTTAATGCTTAATGCTTATATGCTGTCTAAAATAAGTGAAAGCCTAACAAACATCTTACCTTACAAAAGTCTGAAGCAGTACTGCTCCCAGGAATCCATAATAGGGAACATAACATAAGAAGAAACGCGTATAGTAGGACAGATACCACACAAAATCCTCAACAAAAAAAAAGAAGAAAAGGATTATTAAAAAGAAGCTTTATGGGCAAGTATAAGTTGAAGACAGTTCTATGTTCAGACATAGTGAAAAAAAGTTGTCATGGCAACTTACCACCCAATCCCGTTTTAAGCACAGAGTTCGAAAAATGTGCACGCTAAAGAACACTGGTATGAGCAGGGGAGGTCCAACTGGGTAAGAGAAGGGTGGGGTTGGGTGGGGTGGGGAAGTTATGAAGTTATTATGTTAAACATAAATCTATTGAATTATTCTGAACAATATATGCAATCATACTGTTCTAAAGAAACTAGCAATGAATGACATACTCAAAAAGAAATACTTGTGCTGATGATTATAGGGCATGTGTTTCAACTTCTTAATCCCATACTGTAACAAAAAATGGAAGGGGAGAATTATACAAAAACAATACAGTCTAAAATCTACGCAGTATGTGTCAAGGATAAGACACAATTGTCCCTGATGGAATTAATTAATCAATTAATTAGATCAGAGCATTAATAAAAGATCATACAAGGATACAGTGAGTTTACCTCTACAGGCTGGATGTTCCCCAGTACCAGTATTTCAAGCGTGTTGAGGTCAGGGTCCTTACTGAACACATTGGGCTTAGAATGGTGCTGAAAGTGTTGATGGTTCCACCAGTTTGCAGAGGCCCCCTATGTAATCAAACATACACACATAGTTCAGAACACTGCAGGGAAAAGTCATATACAGTACTGTGCAAAAGTTTTAGGCACATGTAAAGAAATGCTGTAGAGCAAAGATGCCTCCAACATAATGAAATTAAATGTTTCTACATTAAAACAAAACAAAACCATAAAGAGCAGTAAACAGTAGTAAATGAAACAAAGTCAATATTTGGTGTGACAAAGAAATAAAAATAAAAATAAAAATAGTAGTCTCTGGTACAATCTGTGCAGTTTTATAAGGAAATGAGCTGGTAAGTTTTATTGAGCATCTTGCAGAACCAGACACAGTTCTTCTGGAGACTTTGACTTTCGCACTTGCTTTTTATTTTTGCAGCAAAACCCAGCAGCCTTCATTGTGTTTTTTTGTCTGAAAAGTGTCTCTTACGTAATATGCTGCTTTCTTTAATGACATACAAACATTTTTCTGTAACATTTAATTTTGTGCTAGAAAACTAATGTTTGGGAATCTAAAATGTTTTTTGTACTGACTTGATAATGTAGAAGTCATAAAATAAAAAAATCTATACCAAAGTTTGGACCAAAATAAAAAATAGGATGCCTAAAACTTTTGCACAGTACTGTATGTTTGCTGTTTTAGACAGGTATTTTAATGGTAATGTAGCGTAGATATACACTCACTGGATACTTTAATAGGAACATCTGTCATTTGTGCAATTTACATGCATTATCATTATCATGTGGTAGCACTGCAATGCATTAAATCATCCAGATACAGGTCAAGAGCTTCAGTTAATGTTCACATCAGTCATCACCATGGGGACCATAAATAAAGCTCAAAATGGTAACTCAAAACACTCTTTACATGTGATGAGCAGAAAAGCATCTCAGAATGCAAAAAATGTCAAACCTTGAGGTAGATGTCAAACCAATAACAGCAGAAAACCACATCAGGTTCCACTCCTGTCAGCAACAAATAGGAATCTAAGGCTAAAGTGTGCGCAGGCTCAATGAAACTGTATAGCTGAATGATTAGTCACAATTTCTGCTGTGTCATGCAGATAGGAGGGTCAGTATTTGGAATCAACAGCAATAATCCATGGACTCAACCTGCCTTGTGTCCACAATTCAGGCTGGTGTTGGCAATGTAATGGTGTGGGGAATGTTTTCTTGACACACAATGGGCCCTGCATTGTTGATCAGCCTGAGTATTATTGCTGGCCATGTGCCTCCCTTTATGGCCAAAATCTACCCATCTTATAATGGCTACAATGAGTTCAGTGTACTTAAATGGCTTCCCTAGTCACCAGATCTGAATCCAGTAGAGCTCCTTTAGGATGTGGTAGAGCATTATTCTTCCTAATAAAGTGGTCGGTAAGTATATCTCTACATGGTAAACAGTAGTCTCTGTAGGATCTGGTACCTTCAGGTGTCCAATGACAAATTTATGTGCTAGGTGATCCCAGGTGGATTGTTTGAAGACTGACAGGTGGCCAAGGTCATGCTGAAGCCAGCCAGCCTGTGCCTGCATGAGAAAGGAGAGAAAGCACACATTAAATATGGTGTCAGTTCCACTTTTTGTGAAAGAATATATTTTTAAAATAGATACACACTAAATGCAAAGAAAAATTGTTTATTTAAAATGAACATTTAAACCCAGCAGGCTCACACTGTCACACTGTTCATCTAAATAAATATAAACAAGGCAAATGTAACATAGCAACAAGATAGATATTAAATAAAATGTCACCATTAGATTAGTGCACCCTTCATGAACAGATATTAGGGGAGAGGTCAGAAAAAAGTGATCCTACTAAGACCTCATGAAAGGTGCAAAAAAGTGTACCCTGCCCGGATTAAGGTTGCCAGGACCCAGTCCTGAAGCCAGACTTGGGAGTGGTGTCTTAGGTGAGCACCTGGTGACCATGCCACCTACAGAAGTTGGTTGGGCTCAGCCCGGCAACGTGGAACCAGCTTAGGGCTCACCATCCGGAAGATGCCAGTTGGGTGGCAGTCATGTGATGAACAGTCTTAGATGGATTAGCACTATTAACTGGCTTTCAGGATGTGGAATCTTACTTTTCTTGCAGGGAAATAACCTGAGTTTGGATGTGTGATAAAATGCTATGCACTAGAGTACACACAGTGAGTTTTCCGGTACCCAATTCTTGAGGTAATTTTTCAAACTCTGTGGGAGGTCTCTCTCCTCTGGATTTCCCAAAGGAAGCAGTCATTAGGTAGTTGTGGAGATGCTCCCAATCTCAGAGGTTTTCCTAATGGACAAGAGGGTTATCTCTATGAGATTTTGAGTCTCAGGAAGGACAATCTGACTGTTCATATGCACCAAATAGCAGTTTGGGGTATTCTGCCTTCTTGGAGAAAGTTGAGGTACTTTCTACTGTACCTTCTACTCACTCCATAATGCTCCTAGGGGACTTCAGTGCTCATGCTGGTAATGATGAAGGGGCGTGATGGGGAGGAATGGCCTCTTATATCTGTACCAGAGCAGTGACATTTTATTAGACTTCTGTGCAAGATACATTGTCAATAACAAACTCTTTTTTCAAACACAAAGCTGTTCATTAATGTCCATGGTACCAAAGCACCTTGGGCCAGAGGTCAGTGATTGATTTTTTGATTGTATCATCAGACTTGAGACCATATGTGCAGAGATGTCTCCAGTTGGTGGTGAACTGTATTCTGTGCACAGCGTTCCAGCTCCGTTGCTTATCAGGTTGTGTCTCCTTGCTTGTGTTGCTCAATCTCAGTGTAGCCTTTGATACAATAGATCACAATATTCTTTTAGCTGGATTAGAAATTTTGTTGGAGTTAAGGGAACAGCTCTTTCCTGGCTCAAGCCTTCTTTGACTGACCATTATTAGTTTGTAAATGTTAATGGTGACATCTTTATACATACAAACAGAGTCCCTGTTCTAGGCCCACTGCTACCACTGGATAAAATTATTTGTAAACAGAGTATTAGCTTCCACTCCTATGTTGATGACACAGTTATCGTTTCAGCAAAAAAGTCAGAATACAGATGCCAACTTAATAAATTTGAGAAATGTGTGAAGGACTCTAGTTGGACTGCTGCAATGATTTGCTGTCTGGATGTTCCAGTAGCTGTCAGCCAGTAGTCCATTCCACAGCCAGAAAGTTTACATTCACATTTATGTCATTTGGCAGATGCCTTTATCCAGAGCAACTTACATTTATCTTAACTGAGCAGTTGAGGGTTAAGGGCCTTGCTCAAGGGCCCAGCAGTGCTTGGATTTGAATTCACGGCCTTCCGATCAGAGGCCCAATGTCAACTGATTATTAAATACTACGAATGACCTGAATGGTCACGCCCCACAGTACCTGAGCAAACTTCTGGTCTATTATGATCCACTACATCTACTTTGATCAAAAGGTTCTTTATCAGCACCTGGAATAATGAAGACTAATTAGTGTTTGTAACTCAAACACAGCCTCTTTAATTCTCTTTAATCTTTAAGTCTAAAGGGAAAAGCTAAATGTGGCAGTGGCAGGGAAAAACTCCATTCAGCCAGAAATTATGAAGGTATTGTACAAAGTTAGGGTTGCATGGTTAACATGCCTCACTGTTGCATATAGACTTGGTGCACTGCTTTGGAATGGCAAACTTCAATGGGTGAATTTCAATTATAGGGGGTAATCTGCCCCAGCTGTGGAACAGATCTCTATTCTTGCACAGCTTTATGAGGGGTCATTGGAGTACTGTATGATAATCCAGCCTACATTTTTTCATTTTCATTTTCATAATCCTGCTTCATTTTTTTTTTTTCAGAAGTGTTTTTTGACCAACCACATTGCCATACTCAACATACATATGCTTTGTTTATTTCAGTATGTATTGGAACACTGGTGATAGTGTTAGTTATAGATGAAGACATCCTACCTGTGCAGTGGCCAATAAGACAGCAATTAGAACTGTTATAATCCAGCCACTGCCAAATTTCCATAGCAGTACCAAAGGCAAGGCCTCCAACAGCAGAATATGGCCAAGATATAGGATAAAAAACAATGGACTGGTGCGGAATAAGCCCTGTGTCTCCAACTGTTTACGCAAGGCCCGAAAATCTTCCACTAAAGCAGCCTGAGAAAAAAAGAGATAAGAGTCAGACTCATGGCCATAACTAACTTTAAGGACACAGAGGTCCAGACTGCTCAGAAAGGTGGGTTTTTTATTTTGCATGAGTAAATGGAGTTTTGTGCTAACCACTGGGCACTTGGCACAAAAAATGGTCTGTTTTAATTCAAATGTAAACCATAGAAAAGTTTTTTTTTTTTTTTTTTTTTTTTAACTACTGCACACTTTTTTATTAATTACTGTAGCCTACAGTATGTAACATCTTTTACCCAGAATAAAATGTTCATTTTGCATATTGAACATTTCTATGTCCATTGTTCAATGTCCATTTTTAGTGTAAATATACAAAATTGTGAACATCTCAGTTCTATAATTTATAATAACTAGATAAAATAGTTAATTTATTAATGGTAAGAACACTACTGTATAGATATTTAATATGAAAAATCAGTTTAATGTGACTTGTTTTTTTTGTTTTTTTTAGCCCCTGAAATCAAAATATAACTTAAATATTAAATATTAGTAATAACTCAGTAAAATTAAAGTGTCTAGCTGGAATCAACTGATGTAGTTCAATCAGCATTGTGATATAATTAAGACATTTCTGCAATGTACACCTCAGTAAAGGTTTGATCCTGGTTACAACCCTAGTCAGACTGACAGGAATTTGAGGAAAAGAGGCTTGTAGATACAATAGTATTTTATACATTGTGAAGGATGTAAAAGATGCTATAAGATAATGAAAACTGTTTATAATGTGATAAGTGATAAAGAAAATATCTGTCATTAAATAGAGTTGTATTAAGGAAATATCTAAATGTAACTTGTCTAATGGATGGGAAGAACTGTTGGTTAATCTTAAACTGCAATGGAATAAAATAATGTAACATGACCCCCAGTCAGACAAAATGGGCCAAAATGTACTGCCACTAAAAAGCAAAAGGTGGCAGTAAACACAGATGGGTTATTGTGGGGATAAAAAAGACCTGTGGACCAAAGTTACCTCAGGCAGTGTCATACGCATTATAAACCCTAACAGCCAGTAACAGGCTGAGTCTGAACAAAAAGAAAAACCTCACCTGATACTGCCTAAATGACTGCCTTCATTATGTTCAGAAAAGCCAGCAGGCCAGATACAGTTTCTATAGCAACAGATATTTTTCAGTGATTATTTCCTTTACTGTTTGTATCCACACAGCGGAACTTTCAGCTAGACAACCATGTAGAGTCCTGATGAAGTATTTTCCAGACTGGCCTGATGAAGTGACAGTGTCTCTATAGGGGCAAACAAAGAACTGCTACTGAATATGCTTCCAGCATATTAATGCTATAGCACTTATTATAATCTGGTCGGTCTGTCTCAAATGTGGATAGGAGCCTATTTAGAATAATTTAAAGTAAAGTAGTAAAGTGCAGTAATTAATATGTTTCAGCTAGCAACAATCTTTTAAGCTTAACTGATGCAGTGTGTAACATCTTTTCCATGACCATGGGATACGTCTTGGTTGTTTCTGTGTTTCAGAAGGGGCAAATTATTGGCCTGTATCAAGCAAAGAAAACAATTAAGGAGACTGCTGAAATCCCTGTAATTGGGTTAAGACCTGCCCAACGCATTATTAAAACCTGAAAGGAGAGTGGTGAACTGTCAACTTTGAGGAAGAAATGTAGTCGGAAAAATGAATGTTCAAAATCTTGAATGATCGTGATCGGAGATCTTTAAAATGCTTGGTGAAGTCACATCATAAATAAATAGACAGTAGCACTCACGGCTATGTTTAATAGTGAAAGTAAGAGCATTTCCACATGCACAGTGCAACGAGAACTTGGGACTAAACAGCTAATCAGATAAAAATGACTTCAGTTTGCTAGGAAGCATAAAGATTGGGCTGTGGACAATGGAAAAAGGTCGTGTGGTTTGATGAGTCCAGATTTACCCAATTCCAAAGCAATGGGTGCATCAGGGTAAGAAGGGAAGCGCATGAAGCGATGCACCCATCATGCATAGTACCTGCTGTACAAGCCTCTGGAGGCAGTGTTATGATCTGGGGTTGCTTCAGCTGGTCAGGTCGAGGCTCAGCAGCATTATGCAGCAATAAAATGAAGTCAGCTGAGTACCTGAATGTACTGAATGACCAGGTTATCACATCAATGTATTTTTTTTCTTCCCTGATGGCACAGGCATATTCCAGGATGGCAATGCCACGATTCATCTGGTTCAAATTGTGAAAGAGTGGTTCAGGGAGCATGAGGAATCATTTTCACACATGAACTGGCCACCACAGAGTCCTGACCTTAACCCTATTGAAAGTCTTTGGGATGTGCTAGAGAAGATTTTACAGAGAGGTTCGACTCTCCCGTCCTCAATACAAGATCTCGGCCAAAAATTAATGCAACTCTGGATGGAAATAAATGTTGTCATGTTGCACAAGGTTGTCGAAACAATGACACGATGAATGTGGGCTGTAATCAAAGCTAAGGGTGGTGCAACAAAATTTTAGAGTGTGCGACTTTTTTTTTGGCCAGGCAGTGTATGTAATCTCTTTCTTCATAGGTGATATAAAAAATCAAGGATGGTACTGTGGGAATCACTGGCAACTTGTAATGCAGAGGTTCAGAGATCAGTTAGAAATTGATACATTTAATTGTATGTCAATGGAATAACATTTTAGACTGATTCAGATTTGTAACACCACCATTTCTAACACCACTTGTAATGTCAAATTTATTTGAAACAAATAAATAAATAAATATTTGGTTACCAAATATCCTAAATATCAGTTTGACTGTGAATAATGCCCATTATCATATGTCTGTAATGGAAACACATTTGTGTGGTATATAGTAGCCATACATTTTTGCCGTGGTCTTGACTGGGCTCTGAAGGTGCCAACTCTCCCAGCAGCAGTGGCTTCATGAATTTCTGCACAAAATTCTGATCCAGGTGGAAGGCTGTAAATGCATCCTGCAAAAAGCTGCACTTTCATTCAGTTATCCACAAAGTAATAATATTTACCTATTTGCTAGTAGCTACAGTGTTCATAACAATATCTCCAGTGAGTAAGAAAAACAAGTTTATATGGCTAACATACAACAAAAACGATTGATGTTAATTGTTGACCGGGAAAATTTTGCTGTGATTTCATAACATGTTTTTTTGCTGAAAAATTCATACCATGGTTATTGTTTCAAAAAATCAGACATCAAACATCTGATGACAGATGTTTGATAAACATCTGGTGACCGGGATACCCACATAAATGAAAATGAATGAATGAAAAATATCTGATGAGGTGGCTAGTTACCGTTGCGTCCTCTCCAGCATAATGCTCAAGAACTCTGCGTCCTCCGGGATGTCTCTTTGTCCATTCGCTCACATTGTACACTTTCCTCTCAATCACCAGCCACTGATCGCTCGTGCAGTTGTGCTTCTGCACTTCCTTCCAGGTGTACTGTGCAGATGAGCCGCTATCTCCTGAGCCCAGCTGCTTGCCCCGGTGTCGCCCACCGCCCATAACTGTGTCTGCACTTGGCGCTGCGCTGCAGGCTCTGATCCAAACCGGTGGTTCACTTCTACTATTGCAACATCAAGCACCTTCATTTTAGCTCTACATTTTGTTTTTTTCCATTTCACTGGAAATTGTTACTTTCAGGCAAGATGGTACAAAAGCACATAAGTTAGATACCTAGATACCCCTGCCCCCAATCAACTGGACAGAAAGAAAGAAAGAAAGAAAGAAAGAAAGAAAGAAAGAAAGAAAGAAAGAAAGAAAGAAAGATAGAAAGAAAGAAAGAAAGATAGATAGACCCAAACAAACAACAAATAAATAAGAAATCACTCCATCACAGTGTTCTCTTCTGAATATATTTAATATAATTATGTATTGTGTTATATATATATATATATATATATATATATATATATATATATATATATATATATATATATATATATATATATACATACATACATATATATATATATATATTTTAATATAAAATATTTGTTTTGATCCTTGTTTTTTTATGTTCCCCACTTTATATTAATAACCTACAAAGTGTACTTATAAATTATAATAGCCTTATTGTCACTTAATCTAGCCCACTCCTGTAAAATCTGACCTGGTTTAGGAAATAATAAAGGCTTTTCATATCGACTAATCCGTTTTGGCAACACACAACACATGGCCTGATAATTAAAGACAATGGGCAGAAACCTGACTTCTGCAGCATAATAAAACTTTATTATGCAGTATATTAATATAATTAAAAATCTAAATAAGCAAACACTGGGCCTTATTTATCAAGCTGGATACAAAAAATGTATTCATCAATTATTCATAGGAGCATTTATACAATAAATTTGGTATTCCAGTATCACACCAAGTTAAATACATTTTTTTTCCAACTTTTTTCCCACCTTATTTATTTATTTATTATTTTAATTTATTTCAATTACACAAACAAATTTAACGAAACTTTTGTGAAATCCGTTCATTTCATATTAATGGCATTCATTAAAGAAATATTAAATATGGAAAAATATATTAATGATTAAATAAAGCAAGCCAACAAAAATCTATAAATTATATATAAAGAGAAATAAGACCAGTCATTCAATTAAGACAAAAGAAATGCTGCTGTATCAAAGGAGGACGTACTGCAATGTCTCAGCTGGTGTATACGTTGGTTCCGTTTGCCACAGAATATCTTTTAATGCTGTGCAACAATTTATAGCTAGCACTAAAGTGACCGATAAGTGACCGATCTGTCATGTCTCAATGTGCCATATACTCTCTTGTGTACTGCATGCCAACATCTTTCTGAATATATCAGGTTTCCTTACAATATATGCCCTTCTACGTTTTCAACACAGTATCTGGATATATAGGTGCAGGAGAGGCTCAAGATCATGTTAGTGTGAGAGACTTCTGGGTCATTTGTGTGATATGCTCGGTGTCAGTGATCACCTGAGTATAGTTTTCATCTCAAGCCATTTTCACCTAATTAAATTCATTACTTTTCTGCAATTTGTCTTCAGTTTTTAGCATTTTCATGTACTTTTACGCTACAAAATAATATATATGGGTCAGTGTCAATATAGGGTGCCTTTGGGATCTCATAATGTGGAATTAAAAAGAAAAAAAATCTTTTTTAGGTTTTCCATTTCTTTGAAGGTTCATTATATTAACCAGACTGTAGACTAGTCCAAAAACATTCATGTCAAGCTAAACACGTTTTATTTTGTAACTTTGTACAAGCAGACACTACAAAATATGTCTACCCTGTCATGGACAAATACAAATAAAAAGATTTGGACAGAAAAATAGAATTGGTCACCACACTAGTTATTGTTTAAGTTACTTATTTTAAAAATCTTTTTGAAATATGAAATTTACTAAAGTAGATTTTTTTTTTTTTTACATCTACACTTATACCAGTTGCACTTTCTGTTCTATACAAAATCGAACAGCAAAGATATTTGATCAAAATGTCAAATAATATGATTTGTCCCCTGTTGTTCACTTAAAATTTTTTAATTACTTATAAAAATGATTTGTTTATTTTGATAAAACATGAAGATGGCAGGGTGGACAAAGCTATGACTTGTGCACTACAGTACAGCACATAAAAAAATATACACACACACACACTCGCCCAACACACACACACCCACACCCACACACACACACACACACACGAGGAAAGAGTTGTGATGAATGGCATTTCATGAGAACATTTCAATCATTTTCAAAATGAACACATTTTAAAAGAATTTTTCTGCACTTTACTGCAACACTGCAAATTTCTCTCACTTCATATAATATAATATATTCATTTAATATAATATAATGTATTGCAGGTTATAGAAATGATTACAACATACCCTTCAGTGACAAACACTGACAAAATTTCATACCACTTACAGTAAGGCATGGGAGTTTTTAGTTTACTTAGTAAAACAACAATTGTTGAAGATGCCAGTGACTTTAACAAAACTGAACTGATGATCTAAAAGAAATAAATCTCTATATATTTTCTATTCTCTTTTTTAAATGACATGGATTACATAATTACATTATTTAATTACATTAAATAACATATATTACATTGAATATTTTAAAAGATGCAAGAGAAAGCATACATATGTCCAGCCTGTCAGGGAAGAATGCATGACAGGCTGGACAATGACAGGCTGACCAGGTCCATCTACAATCACAATATGATGAAAATGAAGACATATAAAGTGTAGATACTTAACTGTGCATGCAGCTGTTATCACTTTACCAAAAGAAAAACAATATGGTCAAAATGTCAAGGGCACGCGTCTTTACGAGGAGATAATCCAATTATGACAGGTTAGACATCAATATCACAGACTTGGGCAAAATGTTCAATATTATGATAAAAACAGAAATGTTAGAATGATCTGAATTGTGAAATGCCTTGTTTATGACTACAGGAAAACACAGAGAGTGCATATTAAGGTGAATATCATTATATTGATGTATTCAATAATGATATTAATAACTATTCAGATCAATAACTATACAGAATAACACTGAAAAAAATATTGTTTTGCGATATTTTTATGAAAATCGAGCAATTGTACTGAGGACAGTAAAGGCACCTTATATATTTGTATTGGCATAAATATGAGCCAACAATAACTTCAACTTCTACCTCTGAGAAATTCCTTTCATCATTTCATCTTCATTTTGTGCTTTTAGTTCTCTGTGAGCTTTTCCTTTTATGCAGTTTTGTGGGTGTCACTAAATGCAAATGAGCTGTAGCATGAACACGCTTTGCATTGTACAGGTGATTGCCATTCATCACCGTACATGTGAGTACACCTGTAAATCTGGCTGAAAGTTTTAGGTCTATGGCCTATGAAAACATTTACACACAACTTTACTAAAAGATTGATAAATGAGGTCCATCGTCAAAAATGTTTAAATATTGAGAAGTATTCATGCATTCCCCAGTAAGTGCTTTATCCTCGTCAAGGTAAATCCTGGGAACACTAGGCATGAGGTGGGAATACACCCTGATTAAAACACGAGTCATGCAGGGCACCATTCACACACATTCACACACATTCACACACATTCACACAACAGGGGATGTTTAATATTGCCGATACACATGCATGTTTTTGGGAGGTGGGAGGAAACTGGAAAACCCAGAGCCAACTGACACACACATGGGAAAACGTGAAAGTGGAGCTGTGAGGTGCAAACAATACCAATTGTGCCACTGTACAACCAGTATTTATTATTTTTTATTTTTTTAAATCTTTATTTATTTATTTATTTTTAAAACTGTCTGGACATGCTGTTTTGTACTCTACCCATATAAGTACAAGCAAAGTAATAATAATAATAATAATAATAATAATAATAATAATAATAATAATACTAAGTGAATGAAAGTGAGGTTGCCTTCCACTGAAAAACATTATTTCATGCAATAGGGAGCAATGCACCTGTTCTGAGGAGTCTGGTTAACTTGCAATGCAGCCAAGCGCATAACTTTACCGATAAATAAAGCAATATAAATTAGTATTCTAGTATTCTGTTCATACATTCCTGTTCAGCTGGATCGGAAGACATAGTCCTAAACATCACAGAATACAACAGAACAATAACGGCTTACTACAAATGCAGTAAACGCATTCAGAGCTGTACTCACTCGTTACTTCTTTGCACGTAGTCGTGATGTGCATGTATCTGTGCTCAGTCCTCAGTGATAAGTGTATGTATTCGGTGTTACCAGTGTTATCCCCCGGTGCGCCGCTGCTCTTTCATATCGGCTCTCATCACTGCTCCTCTCCTGAGTTCCAAACACATCGTTCGAGCGCTTCTGCTCCAATCCGCGCGCGCGCCCTGCAACATTCTGACCAATCAGCGCGCATTGTGCCTGCTTGTTTTTCATCATTTAGTGGCTGAAAAGAAAGGATTTTCCTTTTTAAAGATACTTTATTGAGGATATTCCACTTGTGACAATTTAAGAATATATTTATATTCTTAGATTAATTTCACCCCAAGTTAAAATATTTTTTTGTTGACCCATTTTTTTTAACCATAACTTTTATTAAAACAGAATAAGATCCCTGAGCACACATCATTATGCCAGTTTTTATTACAATTTTATTACTTAAAAATAAAGCTAAATGTAAATGTAATATTTAAATGTTAAACCTAAAAGTTTAATATAAATCCCAAATATAAATGTTAAATCCAAACCGAATCGTTTTCCTGTTTGGATCCATGAATATTAGATTTTTTTTTTTTTTTTTTTTTTTTTTTTTTAACAATTAAGTAGAAACAATTAACATGAGTCAATATTTTTTTAAAGAATGTAATATAAAAAAAAATCTATTACACAAAAATAAAATGAAAAACTGTTTTTACTGTTTTCCCATTTTCATTTCAAAATGAAAAACAATTAGCTGTAAATAATATTTGATTATTTATGCTTTCATTTGTTTTCTTGTTTGCAAAACGAGCTCAGTGTGTCACGTGTGCATCCTCTCATTATGAGAATGCAGTCATAATTTGTGTTTGTTTGTTTTTTTTTCAATATATTATTGTTAAAGCAAAAACATACCATAGTTTGTCATAAATAATCCTGCTCTTCCCATATATGTGAAACTTTTCATATTTGCACAGGTTTCACCCACTTGTGGTCAACTGCAGTTTTATCAGTTGTAGCAGAGCAAGTACTTTGTTGCAAGGTATGCTATCTATATGATATGGATAAACAAATGTGGACTTCAGTAGGCTACAGGAACTGTTGCTTGAGGCAAAAACAATCTGCACATTTAGAAGTAATGCTTGATATTTTCAAGTGGGAAGTTGAAATAGGATGATGGTTTATGTTTTAAATTATGATTATGGGATATGTTTCAATATAATATATATATATATATATATATATATATATATATATATATATATATATGAAAGTGAAAAGTGAAAGTGACATGTGAAGGCCAATGTATGGTAACCCATACTTGGAATTTGTCCTCTGCATTTTGCATTTAACCCATCCAAGTTAGTGCACACACATTAGAAGTTGTGAGTAGTGAACAACAACTGTGAACACACCTGGAGCAGTATATATATATATATATATATATATATATATATATATATAGGGCTGTGGTGAGTTCTTCCAAGCAACAAAGAACATTTATCCACTTAGTGCTGCATTTGATACTCTTTTAAATACAAGCAAAGCAAAGGTACTGTATTTGCTCTTTGGTCACTATATATATATATATCAGAGAGAAGGTCTAAGGTACTCTTCTAGTACCTTAGTCCAGTAGCCTTTATCAAGGAACATAGTCTATGGATAAAGAAATGTTTTCAGGATTTCAACAACATCACATAGGGCTTGACATAAGGCAGCAGATATCCATGGTGATCCTGGTTCTCCAGCACTCCTGATCACTGATCCCATTTAAATGTAGTTATTTTAAGGTGTCTTGAATATCAGGTTGATATCTAGATGGAAATGATTCACATAAAAAAGTGTAAAGACAACCAAACATTTTTGAAACAGATTTAAATGTGGTAATAAACCATGTTAGGAAGTGGCCTGGGATGCACCACAGTCACATTATACAAGTGTAAATACATCCATCTTTCCAATATTTCACAGAAAAAAAAAAAAAAAAAAACTTACCAATAGTTGACACGTGCTCCAGGAATGCCAAAAATTATGCCATTAAAAATGTTAGCATGATTCAATGTGGCAAAGTGGCAAGATGCTGCAACCATCTTATTCAATTGCATAATAACATATAAAACAACAATCAGACTTCAGTCTACTGACCAGAGATGCATTTGACTACAAGTGTAAAGAATATTATTGGAATACAAGATATAGATAAAAGAATCATGAAATGATCAAATGTAAATAAGGTCAATGATAACTGTTCCCATTGATCCCTCAACTGTTCCTCTATAAATATGGCTTGTATCAGGTCTTTAAGCTTGGCATAATTGACTTTCTATTTAAAATATCTTGTTATGTGTAGCAATACACAACTCACTGCTGTGATAAAAAAAAAAAAGCCTCAAGTCTCTATACATCTACTCGCACTGTGCTCTATTTGTAACCGGAAAACCAGAACCAGACCTTATAGGGTGTAGCTTCTGCAGTGTGTATTCTATAACACACATAACATGGCATCATTTCTCACAGAATTGACCAAGATCTCAATCACAGTGGTGTTTAATCAAGAGACTCCTATTCTGTTAGTGGCTCCTAAATGAGCCACTGCATTGGCTCATTTACCTTTCAGTGTCATTAGCAGTATTTTATGAGGCTATTCAGTGTACTTATACTGAATGGTCCCACCCCACAGTACCTAAGCATAAGTTTGGTATTATGACCCACCACATCTGCTTCAATCAACAGGTGCAGGCTCTTTATCAATACCTAGAATAATGAAGACAACAACAGGGGGCAGAACGTTTGCCTGCAAAGCCTCCCAACTACTGAACAACCTTTCAATTAGTGTTCAGGACTCATACACTCATACACAATCTCAACCTTTAAGTCTAGGTTGAAAACGTATTTGTTTAGTCCTTTTGTTTTCTCTTAGGTAAAGCTACAGATCAGTTTTGTTGACAGTAGTATGGTGGGATGCTTTACGTCCCAGTGTGTCCTTATGTCTGTGTTACTGTCCAGCTTTCACTTTTAGTTACAGTGGGGGAAAAACATATTTGATCCCCTGCTGATTTTGTACGTTTGCCCACTGACAAAGAAATGATCAGTCTATGATTTTAATGGTAGGTGTATTTTAACAGTGAGAGACAGAATAACAGCAAAAAAATTCAGAAAAACGCATTTCAGAAAAGTTATAAATTGATTTGCATTTTCAGGAGGGAAATAAGTATTTGACCCCTTTGACTTAGTACTTGGTGACAAAACCCTTGTTGGCAATCACAGAGGTCAGACGTTTCTTGTAGTTGGCCACCAGGTTTGCACACATCTCAGGAGGGATTTTGTCCCACTCCTCTTTGCAGATCCTCTCCAAGTCATTAAGGTCTCGAGGCTGACGTTTGGCAACTCGAACCTTCAGCTCCCTCCACAGATTTTCTATGGGATTAAGGTCTGGAGACTGGCTAGATCACTGCGGGACCTTAATGTGGTTCTTCTTGAGCCACTCCTTTGTTGCCTTGACTATGTGTTTTGGGTCATTGTCATGCTGGAATACCCATCCACGACCCATTTTCAATGCCCTGGCTGAGGGAAGGAGGTTCTCACCCAAGATTTGATGGTACATGGCCCCGTCCATCGTCCCTTTGATGCGGTGCAGTTGTCCTGTCCCCTTAGCAGAAAAACACCCCCAAAGCATAATGTTTCCACCTCCACGTTTGACGGTGGGGATGGTATTCTTGGGGTCATAGGCAGCATTCCTCCTCCTCCAAATATGGCGAGTTGAGTTGATGCCAAAGAGCTCGATTTTGGTCTCATCTGACCACAACACTTTCATCCAGTTCTCCTCTGAATCATTCAGGCAAACTTCAGAAGGGCCTGTACATGTGCTTTCTTGAGCAGGGGGACCTTCACGGTGTAGTGTGTTACCAACTGTTTTCTTGGTGACTATGGTCCCAGCTGCCTTGAGATCATTAACAAGATCCTCCCGTGTAGTTCTGGGCTGATTCCTCACCGTTCTCATGATCATTGAAACTCCACGAGGTGAGATCTTGCATGGAGCCCCAGACCGAGGGAGACTGACAGTTATTTTGTGTTTCTTCCATTTGCGAATAATCGCACCAACTGTTGTCACCTTCTCACCAAGCTGCTTGGCGATGGTCTTGTAGCCCATTCCAGCCTTGTGTAGATCTACAATCTTGTCCCTGACATCCTTAGACAGCTCTTTGGTCTTGGCCATGGTGGAGAGTTTGGAATCTGATTGATTGATTGCTTCTGTGGACAGGTGTCTTTTTACAGGTAACAAACTGAGATTAGGAGCACTCCCTTTAAGCTCGTTACCTGTGTAAAAGACACCTGGGAGCCAGAAATCTTGCTGATTGATAGGGAATCAAATACTTATTTCCCTCATTAAAATGCAAATCAATTCATAACTTTTTTGAAATGTTTTTTTCTGGATTTTTTTTGTTGTTAGTCTGTCTCTCACTGTTAAAATACACCTACCATTAAAATTATAGACTGATCATTTCTTTGTCAGTGGGCAAACATACAAAATCAGCAGGGGATCAAATACTTTTTTCCCCCCACTGTATGCCATCATTGCTAGACCTGCTGGAGTCCCCTCTTGCACTTTGATCATCATGTACACCTTTGTATACCTCTTTAGGTTAAGTGCAAATCTAATAATCGCTACACTATCTCTGTCAAACTATACATGGACTCCTGTTCCCTGATGTGCCATTACCAGATCCTGACACACTTCTACTGCTGTGGCTCCTTTAGTCTGTAGTTAATTAAAGGGTTCATTTGCACCACATGGACTAGGAAAGTCAGAGTGAGTCTCACTCTATAACTAAATAAAGTTACTTAGAGCTAAGCTAGAACTTAGAGCTAAACTAGCCTGCCACAATGACTTGCTATCATTGGACAACCTTCACCTTGTGGCTAGACAACTTGTAATTTTTCAGAATCAGACCCCAAACCTCATGTAAAAAAAAAAACAAAAAAAAAAAAAACAGACCAACATCAGACATGAAAAACAGATGACCTTTGGGTCTGTCTCTGCATTGTCTGGCTACCTCATCTGTATCCCAATAGGGGAGCTTCCCTGTACACCATGAACATTGTACCCTAACGCTGTGGTGAGTCGTCCACATTCATTCATTGATGCATTATAGATCACTGAATGTGTGGATGCTTTATCCAAAATTCAGAAAGCTGAGTGTGGTTGGTATTTTATAGGAAAATATTCAACAAGGGGAAGGTTTGATGCCACTTTGTGTTTTATTCCTTACTTATCACAATTTTCAAGGCTCACTATCTATCATACACATGTTAAAATATTTAAAATACAATACTCCAGAAATTACAATAAAAACATGATTCATTATATTATATACTGTAATTCAGTGGGATGCCACTTGTATGTATATAAGGAGGCAGTGAGAGAAGCCTCACACCGAAACTACATAGGGGTTCAAAATAATCCATTTAGTTAGAGATAATATTCCATTCCAAGTAGCAATTATTGTCCATTCTCCTATTTTATATTTGCCACTATGCCTATCCCCAGCAATACTAAAAAACATTCTGAAACTCATTGCGGCTGCAAGACAGGTCCAACACAGGGCTGATACACCTGGCAGCAGAACAAGGTGCTCACATCTAGCAGCTGAGTTGGAAACACAACACAATACCTGCTTCTGTTTCCTCTAAACCACCTTCTTTAGCCTTCTTTATTTGTCAAAAAAGGCCAGAATCATTCCAAGCTTCTCACATCTATACCAGAGACTGAGCAACTAGGCACAACACAGGACTAGAAGATGCTTAATGCTTATTTCCCAGCTGAGATTGCTTCAATAAAACCTCTGGCCAGACCTTGTACTGTGATCCTCATGGACATCATAGATTATAGCTTATAGTGCCCTAAAAAGATGCAGTGGATGACACCTGTGGGAGCAAGAGGCTTACATAGGCTAAGCTTGCAGCAGATGCCATACAACGTGGCTGGAGTGTCAGGATTCATACAGTGGAGGTAGGCTGCAGAGGATTTTTGAGTATCACAAATCCATTGTCAAGCCGTCAAACACTGTCCAAAGTCTCTGGGAAAAGCAGCTAGTGGCTCTAGAGGTGGGACCCCTCCCCTCCCAGGCATCAAAGGGAATGAACGTGGTCTCACTGTTGAACTCTCAGGAGTTGTAGTGGGGTCATTAGTGAAACAGTGGAAGGAGGGTGGAGGAGGGGGAAAAAAAGATGGTAGCAACTTGATAACCCTGAAGATGCCATCACCATCCCTCCAGAAGTTTTAAAGCAGCAATTCTCAGGTGCATGCAAACATTACAGGGATTATAAGAATTAGTCGTATATAACAAAGTTTTGCCTATGATATACATAAATGTATCTGCACTTGTAAAAATTACAGGGGCATATTGGATATACATAACAATATTGGCATTGTAATCATGCTTTGTAGTCATTTTATGTTTCATGATCTCAGTCTCAAACATCAAGGATTAAATATTGTTTCTCATAAGAAGATATGTACCAAAAATGAAAAAAATAAAATAAAATAAAATAAACAAGCTTGAAGAAGCATAGAAAATGGAGAACAGTTTGGTTTAATTAGTAATTCTACCAAAAATTTGCATTGCATTTCAATGTATTACTGTATCTACCTAATTTTACAGTGATTGGATGTCTGTTTTCAAATGTAAATTTGCTTTTAAAAAACTGTTTAATACAAAGAAAATCATTATTAGAAAACTTATTAAAATATAAGGAGCCATTATAACGTTTGTAGACTTTAAAAGTCCAGCACTATAATTTGATTTTATTTGTGTCTGATGTTACCATCAGCATGGAAAGATGAAAGTTATTTTCACCCAGGAGAGGTTTGTGGTCACAATTCTCTTACAAATAAAGCTCCAAAATAATACATCAGTTCCAGCATATAGGACAATGGATAATGAGACGATTAAAGTGTGAATTAAAGGCAAAAAAAAAAAAAAAGGTTTACTATGGATACTATGAATTAAAACCATTTCAGTATTGTTTTACATTGGCGACATGGTTTTAAACAATCATTGAAGGAAACACAGGAGCGATGATGATGATGATTATTTGTGGAGGTAGGCATCTAGCCACAGCTCACCAGACTTCTTCAAAGACCTGAAGTGGACATGAATAAAATCTCAGTGTTAGAAGGACCTGAAATGCCAAACATGTATCTGATTTCATATAATCTCAAACAAATGTGAAACTAATTTTACCATTATTTTTGTGTTTCCTAAGAAACTTTAGAATATTTTAGAGTGTGTATTAAATCAGTGTGCATATAAAAATAAACTGCAGTGGTAAATGAACTACCTGACAATGTCACACCAGGATTGCCACAGGCCTTTGACCTGATACTTAATTCCATACTTCTCACAAAGTTCTCGTACCAGAGGGGATGCACGGTTATAGTTATGGCGAGGCATCATGGGAAAGAGACTGGTGGAAGGTAAAAAGAACAGAGATCATATAAGAGCACCATACACAAGCATGTTCATTTACCTATAAAACATAAACCCCAAAATAATACTAGTCCACTTACTGGTGCTCAATCTGGAAGTTGAGATGGCCGCTGAACCAGTCATTGAATGCTGAATGCTCAATATTACAAGTAGCTTTCAACTAAACAAAAAGACACAAAAGCACATATTTAAATCCTAAAGAAAAAAAAAATGCTTCAGAATACTTCTCTAGTGCACATACCCAAATAAAAAATTTGTCATTTAAAAGAGTGCAGACAATAATATACTGCATACCTGGGGAAAGTACTTAGCTTGTCTTTAACAAAAAGAAAACATACAATAGGACTGTAATAGTGGTATTATACTATATTATACTATAATACTGGTACTAATACTGTAAGATATTGTAACCTTTAGGACATCCTGATCGAGTTCATGAAGTAATGGTACAGGATATTAGAGAATATAAGACAAAGAGAGAGAGAGAGAGAGAGAGAGAGAGAGAGAGAGAGAGAGAGAGAGAGAGAGAGAGAGAGAGAGAGAGAGCAAACCAAAAAGCCCCAAGAACAAAATGTTGAAGTGAAATCAACAAACAGGTTACTGGCAAATGATCCACGGAAATCGAGGTGCTGCAAAGTGTAACGGAGCCCCATGCTTACAGCATCTTCTACAGACCTGTTGGCTCTGTAAGCAAACTGCAGATGACCCAACAAAGGGTTTATAATACATTTGAGGTAGGCAAGCACAAATCTCAAATCTCTTCATGACTACTGGTCTGTCATTCAGTCATTCAGGTTTGTAATACTTGACTTTCTGACATTCTGGACAATGGTAGCACTTATGAGGCAAGCAAGGACAGTGCAAAGGGCTAAAAACTGGTTGGAAAAAAATCTGTGAACATCAGTGCTAACTGATCAGCACAGTGCGTAAGAGTGGCAAGAGATATTGAGTCTTCTGGAGAGACTTCCTGGTCATCAGAGGCTATGGAGGTATACCATTGCAGGTAAGGATGAATGGCTGATGGGACTGAGGAGTAAATGGCGAGGGGTAAGATGTTTCTGTAGCACAACTATTGATAACTCTAAGAATATGTAAAATAACTGCAAATTGAACTCTGTAGATCAATTTAAAAATCAATATATTTATATATCTAATTTTAAAAATCTGTTTTAAATTGCCCTCAGTCATCATTGATGCTTTGGGGCTATTTTTGGCTGGAGGTGTAGATAATTCTTGGTGTATATACGTACAAAAACACAAATCTTTGCTTGTTTTCATAAGTAGCTTCAAGTTGACTATATTTACTTGATTCAGAAATGCATGGGGCTTATTCTAGTTTCAGAGTACAGTTCTGCAAAACTGTGAGTTGCCCATTGATTAGGAGCTTGTGATCCTAGATGCTGAGCCAAAAATGTACCTGCATGCTGAGCCAGTCGTCATGTTTTTCATAGTCAATGTCCATGGGAATGTGGTTCATCTGGGTCACCCACACAAACCAGTGACTCTCTAGAAACCTGGAGATCACACCGGTAACAGAAAGTACAATACATTTTTGTTTTCTGTCATGTATATGATTGTGATACACTGAATACTAATATGGTGTCTAAAATAAGGGGTACGTAGAAGTCTGATGAAGTCTTACCTTACAATAGTCACAAGCACAAAAGATCCCAGAACTCCATAATAGGGAACATAACACGCGAGGTAACGTGCATAGTAGGACAGATACCATGCAAAATCCTCGAGAAAAAAAGAAAAATAATATTAAAACATAGGTCTCTATATAAGCAAGAGGTAGTTCTACTGTATGTATAGACATAATGCTGATTGCATAATGCATAGTAAAAGGCGTTGTCATGGCAACTTACCACCCAATCCCGTTGCAAATACATAGTTTGCAAAATGTGGAGGTTAAAGTACAGTGGTATGAGCAGGGGAGGGCCAACTGGGTAAGAGAGAAAGAGAGTAGCAAGGTGTGGGTAGGGGGTGGTTGAAATGATAAACATAAAGCTACTGCATTATTCAGAACAATCTATGCATTTATACTGGTCTAAACAAAATAGCAATGAATGACATACTCAAAAAGAAGTACTGGTGCTGATGGTTATAGGGCATGTGCTTCAACTTTTTAATCCCATACTGTAACGAAGAAGGATGAGAAGAAATATAGACAAATATATATAAAAAAAAAAAATTATGTTTAAATATGAAATGTAAAATCTGTGAAGGTGTTACGGCGAATTAATTACTGTACAGACATATCTGTCATTGGTAAGAACTCATTTGGTTTACCTCAATAGGCAGGATGTTTCCCAGGACCAGTATGTTCAGCATCTTGATGTCAGGATCCTTAGTGACCACATTGGGCTTAGCATGGTGCTGAAAGTGGCGATGGTTCCACCAATTTCCAGAAGCCCCCTATATATTCACACAAAAAGTCATACATCTTGGATGTTTTAGACAGGTATGTTTTAATATACACCAATGAGTCAAAGCATTGTGAGCAATCACAGATGACGCGAATAACATTGATTATCTCATAACAGAGCATATAAAGGTCTGAAATATATTAGACAGTAAGTGAATGGTCAGTTCTCATAGTCAGTGTGAACACCAGAGCAACTGTGACAGGGGCCAGATCGTTATGGCCAGACAACTAGGTTGGAGCGTCTCAGAAAAGACTAGGCTTGTTGGATACTCCCAGTCAGCGGTGGTGAGGGCCTTTTGACAGTGGTGCGAGGGAGGCGGACAAACCAGAAACTTGCAACAGGTGCACACAAGGCTCACTGATGTGCAAGGGTGGCGAGGGTTGTCCTATCATGTCACAGAAATGTTTAACGATGGTTACAGAAGGAATGTGTCACAACACACAGTGCATCGCATCGTGGTGTGTATGGGGCTGCATAGCTGCAGACCTGGTCAGACTGCCCATGCTAAACCTTGTCCACTGTCGAAATCGCCTACAGTGGTTACATGGAGTCTGCACCTCACAACTGCTAGTGTCTTGGTGCCAGGTACCACAGGGCACCTTCAGAGGTCTTGTACAGTCCATGCCTAGGGAGGTCGGAGTTGTTTTGGCAGGACCAGCAGCATATTAGGCAGATAATGATAAATGGTTTGACTCATCGGAGTATATCTATATGGTAAATAGTAGTTATATGCATCCTGATCTGGTACCTTCAGGTGTCCAATGATAAATTTGTGCATTATGTGATCCCAGGTGGAATTTTTAAAGACTGACAGGTGGCCAAAGTCATGCTGAAGCCAGCCAGCCTGAGCCTGCATGGCAAAGGAGAGAAAGCACACATCAACATATGGTCTCAATACAACGTATTGTTATTTTTCTCCCCCAATTTGGTCACCTGCCAATTTTCTTCCACTAGTCAGCCACACTCATTCATATGACAGCTACCAACCAGGGTTTTGGAAAAATAACATTTTATTAATGGCTTACTCATTAATTAATGTTCATTTTTCTCCAGGTGTATGTGTTGCCTACTAACTGTTTTAATGATTTAGATATTTTGGTGCTTTTTGACTGACATCATTATTATACACAAACACACTATGCTTTGGTTATATGGGGGACCAGGCTGGCTGCAAAAGGGGATAGTTGTAACACTTTTTAAATTTCTACAATCAGAAACAAGCCATCAGTCACATAATATATATAATATATGTAATAGCACATAATAGCACATGCTCTGTTTAGTCCATATTGCATATGTGAGGAAGCAGCACCCTGTAGCAAACACAGCCAGATTTATAAGGGGGAAAAAATATTATGACTTTACAATGTTTTTTTTTTTTTTTTTAACTTCAATTACTGTTGTGATAGCATTGTCTCACTGTCATTAAATTAATCAAATTTAAATAATGTTTATTATGTATCTATGTAAATATCTTTCATGCAAGTTGTACACACCAGTGTTGCTGCTGTTAGCCACAAGGTAAGATTGTTCATGGCTATTATTAATTGTAACAATATTTGAGAAAATTTTACAACCTAAAAAAAATCCAAGCCTCTCCAACTTAAAAATTCTCTAGTGACCCACACTTAATTAGTTTCATTTAATTTTTAGTTGGCTTAATTAAAGTGCTTATGTGAACTGCTTATTTTAAGTTGTGGTGACAACCCTATAACACTGGATGAAATAAATAGCTGTGTGAATTAAATGTATTATATTTACCATATGTTGTATTAGCTACTGTAATTTTGTTTAGTTCACCTAACTATTACACCATTATCAGAAAGGTGACTGAGCTATAAATTTTACACTGTGCCAATTAAAAGCACATTATATAGCATATAATGAATAATGCATTGCTCCCTTACTTTCAGTAACTACTTTAACCACACACACACCCACACCCACACACACACACACACACACACACACACACACACACGTTATTAATGCTAAATGTAACATTCATAATGTTACATTTAACCCTGGGATATGTTACAAGTAACCCATAGTATGGGGTAGAGATAACAGCTAGAACATTTAATAGCAGACACATGCAGCTACTTTATATTACATTTCAAATGCTTGTAGTTTAAAGCGCTCTGAGACAGAAATGTAACATAAATAAATAAATGTTACAGCCATCCCCGGTTTCCCCTATGTACTAGAACATGTTCACCATGACTACCTGGTGACTATGTTAAAAATGAAGCCATCCTACCTGTGAAGTGGCCAGTATGACAGTTATTACAACTGTAATAATCCAGCCATTGCCAAATGTCGAAAGGAGTGCTAAAGACAGGGCCTCCAAGAGCAGAATATGTCCAAGATATAGGAGAAAAAACAGCGGACGGGTGCGGAACAAGCCCTGTGCCTCCAGCTGCTTACGCAAGGCGCGGAAATCTTCCACTAAAGCAGCCTGAAATAAATGAGACAAGAGACACACCAACAGGAATTGAGGAATGGAGAATGATTAATACAGTCTTAGTTATATATTCTTTATACTGTTTTTAATAAGTAATAGTATAATTAATAATTTTATATTACTGTGAAGTATGTCATATATACTATCCTAAGACCACGTAAGGTTATGTATGTGACTATAGTCCTACAAACGAGTGGAGGACCTCCAGGGCTCGTGGAATATGTGGAGTTTTCCCGTTCACTTGTTTCCATGCAGATTTCTAATTGAAAGAAAATCTGAAAATATTGTGGGTCGGTGTACTATTCTACTGCCTGTTTTTGTTAGTAGTGACTGAACTTCTACAGTCAGTATTGCCAATTGGCACCTCTGTGGGGGAAAACCCCAGTGTTTGGCGGGGTTCCATGGTCACAGTCACCAGGTGATGACGTTTACGGAAACAAGCAAGGAAGCCACCACAGTGGTCCAGGATGAAAGAACTTTGTTGATATCTAAGAAACCAAACAATGTGTGATGAGTGATAAAGTTATTCAGAAAAACACAAGATCATTAAATCCGGGTATATTTAAGTAAAATATCTCATTGTAACCTGTCTGATAGATGGGAATAACTATTGGTTAATCTCAAACTGCAGTGGAATAAAAGAATGTAACATGAACCTCAGTCAGGCCAACTGGGGCAAAATGTACTGCCACTAACAAGCAACAGGTGGCAGTAGATACAGAGGAATTTTTTTTGGCCCAAAGTAACCTCAGCCATAGTCACATGCATTTTAAACCGTAACAGCCAATCGCTTGCCATGTCTGAACCAAGACAAAAACCTCACCTCATACAATCACTGCCTTCATTATGTTCAGGCCAACCAGCTGGCCAGATACAGATTCTATGGCTTTACAGCTTTAGACAAACAGTTAAATTCCTCCTTTAGTATTTCGCAGTGCAAGCTGGCCTGCCTGTAAGGGCGAGCAAAGAAATGCTACTGATTCAGCTTTGTTTCTAAGATGTTCCAGCATGTGAATGTTATAGCACTTATTACAATCTGGCCAGTCTGTCCAAAATGTTGATAGGAGCCTATTTAGAACCTTTTTCTGCTTGTTAACCATTTATTTTTGTGAATGTATTGATTAAACAATCATGGTAAGTGGAAACATTCCTTTAAAATACATCTGTCTGGTGGAAATTTAAGTTCTCATTCGTCTGCATTTTATTATTTAAAAAAAAATTTCTTCCCAATTTGATAATTTGCCAATTCCCATCCACTAGCCAGCTCACCCCATTATATGACAGCCACCAACCAGGGAGGGTAAAAGTTAACGAAGGTTAACGCATGCTTACTCTGTGAAACAGAGGGCTATCAGGTCTGTTGTGTATACATGAGAACACAGATGCTTGCAATTGGCTAGTATTTTATTTTATGTTTACTAATTTACTACTTATACTGTACTTCATTCTTTACTGTTATCAGTGCTATTTCCATCAAAGTCAGTAGGTTGTCTTTATGTCTGGCAATCTATATCTATTAAACTGTGAAAAACACATTATAACAAACATTTTTTTCTTTCTTCATAGGTGATCTAAATAACTCTCTCAGAATCACTGACATCTTGTAATGCAGAGGTTCAGAGTGAGGATTTGTGCTCATTCAGCTAAAAGAGCATTAGTGAGGTCAGGCACTGATGTTAGGTGAGGAGGCCTGGTGCGCAGTTTCCGTTCCAGTTCATCCCAAAGGTGTTCAGTGGGGTTGAAGTCAGGGCTCTGTACAGGCCACTTGAGTTCTTCCACTCCAACCTTGGCAAACCATGGACCTTTTGCTTTTGCACAGGCACACTGCCATAATGGAACAAGTTTGGGCCCCTTAGTTCCAGTAAAGAGAAATTGTAATGCTACAGCATACTGTACAAAGACATTCTATACAATTTTATGCTTCCAACTTTGTGGCAACAGTTTGTGGAAGAACCACATATGGGAGTGATGGTCGGGTGTCCACATACTTTTGGCCATATAGTGTTATTATTTTTATCAGCTTTATTAAAATGATTAATGGTGATTATTGATAGACTTTGCATCATGTGACTGTCTTTTGTGCCATGTCAACTGAATTGTCAAATATAAATTGATTTGAAACAAATGGATACCAGATATCATTAAGCACAAAAAGTAAAGTGCTACATTCCCCCTCAGTTGATGCCCATTTCCATATAATAATTGTAATGTAATTTAAACACATTTGTGTGGTGTGTAGTTGCAGCCATACGTTTTTGCCATGGTCTTGACTGGGCTCTGAGGGCGCCAACTCTCCCAGCAGCAGCGGCTTCATGTACTTCCGCACGAATCGCTGATCCGGATGGAAGGCAATGAACGCATCCTGCAGAAAGCTGCACTTTCACTCAGGTGTCCACAGAGTGCAACAATATTGATCTTTTTACTAAATACTACTGTGTGCCTATCAATATCTCCAATGATTTAGTAAAACATGTTTTAATGGCCAAACAGATTTAACAGTGTTAATTAAACAGTGAGGATTTTGCTGTGTGATCTGGGGCTGAAAGGGTCAACAGCATGGTAATTTAAAGTATTGCATATATTGTGTACAAAGTTAATTTAAAACATTATCCAAACAAATATCTGATGAGATGCCTAGTTACCGTTGCATCCTCTCCAGCATAGTGCCCTAGAATTCTCCGTCCTCCAGGATGCCTTTTCGTCCACTCGGTCACATTGTACACTTTTCTCTCGATCACCAGCCACTGATCACCCCTGCGATTGTGTTTCTGCACTTCCTCCCAGGTGTACTGCGTGCATGAACCGCTCTCTGCTGACCCCAGCTGCTCACCTCGGTGTCCTCCACCGCCCATGTCTCTGTTAGCAATCAGTCAACAGTGCTTGGTCAGGAAAGTGCAAAAGCACTGAAGTTAGGCACCATCCCCCCAAACAAACAGACAGACAGACAGACAGACAGATAGATAGATAGATAGAAAGAAAGAAAGAAAGAAAGAAAGAAAGAAAGAAAGAAAGAAAGAAAGAAAGAAAGAAAGAAAGAAAGAAAGAATATAAACCGGTTCATCCCTCCATTGCAGTGTTCTTTGCTGTTGGTGTAGGGGTACCGGATTTAAAGCTAAACCCAATGTATTAAAATTCAACCTGGTTATAAAGCCTTTTCATATCAGCTAATCAATCTCTGGTTACACACAACACCTGGCTTGAAAATTGGCATGCATACAAACCTGGCTCCTGCAGAATAATAAAATATAATTAGGAAATATTGTTATAATAATAATAATAATAATAATAATAATAATAATAATAATAATAATAATAATACCTGTTATTTTTAGGCACCTTTCAAGGCACTCAAGGACACCTTACAGTATAAAAACACATGTATAAAATACAAAACAATACAAAACCACAAACATACAATGCAAATCAAACATAAAGATCAAGGAATACGATCAGTAAACACTATTCTAAACAGATTAGTTTTAATCTGAGTTTAAAACTGGGAAATAGAATCCAACTGGTGGACATACAATGGTAAACAGTTCCATCATTTTGGCTCTGCACAACTAAACGCCCTGGCACCAAAATAATTAAGAACAAGTATTTCAAATGCAGTTGATATCATTTCCTCATTTTTTGAACACATACACCACCACCCATATAAACAAAAGGCACAGTGAGACTGCTGGCCAGGATTGCTGGAAAGATTAGGAGAAATACACCCATAACAACAACAACAACAACAACAACAACAAAACTCCTGCATGGTTTTCCATGATTTAAAATACATTCCTAATATTTACGCATTTTATTAGGAAACCAATAAAAAATGTTTATCAACTGATGACTGGTTTATAGAGCTGTCTGGACATGCTGTTATGCAGTCTGCTCATATAAATACACAAAATAATATTTACTGGTTTATATCTCAGAAGTTGCTTTCCACTGAAAACCGTTATAACCGCTAAAATCCCTATTTCATACAATAGGGAGCAATGCACCTGTTCTGAGGAGTCTGAGAAAGACTCGTTGGTTGTGGTTAGTTTGTAATACAGTCGAGATCAATAAATAAATACATTTTAATTCGTATCCTGTACATCCTTGAAAAAAGATACAACAGAAGAATAACGGCTTACTACAAATGCAGTAAACGCATTCAGAGCTGTACTCACTCGTTAGGGTATTACTTCTTTGCACGTAGTCGTGATGTGCATGTATCTGTGCTCAGTCCTCAGTGATAAGTGTATGTATTACCAGTGTTATCCCCCGGTGCGCCGCTGCTCTTTCATATCGGCTCTCATCACTGCTCCTCTCCTGAGTTCCAAACACATCGTTCGAGCGCTTCTGCTCCAATCCGCGCGCGCGCCCTGCAACATTCTGACCAATCAGCGCGGAGCTCTGCTTCCTGATTCTGCCGAGTTTATTTCTCTATCTCTCTTTCTCTCTCTCTCTCTCTCACACACACACTTAGTATGAGCGTGAGAAAGTGTGTCCGTTACATAAAATAAGATATTGAGTATTCATGCTTTCATGATTTGTTTTCTCCTTCGAATTCAGTGTCCCAAGAGAATCCTTTCACATTATAGAAAACTGAAGTATTTATGCATGTATGTATGTGTGATGTACAGTGAGGTGCAAAATTCTACATTATCAAGTCAGTACAAAAAAACATTTTAGATTCCCAAACATTAGTTTTCTAGCACAAAATTACATGTTACAGAAAAATGTTTGTCACGTAAGAGACACTTTTCAGACAAAAAACGCAATGAAGGCTGCTGGGTTTTTCTGCAAAAATAAGAAGTGCAAAAATCAAAGTCTCCAGAAGAAACTGTGTCTGGTTCTGCAAGATGCTCAATAAAACTTACCAACTAATTTCCTTATAAAACTGCACTAATTGTACCGGAGACTACTATTTTTATTTTTATTTTTATTTTTTTGTCACAGCAAATATTGACTTTGTTTCATTTACTACTGTTTACTGCTCTTTATGGTGTGTGTGTGTGTGTGTGTGTGTGTGTGTGTGTGTGCGTCTATATATATATATATATATATATATATATATATATATATATATATATATATATATATATATATATATATATATATTAAATGTAAAAACATTTCATTTCATTATTTTGAAGGCATCTTTGCTCTACAGCATTTCTTTGCATGTGCCTAAAACTTTTGCACAGTACTGCATGTATGTTTTTATTTACAAATAGCACACTCAAGCAAAATGTGAATAAAAAGATGCCATAGCTTGCTATAAAACAGGTTATTCTTCACATTCGCATGAAACATTTGCACATTTATATCACCAACTCATGTTTCTCACACTTCCGTTTTTATTGTTTTAATACTGGAAGTAAGCTTTGGAGGAGAACTTTACTTCAGCTACGACAGCAACAATGGCCAAAGGAGAAAAACGCTTTGTAAGAAGTGTTATAGTGAGTATAGTAAACTGAAGTGGAATTAAAGAAACAGCTTGAAATATAAGCTAAAGTAGAGTTTAAGAGGCAAACAAAAAAACAACAACTGCAATTGCAGTGAGTAAAAATGGTTCGCTATCAGAACAATGCTAATCTGACAGACCCTCAAGAAAACCAGCTGAGTTCGTCTGGCACTTCGTTCAGTCTTCGTCGATTGCTAGCATCTAGCTCTGACTACTACCTTACGGTCGAGTACATTTGACACAGGACAAACAAAAACGCTCATCATGCTCACTGCGAGTGTTAACTTACCTCTCAATTAACTACAAATACAGCTAATGCTAGCAAACGGATGCTCTCTCTGATATAGGTTTTACTGTATCTGTTTCACTCATCCATAAGTTTATCATTTTGTAAATCTATTCATGGAAATCAACAGAAATGTGGTTAATTTGAAGTAATACATAAATGCACATATCTATAGCTACTCATCATCAATGCTAGCATGGATGTCAAAAATTTAATGCTAGCATGCATTGACAAAGATGAAGTAAAAAACAAAAAAACAAAAAACATCTTCCCATTGCGACAAAAGTGCTTCAATCGGCTGTAAGGCTTGGTGGAAATCATTTTAGCTTGCATCTGCATTCTTTTGTGAAAAGGGCCCATTACAGTGTTATCAGTTGTACTAGCTGCCCCTTGCAATTATCTTCAAGTACTTTATTGCGAGGTATGATATCTAAATGATATGGATAAAATTATAAGGTCTGAACAAGGCTTGGATTATTACAGTGTAAGAATCAATAAATATAATGCTGATGTTCTAAAGTACACACCCTTTCTTCAGTGGATAATCTCTTGGATATTGTAGATTTATAGCATCGAAGAACTTCTGCTGTAATTATCATCAAAGTTGGGATGCTCTGTAAAATGTAAATAAAAACAGAATGCAATGATTTGCAAAATCTCATAAACCCATATGTTATTCACAATAGAACATAGAAAACACATCAAATGTTTAAACAGAGGAAATGTACCATTTTAAGAAAAAAATGGTCGCAACATGTCTCAAAAAAGTTGGGACGGGGCAACAAAAGGCTGGAAAAGTAAGTGTTACTAAAAAGGAACAGCTGGAGGTTAATTGGCAACATGTCAGTAACATGATGGGTATAAAAAGAGTATCTTAGGGAGGCAGAGTCTTTCAGAAGTAAAGATGGGCAGAGGTTCACCAATCTGCGAAAAATTTGAATATCTCATCATCTACAGTACATAATATCATCAAAAGATTCAGAGAATCTGGAGAAATCTCTGTGCGCAAGGGACAAGGGTGAAAATCAATATTGCATGCCCATGATCTTCGGGCCCTCAGGAGGCACTGCATTAAAAACAGGCATGATTCTGTAAAGGAAATCACTGCATGGGCTCAGAAACATCTCCAGAACTCATTGTCTGTGAACACAAGTCACCATGCCATCCACAAATGCAGGACAAAGCTCTATCATATGTGAACATGATCTAGAAATGCCACCGTCTTCTCTGGGCCAAAGCATGTAAAATGGACTGAGGCAAAGTGGAAAACTGTTCTGTGGTCAGACGAATCGAAAATTGAAATTCTTTTTGGAAACCATGGATGCAGCATCTTCTAAACTAAAGAGGACTAAAGAGGAGAGGGAGCTCTCAGTTCAAAAGCCTGCATCTCTGATGGTATGGGGGTGCATTAGTGCCTATGGAATGGGCAGCTTGCACAATTGGAAAGCCACCATCAATGCTGAAAGGTATATACAGGTTTTAGAGCAACATATGATTCCATCCAGATTCCATCCCATCTTTACTTCTGAGAGACTCTGCCTCTCTAAGATACTCTTTTTATACCCAATCATGTTACTGACCTGTTGCCAATTAACCTAATTAGTTGCAAAATGTTCCTCCAGCTGTTTCTTTTAGTAACACTTACTTTTGCAGCCTTTTGTTGCCCCCGTCCCAAATTTTTTGAGACGTGCTGTGGCCATCAAATTCAAAATTACCTTATTTTTTCCTTAAAATGGTACATTTCCTCAGTTTAAGCATTTGATATGTTTTCTATGTTCTGTTGTGAATAACATATGGGTTTATGAGATTTGCAAATCATTGCACTCTTTTTGGAATTGGGGTTGTACAATATGCGTATACTGAACATACTGAACACACTTACTACTGCCTTTACTGTTCTACAACTGTATGCTGTAATGATTAATTATTCTACTATCCAGTGTCACACAGAATAAGATGGGTTCCCTTTTGAGTTTTGGGTCCCTCTCAAGGTTTCTTCCTCTCAGGGAGTTTTTTTTCTTGCCACTGTCACCTCAGTTGTTCAGCAGGGATATTAATCATCATCCAGATATCTGATCAGTTTTCTCCAAAGACATATGCCAGAGACTGATTGACATCTCTAAATTGTCTGTAGTGTGTGAGATTGTGCCCTGTGATGCTCTACCTTTCACTCGTCATTTCAGCTGTGTGAGCTTTGCCTTTTATGGAGTTTTGTGGGTGTCACCAAATGCAAATCAGCTGTGCTGTGCACACACCTGGTAATTTAAGGGTGATTGGCATTCTTACGCAACATACACACGCAAGTACAAAGAAAATCAGGATTTCTGAAACCTTTAATGTTTAGTTGTTTAGTAACATTTACACACAGCTTTCCTCATTGATGGATAAATGAGGCCCATTGTCTGTTGTTAAAAGCAAATACAAATAAAACTGAAATGAACTGAAATGAAATGGCAAGGACAAGTTGACAAGGGCATGTTAAAAAAAAGAAGTATTGAAATAGAGTCCTGGTGTCCTTCTGTGAATACCAATACATAGTTGTGCTTTATATATGCAGACGAAAATATAAAACAATCAATAGCAGAAATCTCCAGCTGTGGTCTCATCTCTCGCTTAGTACATGAAAGCAATACCACAGCAATAATCACAGTAGATCTTCTTTCTAAAACCTATTGTGTCATGCCACTCCCAGGTCTTTCACTCGCGTCCCATTTACCATGCATTTACTTTTCCATAATGGCTTTATCCTGATCAGGTTTGCAGTGAAACACACACACACACACACACACACACACACACACACACACACACACACATACACACATACTCCACAATTATTTACAACATATGGTATAAAGGAAAAATAACCCTAATTTTTAAATATACTTTTCCAGCATAGTGATCAATTGATTTTGTCTTCACCCACTAAAATTATTACAACATATTATTACATTAAAATATGACATTATATTATATAAGGTTTCATAAAAAAATAATAAAAAAGCAATCCGGTAATCTTCCAGTAATTTATATTATGGCCTTGTAATGATTATACAAACCAAATTTGAATAAAGCAAAACTGATTGGTGCCTGGTTGGTTTTTTGTTGGTTCAGCTGGATGGTATGAGAGTGACACTGATGTGACGTTAGCAGTAAACACTGCCTACTGTTTTGATCTGTATTGACCATCTCTCAGAACCGATTTTATATAGCATTATCCACAATGGCACTTGCCATGACTAACTCTTTTGTTACCATCCAACCATAGGCCATCAAGATTAGGCCATCAAGATTGAACAGTAATGCTTTGACATTATCTCTATCCATTTACTTATGTAACTTTACAATTAATTATTAAATATTCACATTTTTGCTCAGATTTGCACTTTAAGATACAGTAGTGCATATTGAAAATCTCCCAATTAACTACTTACTTTCCCACAGATAAGTAATACATGAACGATCCAGCTTGCACTTGTCATCATTTCATTTGTAGATTTACTATAGAATGTAAACGTTAATGACAAAATAAAGTCAATGAAATAGAAGAAGCTGCATCACTTCAAAATGAATAAAATGGGTAAAGTGTCATTGGTACAAGGTCTGCACATGAGCATACACCATGGCAGAGAGGATAACTGTGTGCACGACCTCGTTAGGTACTAACAGTTCAGGTCACAAGCTGCTCTTTGTACTGCTTGACTTCCACAAGCTGCACGGACATCCCAGGAAATATTTACTGGTTATAGCACTTGGTGATTAAAAAAACAAACAAACACAAAAAAAAACAAAACACTCTGTTTTGTTTAAATTTTAAGAAATTGCTGGCGTTGTTAGAGATCAAAACTTGTACATTTCAATTGATTCCCAGATAGCAGGGAACGTTCTGTCAACTATGGCTAACATGACCTACAAGTTCTATTAATGTTTTAAATAAAACATTTTATTCTAATGTTCAAAGAATGTTTTAAGGATGTTTTCTCATTTCAAATAATGCTCCTATAAGGTTAAATGATAACGAAGATATAACGTTTGAACTGCAACATTCAGAGTATGTCTTGAGGATGTTGTCAAGGCCACAGATTATGTTACATGGCAACAAAGAAAGAGCATTCTCACCGCAACATTAATAAAATGTTTTGAGGATGTTATTGAGGCCTGAGATGATGGAATGTTTTTTACAAAACGTTCCTGCAATGTGATGTTTTAACAAAGGTAGAACATTTTGGCTGCTACATTTTGAGGATGTTTTGGGGACGTTGTTGAGGTAACAGATTGTAGAATGTTATTTTATAAAACATTTGTGCAATGTTCCATTGCACAAAGGAAGAACATTATCATACATTAACAACATTCATAAAATGTTTTGAGGATGTCGTTGATGTTGGAAATCTTAATTTTGTAATGGTGGTACACTCTGGCCTACACTATCTGTTGCAAATTAGCTGTTCCAAGAGACAGTTTACAAAATAAAATAGGAATAGTTCTCTCAAAATGCATAATTATGTAGTTGTCTCACCCTATAGTCTGTGGGCCAGTACTGATTGCACCTCTTCTGTGGCTGGTAACTTCATAATGAACCTTACTTCCTGAAGTCAAGCAGCACAAGTTAAGTGTGTACTGGCCCATGCAAGAGAAGCATACTCTTACTTGTCACTCTTTATAACTCACATGGGTTCTCATACCACTGCTATGTGGATGATGCTCAACTCATCCTCTCCTTCCCTCCCTTAGATACTTATGTTTCTGCTCAGATCTCAGCATGTCTGGCAGACATCTCATCATGGATGGCAGCTCATCAGCTGACACTTTATCCCAGCAAAACTGAACTGCTTTTCATCCCAGGTGATTCATCACCATGTCAGGATCTTGTGATCTCCCTGGACAACTCGCTGATCCCACCTTCGGTTACTGCACTCAACCTTGGGGTAACCATGGACAATAAACTGTCCTTTTCCTCTCACATTGCTAATCTGACATGCTCATGTCAATTTCTCCTTTACGACATCAGAAGGATTCGTCCATTTCTATCCACACAGGCCACTCAGGTACTGGTTCAGTCTATTGTCATTTCTAGACTGCACTACTGCAACTCACTCCTGCCAGTTCTGCCTCTGAGAGCCATCTGACATTTGCAACTGATCCAGAATGCAGCTTCTTGACTTGTTTACAACCTTCTTAAGTTCTCCCACACCACCCCATTGCTACGCTCCCTCCACCGGCTTCCTGTAGCTGCCCTCATCAGATATAAAACACTGATGCTTGCCTACAACTCACAACTTCACTACTCACAACTTCTAATGTGTGTGCACTAACTTGGATGGGTTAAATGCAGAGGACAAATTCCAAGTATGGGTTACCATACATTGGCCTTCATGGGGCAGTGGTAGCTCAATGGTTAAGAAGTTGGGCTACTGATCGGAAGGTCATGAGTTCAAATCCCAGCACCGCCAAGCTGCCACTGTTAGGCACTTTAGCAAGGCCCTTAACCCTCAACTGCTCCCTGGGTGCCACAGCAAAAATGGCTGCCCACTCTGGGTGTGTTCATGGTTTGTAGTGTGTGTGTTCACCACTCACAATTCCTAATGTGTGTGCATTAACTTGGATGGGTTAAATGCAGAGGACAAATTCTGAGTATGGGTTACCATATATTGGCCTTCACATCTCACGTTCACTACAAAACCAGCAACCACCTACCTCAAATCACTACCACAGTGAACTTCCCCTAGAAGTCTGAACAGCTGAGTCACTGGCAGTCTTCAAACGATGTCTAAAGACCTACCTCTTAAATTTGCATTTTAAAAAAATTGTTTTTCTTACTATATTACCTCCCAACAGAGTTTTAAGACTGATGGTATTCTTAGTCCGTGACCTAGTGAACCAGTATCGGGATGTATTTATTGATAGAGACTTCAAAGCACTTCTGTAAGTCACTCTGGATAAGGGTGTCTGCCAAATGCCACAAATATAAATAAATGTAAATGTAAACTTTATCCTCTGCTGGACTGGCCGCTTAAAAAAAAACATTTGGGGGCATAAATTAAGAGTATACTCACTTCTCCAGGCACTACACACTGAGTATATGTAGGTTCACTTGGAGGTGAGGAGGAGGGGGCAGAAATAATGTGTCTGTGACAAATGATTACAAATAATGCCCTTTATCAATATTATTATTATTGCACTATAAAATGAGAGTTGTGTTTGTATGTGTAGGCTTATTCAGGTATGTGTCCTTTGCAAATTCACCATACATACTGTGTGTGGAGATTGTCATGGAATCTTCTTCAGCAAAAATAAAAACTTCTGAGTCTCAAGGTTTTTGATGGCAAAAAGAGATTAGACTTTTATTACCATAGTAACAAGAGCTGAGATCATCTGATGAGTACAATCAGTGTTCATGCTTTTATACAATACTAAAACAACGATCTCATTAGGCTGGGTTTTCCCATGTTTTCTTCTGATCACATTTCTGACGACTCGGCACAATTATGTTTCTTTCTTCATATCTTATCTCTAATGGGGGAGTAAGTTCAGTCAGCTTATTTTTTAAGAAGTTCTTATTTTACCGATCTACATCATGGATTTCAACAATACATCTTAAGAACTCATTAACATCAAACTGGTAAAAAAAATTTAAAAAAAGATAAGACTTAAAAGGACAGAGTACAAACTCAGTGTAGCCTAGAAGAAAAAGATACATTTGTAACTGAAGAATGGGCGCTTCTGCAGTTTGAACAATGGCCCACTCATAAAGCTTTGCAATAATAGTGGATACATGCTAAGAAATGACATATAACAAACTAGCGAACTAGAAAGAAAAAGATACAAACTGTGAGTGAGAAATGTGTGCTCAGTAATTTCCCACAAGCTGGAGTTACATCAGCTTGTCCTGGTTTCTTTGATTAATATACATGAATACTCTCTTATATCTTATACATTGATTATATATGATCACTCTCTCTTCATGATTGAAATACATTTCAGACATTATTAGGCCTTTGATGGATTAAAACATTTCTTATCACTATTTTAACTTTTGACCTGGACCTGATGGATTACATGATAATCATATTTAAATCATAGTCTGATCAAAGAAATTCTTCTATGAGATCTGCTCTTTGCACGGGATATTTTTAAGGAATGGGGCCAGAGGGTCAAGGGGGAACAAGGGAGGGCAGGAATACAGGGGTAAATCTCTCAAGGCTACAACATGGTACTGCGTTGGTACTGCATAGGTGCTACGAAGAGCTCTGTGGACTCACGTCATGTAGCTGTCCGCTGCCACTTGGGGCCAGTGTCAAAAATATGTGAAACAGCCAGAAATGTTGGCTACTCTTGTTCTTATCTGTGCTGTTGTTAGTCTTTCTGCTTTGCCCCTGCTGCGGGAAAGTCTGGACAAAGAACTTCTATGTAGTGGTTTAAAATAATGAATCGACGCCGGACAGCATTACTAATAAGGAAAAAGGTTGCTATGCCCAAAGAGCTTGGCCTATTGTGGGTCTGTCAGTAATCTAGGCAGGTGACCCACTTATGAATTGTTCAGTCAGTAATGAATAAAGTATAAATAAGTGATGTGCGCACACACACACACACACACACACACACACACACACACACACACAAAAACAAAATTATTGATGTATAAATGACCAGGTCACACTGCAATTTTATGTAGGCTAATATATTTAAGCGATTATTGATAGTAGAAGTATATTGTAAGGAGACAGAACTTATTTGTTGTATGGGTAAATGTGTGATTTGCCAGGGGCGATTGGTCTATATAGCCCTCTGGTGTATATAACCCTGCCTCTGCTAATTTATCCCCGGTGGGGATAAAATTTATCCCCTGACCAACAGTGATTAATGCTACTTCACCAATAGACCATATAAAATACCTAAAATGAAAATATTTTTAAATATAACTAAGTAAAACGCTGCAATATTCAGCTCTATGCACGTGTGCTGCACTCAATCGCTCACGGCCCAAGCGGACGCTCCACTCATGTACCGCTCGCACTCACTGGTAAAACAAAGATCGCTCAAATCCTGCTCTGACATAAAATTTCTCTGTAGTATACTTGTTTCTGTTTGTAATAATTGAATAAATGCCTCAATTACAGTAGTAGAGATAATAATTATGATGTTTTGGCGGCTGCGGCTCAGGTGGTAGAGCAAGTTGTCCACTAATCGTAGGGCTGGTGGTTCAATTCCCGGCCCACATGACTCCATATGCCGAAGTGTCCTTGGGCAAGACACTGAACCTCAAGTTGCTCCTGATGGCAGGCAGGCGCCTTGCATGGTAGCTCTGCTGCCATTGGTGTGTGAGTGTGTGCGTGAATGGGTGGATGAGACACAGTGCAAAGCGCTTTGTGAACCGCAAAGGTTAAAAGGCGTTATATAAGTGCAGACCATTTATTTGTGGCTGACATTCAGGTACAGGCTTTGCCTTTTATTAATTTTATTAATTTATTTAAATGTACTAAATTTAATTCATTAACTTAACCAGGGGCATTAGATGGACTGTTAATCATCCAGGGCTGAGTCCAGATTCTTTAACAGCTGCAAGTAATAGCCTAACGGGCTTCATAGTCTATGTAGGCCCACTGTGGTTCGTGATTTATTTTCATGAATAAAAACGTTTCAAAAACAAACCCCCGCTCTGATTTTTTTCACAAATCGCACCCTGGGTAAATGATTCTACAATGAGCTGTATGAAAAGTAAAGACTGATAATTCATGTTTGTGATAATAAAAAGTGACAATAATAGGAAATTCCCTATTTTTGTTTCACTGGCGGATCAAGGGGTGGGACTAGAGGGGCACTGGTCCAAGCTGAAATCTGATTCGTCCCTGAAGTGCCCATGTCCTGTCACTCATCACTGATCTACATCAGAGCACTCCATTGGTGGAGTCGGTTCATTTTAGATTTAGTTAGGTCAAACCGTGCGTTTTTATCATCCTTGTCAGTTTAAGCTCCAATGGTAAGTACCTATTCAACACTTTAACTAACGTCTCAAAGGAATTTAGTGTTGCTGTCACTTAACTTCTCTTTGTCTAACGTTAGGAAGATAACTACAACAACACACTAGTTAGTTTATTAGCTGGTTACCTAGGCTAAGCAGTGTTGGATGGTAGCTAGCTAACTGGCTAATTAGTTAGGTTTAACACATTAGTTCACAGTTGCACAGTTCAGGGAAGTAAAATATAGCAGCTGACCAAGGGCGTAGGCTTGATTTTGACATTGGTGGGGACATAAAAGAAGTCTGCAGAGATAACACCCCAACAACCGCTCTTGTAAAAGGGATTCTTAATCTCAACAAGACTTTTCCTGGTTAAATAAAGATTGAATAACATTAAAAAAAAAAAAATATATATATATATATATATATATATATATATATATATATATATATATATATATATATATATATATATATACTTTAATTGTTTGATCAAAATTATTGCTAGGGACGTTTCAGTAGTTGCTAGATATTTGTGGGGACATGTCCCTAGTGTCCCTACTAAATTCGACGCCCCTGCGGCTGACACATAAAACCTATAATGTTTGGTCATGCCACACAGCCACAGTCATAAAACTAATCCCGTGTAAGTGGCAGTTGGGAAGTGCACAGAGACTTCGACCTGGAGCTCTGACTTGAATGAAATGCAGCAAAGTGCTAATGTTAATCAGTGAAGCTCATTTTTAAAATGAGTGTTTTTGTTTTAACTCCAGAGTTTGGCCGAGATATTCTGTGGTTTCTGGTCCAAGCTGAAATCTGCCAATCAGATGCCTCCCTGATGGTATTGCATGATGGATAAGTATCTGCCTGTACTTCTCAGCATTGAGGAGACCATTAACTCTGACCAAATCCCCAACTCCATTTGCAGAAATACAGCCCCAAACTTGCAAGGAACCTCCACCATGCTTCACTGTTGCCTGCAGACACTCATTTGTGTACCGCTCTCCAGCCCTTTGCCAAACAAACTGCCTTCTGCTACAGCCAAATATGTAAAATTTTGACTCATCAGTCCAGAGCACCTGCTCCCATTTTTGTGCAGCCCAGTTCCTGTGTTTTCATGCATAGTTGAGTCGAGTGGCCTTGTTTCCAAGTCGGAAGTATGGCTTTTTGGCTGCAAGTGAAGGCCACTTCTGACCAGACTTCTCCAGACAGTAGATGGGTGCACCAGGGTCCCACTGGTTTCTGCCAGGTCTAAGCTGATGGCACTGTTGGACATCTTCCGATGGAGAAGAGAAGTAAGACTGATGTGTCTTTCATCTGCTGCAGTAAGTTTCCTTGGCCGACCACTGTGTCTACGGTCTTCAACGTTGACCGTTTCTTTGTGCTTCTTCAAAAGAGCTTGGACAGCACATCTGGAAACCCTTGTCTGCCTTGAAATGTCTGCCTGGGACTTGCTGATGCAGTATAACTACTTTCTGTCTTGTTGCTGTGCTCAGTCTTGCCATGGGGTATGACTTTTGACAGTAAACTATCTTCAGCAACCTCACCTTGTTAGCTGGGTCTGGCTGTTCCTCACCCAGGTTTATTCCTCCTACACAGCTGTTTCAGTTACTGATTGTGTTTCAACCTACATATTGAATTGATGATCATCAGCACCTGTTTGGTATAATTGTTTAATTATACACCTGACTATATGCCTACAAAATCCCTGACTTTGTGCAAGTGTCCCTAGAAGAATTCATGCTGTTTTGATGACAAAGGTTGGTCACACCAAATATTGATTTGATGTAGATTTTTCTTCTGTTCACTCACTTTGCATTTTGTTAATAGATATATATAAACTATTAACATGTCTATTTTTGAAAGCATTCTTACTTTACAGCATTTTTCACACCTGCCTTAAGCTTTTGAACAGTACTATATATATATATATATATATATATATATATATATAATTTCAGGTGCATCTCAAAAAATTTGAATATTGTGAAAAAGTTTGTTTTTTCCTGTAATTTAATTCAAAAAGTAGAACTTTCATATATTTCAGATTCATTACACATAAATTGAAATATTTCAAGCCTTTTTTTGTTTTAATCTTGATGATTATGGCTTACAGCTCATGAAAATGAGATACTGGAAAAATCCAATATCTCAAAAATATTAGAATAAAGAATTTATAATACAGCAATGTCGACCTGAGAAGACTCTAATCAGCTAATTAACTCAAAACACCTTTTTACTCAAAACACCATTGCTCATTGGTGCCCTCTTTTCAGATGAAAGTAAATTTTGCATTTCATTTGAAAATCAAGGTCCCAGAGTCTGGAGGAAGAGTGGAGAGGCACAGAATCCAAGTTTCTTGAAGTCCAGTGTGAAGTTTCCACAGTCAGTGATGATTTGGGGTGCCATGTCATCTGCTGGTGTTGGTCCACTGTGTTTTCTCAAGTCGAGAGTCAATGCAGAGCATTAGAGCACTTCATGCTTCCATCTGTTGACAAGCTTTATGGACATGCTGATTTCCTTTTCCAGCAGGACTTGGCACCTGCCCACAGTGCCAAAACTACTAGTAACTGGTTTGCTGACCATGGTATTACTGTGCTTGATTGGCCAGCCAACTCGCCTGACCTGAATTTTGTCAAGAGGAAGATGAGAGACACCAGACCCAACAATACAGACGAGCTGAAGGCTGCTATCAAAGCAACCTGGGCTTCCATAACACCTCAGCAGTGCCACAGGCTGATTGCCTCCATGCCACGCCGCATTGATGCAGTAATTCATGCAAAAGGAGCCCCGACCGAGTATTGAGTGCATAAATGAACATACTTTTCAGATGGTCAACATTTCTGTATTATACATTCTTTATTCTAATATTTTGAGATACTGGATTTTTGATTTCCATGAGCTGTAAGCTGTTATCATCAAGATTAAAACAAAAAAGGCTTGACATATTTCATTTTATGTGTAATGAATCTAGAATATATGAAAGTTCCACTTTTTGAATTAAATTACAGTAAAAAATGAACTTTCAACTTTTTTGAGATGTGTCTGTGTCTGTGTGTCTGTGTGTCTGTGTGTGTGTGTGTGTGTGTGTGTGTGTGTGTGTGTGTGTGTACATTATTCTTAATGGGAAAAAAAGAAAATATTTAAGTTGTGATTGTAAAAGTTTACTCCAAATCTAGAAAGTGCTTGAACATACGGGGTTTAAGGAACAGTTAAGAAGGTATATTGTGTCAAAGCACTAGAGCCAGCAGCAAAAAAATGGTAAAATGTTTGTATAATTGAATAAGGAAGCGATTTTCTATGTTTTCACATTATTTAAAACTAACACCGGTGGAAGAGGTACTCCGATTCTTTACTTAAGTAAAAAATATTGGATTATTATTTCTATTGTCCTGATGCCCGTTGGTATCCTTGCAAGACTGTGTGAATGGCGTAAATTCTGTTTATAGATTTCTGGTTACCATTTACATCGCACCCCTGTCTTATTGTATTTTTGTTTAAAGTGTATTTATTGTATGTACAGTGTAAACTTTGGAACTGGTTCATTTGTGTAAATTCAGTTATTATTGTGTCTTGTGGACTATATGTAAACATCTGTTATGTGAAATAGCTTATTCAGGGCAGTACTGAATAAACAAAATGCAATTTTAATGATTCCTCTTATTTTTTTATTATTATTAACATTTTGCAGATTCTGCAAGTGGTATGTAAATTTGTGAGCACAACTGTACTTGCAGTAAATGTACATAGTTGCATTCTCTCTCTGTCTAAAATTAATTAACATTCTGCTTACATACTCCTTTACAGTCACTAATATACAGTGCTGTGAAAAAGTATTTGCTTTTTTTTTTGTTTGTTTTTTGCTGATTTCTTCTGTTTTGTGTATATCTCATACTAAACTGTTTCAGAAATTAAAACCGAGTTATTTATTGTTGCAAAAAAGTTATCCAATACCAACTTGGTCTGTGTGAAAATGTATAATTACTAATTATAATATATATATAACATATGAAACTGCATTCATAATGGGGTTCAGCTGGGCTATGAGCAACTAGGCCTGATTACTGCAAACCCTGTTCATGAAGCATGGAGTTAGATAAAAGGTCTTATCCAGTAACACACTATGCCAAAGTTGAAAGAAATTTCAGAAATGATCTGGGAAGGGTTACAAAGCTATTTCAAAGGTTCAGGGACGCCAAAGAAACACAGTGAGAGCCATTATCTCCAAATGGAAAAACTCGACACAGTAGTGAACCGTCCCAGAAGTGGCCGACCTTCCAAAATTCCTCCACGAGCACAGCACGTACCCTATCCTGGAAGTCACAAAAGAGTCCAGGACAACATCAAAGGACCTACAGGCCTCTCTTGCATCAATAAAGGTCAGTGTTCATGACTCCACTATCAGAAAGACACTGGGCAAAAATGGCATCCAATGGAAGGGGCGAGGCGAAAACCACTGCTAACCCAGACGAACATTAAAGCTCATCTGAATTTTGCCAAAACACACCTTGATGATCCTCAAACCTTTTGCCAGAATGTTCTGTGGACTGATGAGTTGAAAGTGGAACTGTTTGGAAGACAGGGGTCCCATTACATCTGCTAAAGGTGGCACAACCAGATTTTAAGTGTAAGGGGCCAAATAGTTTTCTACATTGGTGATAGGTGTTGGATAACTTTTTTTGCTTCCATTAAAATTTAAATAAATAAAAACTGTATTGTGTGTTTGCTCAGGTTGCCTTTGTTTTATGTTTGACAGCCCACACCAAGCCCAGTGTGGGCATACTATGGGGGCGTAAGCACATTCTTGATCATTGCCATGCAAGTGTTCAAAGTGTACACCAACTAGTTGCCATTTTCAGCTACCAGTGGTACCGTTATCCTATCTTTTAGGAGAACATTTTAACAACAAAAAGAAAACTTCCCGAAGAAAACTTTGTCCACCCTAACATTCTTAAAATGTTCCAATCTACCATTTAGGAGAACATTCTGGGAACAAAAATAAATCTTCCTGCTGAAAACTTTGTTCGAACATTATGCCCTAATTTATGTTGTTAAATGTTAAATGTTTAGTGATAACATATGTTTATGTTATTACTAAACATTTTTTAGAATTCTTATAAAGTGAGGCCAGTTTACACAAGCAATTGGATAATTATATTATACAAGCTATACAAGTTTTTATAATACTCCAAAAAATAACACTCAAAAATTCAGAATTGTGATATATTTTAGTACTTCCTCTGCATAAAACTGCAGACAATCTGAAAAATAAATCCATTGGTAAATCTTGCAAATAAATAAAAAAAAAAATAAATAAATTGCAAAGCAAATAAAAATAAATTAGTTTATTTATGTCCTCAAACAGCTTCCACTTGGATGAGTTTGTTGAATTGACCACCAGCAGAGGGAGTGCACTCCCCACCAGTTAATAAACAAGTTAGTCCATTAGTCTTGTCCAAGCCTGACTTCTATCAGTGGGTCAGGTATGTTTAATCAGTAAGCATGGCAAAAACCTTCTACTTTCACAGAAGGAGTTCATTTGACTGATATGGAACATGGCTAACAACAGAGAACTTATCAGTTCACATGAATCGTGGCAGCTATTTAATTTAAGTTACCTATAATTGGGCTTCAGACCAGCAGCTGTTACCCTACAATATTAATTCTACTCAGCAGTATATCTGGCACTTTATAACTGATAGTAGTTCACACCATCAGTTACCATGAACTTTAATTTCTGATGCTTCTTCAAGGTTCCACAAAAAACCCTAGATTCATATTTAAGTGGAATTGCCCTAATACAAGCATACTAAACATATTGTATGTGTTCTTTCAGCTTATAAAGACATGTTTCAGATAAGACTACACTCTAAATGAGTAGGGTCTTTATTTCAACGCTTCTTGAACGAAGACATTTATTTTATAATGTCAAAAAATAATTATGAACGGCAACAACAGTTGCACTTTTGACACTTGAAGTGAACTTCTACTTTGTTTATTCGTGTCAGATCAACTCAGTCAGTGAACTCTAATTCACAACACACACCGAGGCCTACAAACATGGACGTGTTCCAACAGGGATACATACATCAGGCCATCCACTTCCCCACATCCGCCAGGTTCTTCCTTGTGGAGCCCAAATTTTCACAAAGCTGGATCTCCGCAGTGCATACAACCTGGTGCACATCAAAGAGGGGGGCGAGTGGAAAAACGGTGTTTAGCACCACCCCTGGCCACATTGAATACTGCGTGATGCCATATGGACTCTCCTGCGCCCCCTCGCTGTTGTAGCACTTGATCAGTGACATCTTATGGGATACGCTGGGGAAATCCTTCTAAGCCCTTCATTGTGGAGGTCGATGCTTCTGAGTCAGGGGTGGGAGCCGGTTGTCTCAGCAGTCCAGAGAAAAGCTTAATCTAAGAAAAAAGCTTAATCCCACTGCATTCTTTTACTGTAAACTATCCCTGGCCGAGCAAAACAATGACATTGGGAACCGGGAGCTGCTGGCCATCAAATTAGCCCTGGAGGATTGGCGGCACTGGCTGGAGGGGGCCGCTCACCCATTTACTATTTACACAGATCATAAAAACCTGGAGTACTTCAAGTCGGCCAAACGCCTGAACCCACGCCACACCTGCTGGTCCCCTTTCTTCGCCCGGTTCCATTTCACTTTGTCACATCGCCCCGGCTCTAAAAACACCAAGGCAGATGCCCCGTATTCATGCCACTAAGCCACATGAGAGCAGTGAGGAGCGCATTCTACGCTCTTCCTGCTTTGTGGGCACCATCACCTGGGAACTGAACCGGGCAATCGCTCGCACCTTTGGCAGATGATTCCTCATTCATGGCCCCCAAACAGGCTCTTTACTAGGCCCCCAAACAGGCTCAGTACTAGCCCAGCTAAGAACCAAGCTCACCAAGCTAAGCTAAGCCTGTGAACAAAGCAGTGTGCCTGTTTCTGACTTTGAATTTGCTTGCTGTTTTGGATTTGCTTGCCTGTCTCCCATTAAAGAGAAATTCACTGTACTTGCATCCATCTCAGCATCTCCATCATGACAATTCCACAACTGAAAGACATTGCAGTGTTTGTCTCAAGTTCAAGTTCAACAATGGTTTGTTGACACAAATGTTAGATTACATTATTGCCAAAGCAGCAACATAAATTTAGCCTATTTTGCCTAATTTTTTGTGCTTTGGTTCGTGCTTTCCAAAAGGTGGTGTATTTCTCTTTTTGGTTCTTGATAGTTTGGTTGGGGTTCATTTTAGTGGCTAAAATGAACAGTAGTAGTCATGGGGCCCTTTGATGTTTGTAATAATATCAGAGTTTAAACCAGTGAACTGTGAGTGTGTGTGCGTGTCTCTCTCTCTCTCTCTCTCTCTCTCTCTCTCACACACACACACACACTCCAGCTAAGACAGACGTAGTAGGCGGATACGAACCCATCAGCTCCCACAGTAGTGGAAACACGCACCCCGTCTCGCTGCTTTACTCCGGAGTCGACTTGTTTTTTTTTTAACCTTTACACTGTAAACTGACTTAGAAGTTTTGCCGAAGAGCAAATTCTGGACAAATTCAAACAAAAGCAGGACGACGACGATTCGGCGTTTCCATGCGGATTCCTTTCACCTGATTAACGGAGGTCATTGACCAGGTTTCCGTGATACTAACGCGGAGTTCACAGTCTTGTCCAGCCGGGAAAAGAAGAGTCTAGTGCCTCAGGATCCGCCACCGCGTCCCCTGTGGCGTCTGGATCCTCTCAGCACCGCACGCGCACACGGGAAGGTATTTGTGTGAACGACTGAGAGCTAACCAAAAGTTTGTGGCTTAGATGCAGTTGATATCTCAGAGTTATGGGACAAACGGCTTTTCTAACAAGGCTGAATTTCTTTGCTCAATGCCATAACGGATTACACCTGTGTCAGGATTACACTTTTTAATTACACTGACAATATTAATGATTACACCTCCAATAATTACTCCTATTGCTATTACTACAGGTATTATTACTACTACTACTATTACTACTACTACTATTACTACTACTACTATTATTACTACTACTATTACTACTACTACTACTACTATCTGTTCTAGAATTATGAAATAGTTTTTTTTAGTGCTTAGTATGGGAGAGGGTATTTGTGAGAGGGTATTTGTTGATGTCCGGCCTTGCTGTGCTGCATCAGAGTTCAGGTAGCTCACAGCCAACACACCATGCAACCCCGCATAGCATATCTCTGTGCCAGGGAAAGCCTGCTGAGTGAAGCTCACAGACAGAGGACAAAACAGCCAGAGAGACTTCTACATACACACCCAGCCCATCCTGAAGCACACACGCCATCTGACATACTCCAACTGGCAGACACGTACATACATACAGAGTGACCCACAAAGGAGGGCATGGGAAACTCCTCTCAGAAAGAGGGGGAGGAGGAAAAGGGAAAAGAAAAAGAAAAAGAGGATGACAGTGAGGCGGAAGTGGAGGAAGAGGAAATGGCAAAAGTGAAAGAAGAGGAGGTGGAACAAAAGCTGCCTGCATGTTTTAACGAGCTAATCTCTAGTGGAGATCCAGTGCTGGACCTGAGCCATTTTCGTCTCCGATACCTCCCTAAGGAAGTTGTCGGCCTGGAACATTTGGAGAAACTGTATGTATGTGGAAATCGGCTTCGCAGTCTGCCTGATGGCATTGCTAAGCTGCACGGCCTGCGGACTCTTGCGCTTGACATAAACAAACTGGATGACGTCCCGCCGAGTTTGTGCCAGTTGGCCAACCTCACTCGCCTCTACCTTGGCAGCAATCGGCTGATGGACCTGCCACCAGATTTCAGAAACCTGCAGAGCCTACGTTGTCTCTGGGTGGACAGTAACTACTTTCAGCACTTCCCCAAGCAGCTATATGAGCTCCCTCACCTGCGCTCGCTGCAGATCGGTGACAACAAACTTAAAACGCTGCCGTCAGACATGTGGCGCATGGAAGCGCTGCGCAGCCTTTGGCTCTATGGCAACCGATTCACTGAGTTCCCACCTGTTCTCCTGAAGATGGAGCAGCTGGAGCTTCTGGATTTAGACCGAAACCGTATCTCAGAGTTCCCTAGTCTGCTGCAGTTCCCAGCCCTTCGACTCTTTTCCTATGACCACAATCCTGTGAAGGGGCCGCCACGTTTTGGACAGGATGTTATGATTGTTGGGGAAGGAGCAGCAGATGCCATGGAGCAAAGGGAGATGAAAAAGGAAGAGAAGCAGCGAGCTCAAAGAGAGGCAGAGGCGGCAGCTGCAGCGGCAGCCGCAGCAGCTAACCCAACCATCCATGGAATACTAAAGAAACTCAGAATGAGCAAGACGTTGACAACAAGTAATGCAATAACCGCTGATGAGGATGTGACATTACAGGGCAAACAAGAAGAGGTGGTGTCTGAAAGACAAAAGGCATTTTATACTGGGGAGCTTGAATATGAGGGTGAGGGCTATGATGGTTATGGAAGGGCAAAGTTGGAGTATGAGCAAGCTGAGATAGGCTATGAGTATGAAAGGGAGGGACCTGAGCAAGGTAGATGAATGTAATGATTGATTCCTCTCCTTTAACCACAACAAGCTTAATTTGGATTGCACTAACTCGATTAAATGAATACTCTAGAATTTTTCAACATAATATCCATTTACCACATCTGCACTATATATGCAAATTCCACACAATTCCCTGTACTGAGAAAAGAGCAGAGAACCCAAAGTCGAAACTCACTCATAGTAGAGGTTTAAGTATAGTTGCTGAATTCTCTTAGTAAACCTTTAAAATATTGAATTTTTGATTGACTTTTTTTTCAATTTACCTAATGCAAATTCAAAACTTAATTTTCTATACTTAGACTTGTGCATAGACATATTGGAGGGAAGGGGCTCAAGAGAAAAAAGAGGCCCATGGGAAGCCCACCAAAATCTGTTAAGATCACTATAGAGTAATGCACAATATACATTGTTTACCATTTTGAGATATTATAAATATTGATAAATCTCTAGATCAGCAGTCATGAACTGAATTAGGGGGTTTGTCTGGAATTATTTTATGATGATTGTGTGATCATTTAACACGCACTTCCATTCACTAAAAATGATCCAGTGACATAAACCTGCTTGCCAGACTGTATTTCGCCTTTCAATGCACACTATTTTTTAAATATTTTATATGAATATTTGCTTCTTAGTCCCCAAACCTCAAAACAAAACCACGCATTATTATCATTGAGACCTCCAATGTAGGCAAAAAACCTACATAAAAATAAAATATATAAAACCTACATAAAAATAAAATATATACAAAATACATTTTATTCTGTTGCTATAGAATCACTAGACGTGGTGTGATTAATAAGATTCATCGTTTATCTTACACAACATCATACTTTGAATATAGTCCTACATTCGTAAACTGTTCTGCATGGCATTGAAGTTATCTTTTAATTTGCTAGCGTTCTTACATGCATAGCCAAATGTCCAGCTTGATTTATTTAAACGGATCATATTCACAAGACAATCATAAATGATTGAAATTCTCAGTGTTACCTTGAACAGTGTGTTAACAATGTTACCTGCTCTCATTGGCTATTGTTTCCAGCCTTTTCCAATCTGTAGTCGCTGAAGCAAATGCAAGCCGATACTGTCATAGGCAGCATGTAAAAACAATAAATCCAACAAAGATTGTAGAAGAATTGTTCAGCTATGCTGGTGGTATTGAGTCCACAGTGTCAAGTGCAATCCAAGCAAAATCTGTGCTTTGGGAGCCACCCGAAAGCCATAAAAATGATTATTATTATTATTGTAAAGTCTGAGACAAGAGCAGAGGCTCAAGCCACCCATAGGGTCTATGTGTGCACATACCTGGTTAAACTTCTTATGTAGTTTTATACAATCCTCAATCGCTGGAGCAGCACAGTAACAAATAATTCATGTAATTTAAACTTTCTCTAAGGCTTTCTGTATCCATGTGCAATCAAAGCAACATGACTATGTTAGCAACAGATGACAGATAATCTTCCCTGTCTGAAATTCATCCTGTCTGAAATGATGAATTGTACAGATTTTGTACAGAGCTTCATTTCCAAAATAATTTGAGTGAAGAATTCTACAAAAAATTTGCTTTGCATAAAGGTTTACTAACCGAACTCAATAATTGCCATTAGACCACCATTATAAGTGAGTTTCAAGTAAACTGGGTTTCTGTTATCTCACTACAGGGACACATTTAAAAGTCTTTTTTTTCTGGTGATCATACAGGATGTGGTAAATAGAGATTAGGTTAAAAATTCCAGAGTTTGCTCCAACAAAGCTGCTGTGAGAAAAAGTGAAACAATTGCAATACAGGACTCTCACCTTTAGGTTTTGCACTTAATTTATTATCATCAAATAACCTGTGAAGAACAATGTACACAGTGCAGCTGTAATGGACTGAAACTTTAACAGCTTTATACATAATGAAGACCAACGGGTGTGTGTGTGTGTATGTGTGTGTTTGTGGTGTGTGCGTGCAAATGAGTAGGTGAACGAGAGAGGGTGTAATTCTACTCTAAACTGGGTGTACTGTATCTGGAATTGGATATTGCGATTGCCGTGATGTCTGTTGCTGAAACGAAATCTCTCATTAAATAATCATTGGGTTTGCGAAAATGTTTTTCAATCATTCATGTGCGTCTGGGAGAAAGATCTAGTATTTGAACAGACTTATAAAATATCCACAATGCACACCACCTGTGTAATTCAACCAAAGGCTCTAAACGTCAGTGAAATGTGCTGTTTTTGAAATGAGACATGGCAGCCAGAAGCAACAGAAGCTAGAAGCAGAATGCTAACATTGATAAACTTTGTCACAGCAGCCAGAGTCTCTCTGAGGATGACGTGTGAAAACATGTGACGAATGAGAGAGGGGGAAAGGATGGATGGGGATGGTTCTCCTTAAAAGGCCAGAGTAAGAAGCAAAGATGTTTAAACATTAGCATGAGACGGGAATGGAGCAATTAAATGAAACTTGAAGTGTAGAGGTCAGCTGTCATCAGGGGTGTCCTCTAATTCTCATTTTCTTCAGACTTCTTCATTCTTTCCTTCCAATGACCAGCATATTTCCCTCTTTATTTATTCCAGTCACACTCTCCAAGCCTCTTGTTCCCTTCTTGCCAAGTTATGCTCCTTTGAAACCCTTCCTCTAACTTCCTCCTGTTTAACTGGGTGGCAAAGTGGGGTGGGCTAGTGTGGGTTGAAAAGATATTACTTTCTGTTTCACTCTCCATAGCTAACATTAAGTTCAGTTTTTTCCATTCTGTGATGAAAAACTGCAAATCTTACTTAGTGTTCACTGTCACATAGACAAGGCTTCTTTCATTGGGAGGAATGAAGGAATATTTTTTTTGTCAATTTACAAAATAATTATGGTTTAAAACCAAAGAGAAGACAGAAGACAGATGATGTCTCACATTGTGCGACTATTTGCTTGCACTAAAGATTCAGATTACAGTAATATACTGTATGAGCAATGTGTGTGTGTAGACAAGCTTTTAGGGCGAAATGTATTGCTAATTTTGTAACTTTTTCTTGTTTTTATAAAACCTACAGTACTGTGCAGAGGTTTAAAAAAATAAATAAAATAAAAATACCGTAAAGAGCAGTAAACAGTAGTAAATGAAACAAAGTCAATATTTGGTGTGACAAAATAATAAAAATAAAAATAGTAGTCTCCGGTACAATTTGTGCAGTTTTATAAGTTATTTATATGGAGTTGGTCCCCCCTTTTGCTGCTATTAGAGCCTCCACTCTTCTGGGAAGGCTTTCTACTAAATTTTGGAGGGTGGCTGTTGGGATTTGTGTTCATTCAGCCACAAGAGTATTAGTGAGATCAGGCACTGATGTCAGGTGAGGAGGTCTGGTGTGCAGTCGGTGTTCAAATTCATCCCAAAAGGTGTCCAGTGGGGTTCCACTCCAACCTTGGCAAACCATGTCTTCATGGAGCTGGCTTTGCATTATCTTTCCTTATGCTCTGCTCATTTCATGTTCATGTAAACTGTAAACTCATATAGACATTTACACACCTTGTTTTCCTATTAGGGTTTCAGTTTCAACCCCTTTACTGGTTTAAAAAAAACAAACATATCCATTTTTTCTCACACCGACTGTGAGCTGTAGTGTGTGGTATGTCAGTATGTTTCCTGTCTTCATGATCATCAATGCTTTTATGGATATGAACATCCTAGTGTGTGCCTTAGAGTATTGTTCTAATATTAGATCATTCATACTAGCATACTAACAACTGAAAGATGCTAAGGATTGAATGGCTACGTCCACCTCTTTGATGTCTTTTTTTCCACTGACACATTCTGGCATAGACCTCTGGCTGTGTTAGACTGTTTTGGATGTAGGTTTGTGGAGTTGTTGCAGGCTCTGACATAAAGCAGACATGCACTGTGCTCAAAGCCTCTGTACTTCATCATGTTGAACACTAGTCTCTAGTTTATACTACCTTCATTCTCTGTGGGTCAGCTACATACCGTTCTAACACGACAGTGAATGAGCAACATATTCGAATGTACACCACTTAAAGCTTTGCTTTTCGCTACTATTATTTAACTGTCATGACAGAGAAGGAAGGTTAGATGAATTAATAAGAGGAGGGACTGGACTCTGAAACCCAAACAGTTGAAAGGAAGACTTATGGACTTAAGTTTTATGGACAAATATACGAGATTTTGAAAGTGTTCTTGTTTTATTATTTATTTTAGTCACCTCTTCCAGGGAAAACAGTAAAAAAAACAACAAATGTTGATGATTCATATTTGTGCAGGTTCATACAGTTAAACACGCTCTAGGACCATATACGGTATGTCCCACCCCCAGGGCCGTGTCTTGGTCAGTAAACGTGGCTCTTCGCTTTTTTCCCACACAATTTCCTTAGATTGAAAAAAAGAAGAAAAAAAACTTTTTTTTTGGAGTTTCGTTTTGTAGAGGGTGGAATTTGTACAAGGTCACAGCACAATTTTCAGAGATTTTGGAGGTTTCACCAACTGCTGGGATATTTTGCTTCATTAGACTGAGCCAGAACACAATTCTATCTTTCTATGCCACAGAGGCTTAAGTAAGTAAGTAAGTCTCTCGTTAACACTTTGCTGTCCTCCATATTTAGCTAGGTCACTAAATATGTTTAGATTTGCCGGATGTATGGCGTATTTCAAATGCTATTGGCTGCTTGTGTAAGTCAGTCAAGCACTTCGACCTGACGTGACTCTGACTTCCTGTTTCAGATGGAAATACGTCAACATATGGAGTCAAATCACAGCTAAGAAGCCATTTTATGGGGATTTTAAATTCTAGTTTATGGACATGTCTATTACTTGTAGCTATAACAGACTTAAGTTTCAAATTAAGAATTTTACAAACATTATGATTTGTGTTGCTGAAATCTGTAACACTTTGCCACACACACACACACACACACACACACTTCTATTGACATAATTTTGAATACAGCTAATTAATACTATGCCTCAATCTATCCTTAACCTTAACCTCTTAAGTGTGTGTGTGTGTGTGTGTGTGTGTGTGTGTGTGTGTGTGTGTGTGTGTGTGTGTGTGTGTGTGTGTGTGATTAATTACTTTCAAGAATATAAGGCAATAATAAAAGGATTGGTAAACATGAGTATTATTCAGATTGAAAACTTAAAAAAACAAAAAAAAAAAGCATTGAGGTTACCATAATGATGAAGAGAAATGTGAACATGGCAATATTACACATGAGTCAGTAGCTTTCCATTTATTGGATGGATGACTTAATATCCACAAAGATTAAACCTGTGAGGGAGAGACGAAGGAAGAGAGAAACTGTAAATTTATAGACTACAATTAAAAAATAGTTTTGAATCATATTTACTATTTTTTATTCACAAAAAAAGCTGTTTGTGTGTGTGTGTGTGTGTGTGTGTGTGTTAGGGGTTGCATGGACTAGTCGATTAGTTGACTAATACATTCACTAGTCCAGGGGTTTCAGCCAAATGGCCCCAAGCCTTGAGCAACCTACATTTTGTTTTCATTTCAAATTTATAACATAGGACTACTGTAATATTTTAACATTTTATTATGTCTGTAAAATACGTGTGTAATGTAACTTCGAAACAATGGATTTATATGATGTGTATTTCATACGAGGACTCTAATTCCAATCTTTTGAGCAGTACTGTACGAGTGGCATTCATACTTGTGTGTTTGTAGTATTTATACCTGTCTGTGTCTCGTCCGTTGTATCCACTGTCTCTGTGTTTGTGAATACCTCCTCTGTTCCAGCCTGGCTTAAGCATATCGAAACCTGCCTTGTCACAAAACCTGCACACAGACCATCAAGCACATATCCTTTTTTTAAACTATAAGTCTAATCATCTCGGTAATAGTCAGCACAAATGTTTATATATAATATCTATAAACACTGGAATAAACAGACAAGTTTTTTGTATTCATTTTAAAATGCTGAGGTCTTGACAGGGCACACACCATGCAGACATGCAGACTCACTTGGTGTGGTAGTGTGAGAGGAACTGCAGTGGGTCATACGGTGTGTCTGGCAGGGTCTTGAGGACGGGGGTGTTGAGGATGAAGCCTGAGCTTTCCTGAAAGAGAACAGAACTCACTGGCCTACTTCGCACACAGTGTCTATAACACATATATTTTACTGCATCATATCTCCACAGAGATCCGTTCAGCCTGCTCCGCTCTTTCATAGGCTCGTATCTGGCATCGCTACACTATATCTCAGTCACTGCTTACAGTGCAATTACAGTAGATTGGATTCAAGTGGATGACAAATCATGCCCAATTGAAAAGAAACCAGCTTTTGATGATGACTTTCAGCACTCTCACTAATTGTAAAAACTCAGTCTCTAACGCAATACTGCAGAGTTTAAGCTAAAGCCAGAGCACTGTAAGCATTCTTGGATAATTTACAATCTTAGTCCAAAAAACAGAAACATCTCTTGTCTAATTTATTTAAAGAGCGTCCAATAAAGACCATTTTCTGATGAAAATGGAAAGGTAAAAAAAGCCAAGGAAAATCAGTCAATATATTAAACCACTCTGTCTCTAGTCTCTATGTCTCTCTACTCCCCAGAAACATAAAACATCTTCCATGTGACTCAAAGCCTTTTAAGCCAAGCTGGGCCTGAGAGTCACCCATGAGAGACTCTGTATTACATCTCTGTCCAGTCAGCACTTAAAGCACTCCTTAAACTACAACAAAAACACAACGTGTTAAAAGTACTGTAAACACATACAGTCCCCTCCAAAACTATTGGAACAGCAAGGCCAATTCATTTATTTGTGCTATACACCAAAGATATTGGGGTTTGAGATCAAAAGATGGATATTAGATGAGAGTTTAGGATTTCAGCTTTTATTTCCCGGTATTTATATCTATCTGTGTTAAACAACATAAAACATAGAACCTTTTGTATCAAACCACAGAATATTTAGATGGACAAAAGTATAGGAACATAAATCCTGAAGTAAATAACACTTAATATTTGGTTGCATATACCTTGCTTTCAATAACTGCATCAATCCTGCGACTCACTGACATCACCCAATCGTTGTTTTTCTCTTTTGTGTTGCTTTTCCAGGCTTTTACCACAGCCTCTTTCAGTTGTTGTTTGTTTCGGGGGGCTTCTCCCTTCAGCCTCCTCTTCAGGAGGTGAAATGCTGCTCAACTGGGTTAAGGGATTGACTTGACCAGTCTAAAACCTTACACTTCTCCTGATAAAGTCCTTTGTTGTGTTGGCAGTGTGTTTTGGGTGATTGTCTTGCTACATAATAAAGTTCCTCTCAATCAGATTGGATGCATTTCTCTGTAAATTGGCAGACAAAATGTTCCTGTAAACTTCTGAATTCATTCTGCTTCTACCATCATGAGTTACATCATCAATAAAGATTAGTGAGCCTGTTCCAGAAGCAGCCAATACAAGCCACCATGTTTCACAGATGCACTTGTATGTTTTGGATCATACACAGATCCTTTCTTGCTCCACACTTTGACCTTTCCATCACTTTGTTAGACGTTAATCTTAGTTCCAGAACTTTTGTGGCTCATCTCTGTATTTCTTTGCGAATTACAATCTGGCTTTCCGGTGCTTACTGCTGATGAGGGGTTTGCATCTTCTGGTATGGCCTTTATGTTTCTGCTCTCAAAGTCTACTTCAAACGGTGGATTGTGATGCCTCCACCCCTGTCCTGTGGAGGTTGTTGGTGATGTCACTGACTGTTGTTTTTGGGTTTTTCTTCACAGCTCTCACAATGTTTGTCATGTTGTTGTTTTCCTTGACCGACCCATTCGGTGTCTGTTGCTCAGTACACCAGTGGTTTCTGTATTTTTCAGGACATTCCAAATTGTTGTATTGGCTACGCCCGATGTTTATGCAATGCCTCTGATTGATTTTCCCTCTTTTCTCAGCTTCAAAATGGTTTGCTTTTCTCCCATAGACAGCTCTCTGATCTTCATGTTGGCTTAAATCCTTTTTAACAACAAATGCAGTCTTCACAGGTGAAACTGAAGGCTAAAACCAAGAGTAGATGTTCAGAGCTATTTACTGTTTAAACAGTCAGTCTAACAAGTCTGGGTAACAAGTAACACCTGTCAGTCACATGTTCCGATATTTTTGCTCGCCTACAAATTTGTTGGTCTGACACAAAATTTACTGTGTTCTATGTTGTTCAACACATCTACATATAAATACCAAGAAATAAATTCTAAACTCTCTCCTCATTTTCATCTCAAACCCAAATGTCTTCAGTCTACAGCAAAAACAAATGGATTGGCCTTGCCATTCAAATATTTTCAGAGGGGACTGTATAAGCACATATAAAAAGTGCTATACCGTTCACCTGATTTGGATGTAAATACCCTGAAATTAAAGCGGAAAGCCTGCACTTTGATTTTCATTATTTAATAACTCCAATATACTGTGGTAGACAACTAAAAAACAAAACAATAATTTGTCAATGTCCAAATATTTATAGACCTGACTGTACATCAACCATGAACTACTTGAAGAACTACTTCAGATTAAGGTTTTGGAATCTAGACCCAGACTTGAATGTTAATGAGGATGTTAAACATGCAGTGCAATGTACATCAATCTAGAAGTGCTCTGCATGGACTAAAATTAAAGCAAGAATACAAATAATCTTAGCTGTAAGAAATGTTTTGAAGAAGTGGGATGGGGGGTTACTAAGTACTGACTGACAAAGCACCCACATTTACTGTTATTCATGAAATAAATACGAATTGTGCATTACAATTTGCAGATATACTCTATATTTGGTTTAAGTGTGCCCTTTGCTGATGTTGTGTTAATCTTTATATTGTTAATATTAATATTTAATATTCCATTAATTAATACTGCATTAATCTTTAAATGAGAAAAACAACACAACACATCATTTGACCAGGGGTGCCCAAATTTTTGCATATAACTGTAACAGAAGGAAAGCTCATTTTCAAATAATAGAATAAAAAAATCTCTAAACTCATCATATTGCAGCATAATGCGAGAAAGGAATATGACATGGTATCAGAAACACCCTTATTGCCCAGGTTTATCTAAACCTTCACACTCTTCATCTTTTTGCATGATGAAGTATATCTATAAGTGTGCATGATAAGAGTATGTATCATCTGGATCATCTTACCTCTACTGTCTAGTGGTTGTAATTTAAAGCGAATGGCCTTAGGGTATAATTTTGAAGAAGTTTTTCCACTGCCTAATAGAATAAAAAAGCCCTTTGAAACGTCTGGAAGATTATACATGCCTAGTCATCTTGACCTACAAACACTTGATATGATAATCTAGCCAGAGAGAGAGAGAGAGAGAGAGTAAGCAGGTTTAGTGACAATGCCAGTCAAACCTTCCGTCCAATAATTCTCTCAGCAAACAGCAGGCTCTTCTGTCTGTGGCCATGAGGACACACCGGTAGAGAATCCTGAGGACCAGAGTAACACCAATGTAACACCATTACATTGCCAACTAACCTTATTACCAACTCCTTAATGGAGTAAATGAGGATGAGTGTAGGAGTGAAATTTGACTTGGTGGGAAAGCAATGAGATGGGATGAGTGTAGGCGAGTGCTGCTCTCACAGGGCATGCCAACAGTTCCTGAGTGTCTCTGGTGAATGCAGTCTCTCGAGGAGCATGAGTGACCAGTTTGGGTAACACTTCATTGCCCTGATACAAAACACACATACACACCTGTACCTGCTATGTACTGTACTATAACAGGCTATCACAATTATTATATAGTATTTCATGTGTAAGCAATGAATGAGGGATACAGAGAGAAGACGATTCAAGAGAGAGAGAGAGACCTGAAGGACAAATGTAGGGCAGAAGTCCATCCTCGTCACGCTGCTTTGTGTCTGTCGATCAGAAACAGGTAAGCGAGGTAACATGACCGAGCATAACAGGAATTCAACTGCAAAATACGATGCATTCTAAAAGTAACTGAACAGTGAGGTTTTTGTACTGCAGTACATTTGATGTAACAGTGACTATGAAGTTAACATGCATGTTTAAGGATATTCAGGGATGAACCATATAGTATTCAGACCTCAGGAGACCTTACACAACTTGGATAGTTAGCCACTGTTACGTTTCACTTGCCCAGCTGTGCGTCATACCCAGAGTACATTAATGATGGGTCTAGGGAATCTTCTAAGAATTCATCCATTGTAAAACATTTACAACCAAGTATTAAACCTTATAGTTATGTTTAGTATAAACATCATGTCTACTGTCATATGTCCATTTTCCCATCCAATTATCTATAGCTATCTGAAAGGAGTATAGTGTGATACTAAAAAGGACTGTTATTGTGCCATATAAAATCCAATATGCTGGAGAGCAGAGCACGAACAACACTTGTTGAACTGAGTAGGTAGCAAAGCACTCTGGTGTACTGCCACAGCTACACTTGACCGTCATTTCGAATACACCTCTTATAATGAAAAGCAGTAAGAATGAAAATATACTGAATTGTAGACCATGGGGTTGTCTTGGGGTAGAAGTATATTGTACTGAAGGTTGTTTCCATCGGTAAATCCACTCTCTTCTTTAGCTCCCACGATCTGATGCTTACGGTACACTGTGGCACAAACACAAAGACTTAAAACTCATGGCAATACTTGGATATTGCAATTATGACAATACTTCATTTGTTAATTTATTCATTCACTCATTCATTCATCTTCAGTAACCACTTTATCCTGGTCAGGGTTCTGGTGGATCCTGGAAGCTATTCCAGGAACGCTGGGCATGAGACACACCCATCTCACAGCACCATGCAATACACATCATTCACACCTAGGGGCAATTTAGAGTCACCAATCCATGAGGACATGCAAAACTCCACATAGACAGTAACCTGATCTCAGGATCAAACCGAGAGTCCTGAGTCTTCATATTTCTGCTTAATAGTTGAACTTAAGGCTTGATTTTACCTGAGATTGTGGGCCTCTGAGGACTATAACTGCATTTATACTCCGTCTGGCATGATACTAATTTCTGAAAAAGAGAAAAAGAAAGACAATTGTAGACAAAGTGAATATGAACCATGTTTCCAGAGCTTAAAATTTTCATGTATAGAGCAAATATATGATTCTCACAGGTCTGGGGTGTGTGTGAAGTTGCAGGTATCCACTTTCTCTGCTCTTGTGTCTCATGCTGGGGAGAGCCTCAGCTCCATTGGGCACAGTCAGTGGCTGGTAATGGCGTTTAGTCTGGGACTGAAAACTGTCCAACAGTGAAACACTATAGAGAGAGATAGGGAGAGAGGGAGAGGGAGAGAGACCTACAAGTAAATATGGTAGAACCAGACACACAGGGTTATCAGACACACAGCATTGTTTGCTGACCCGAGGTTGGGGTTGTCATGCAAATCAAGGCTGGGGCTGTAGTAGACAGCAGGTTTCAGATTGGCAGAGTAGCCTGTCCCATAGTGATGACCTAAGCATGAACTGAAGCCTTCTTTACCTGACGGAAAGAGATAAAGATTAACAAAAACAAGGTGTCCCAGATGTAATAAGGAACTCAAACATTTCACATTTAGGTAGAAATAAATTATCAGCAATGTATGAGCAGAACATAACATGTAGACACAAAACAAACTCCTTATTTGGTTTTGTTCTCCATAGTTATAACCATCCACTAATCCTAAACTAAAAAATATGGAATTACCATGTGCATGTACTGTATGGCTTATACTAACGAAAGTAACAGAAGCCTGAATAACAGTGTCAGATGGTCATGCTTCCACTACCCTGCTTGAAACAAAACAAGATGTAAATGTAAACCATGGAGCCTGAGAGAGTAAACTGTAAGGTGTATATGGTCTGGTCTCTTCTCATCTCCGCTCTGCTCACCGTAGTCCTGTTGGTAGTTGGTGCAGTGCAAATTGAGAGAGGAGTTATGCATCCATCTGTCTGCTTTGCCTTTTAGAGAAGGCTTGGCTGTTTCCATTGGTCCATCCATCTATAAGGAAAAACAACAGGGCTACAACACACATCACAATACATTTGGACACATAACAAAACACACTTATAACCAGGGATTGTACACTCACCCTTCACTTTAATAGGAACACCTGTACACCTGCTCATTTATGCAGTTCTCCAATCAGCCAATCATGTGGCAGCAGCACAGTGCATAAAATCATGCAGAAAGAGGTCAAGAGCTCCAGTTAATGTTCACATCAGAATGGTGATCTCTGTGACTCTGTGACTTTCACCATGGCATGGTTGTTAGTACCAGATGGCCTGGTTTGAGTATTTCAGAATCTGCTGATCTCCTGGGATTTTCACACCCAACAGTCTCTAGAATTTACACAGAATGGTGCAAAAAACAAAACACATCCGGCGAGCGGAGGGTCTGCAGGCTGAAACACCTTGTTGATGAGAGAGATCAGAGGAGATGAGAAGACTGGAAAAAGACCAGGTAATTTTTTTTTCTAATCTTCAGCTGTCCAGTTTGTGCCCATGATAGCTTCAGATTCCTGTTCTTGGATGTCAGGAGTGGAACCCAATGTGGTCTTCTGCTGTTGTAGCCCATCCACCTCAAGATTTGGTGTGTTGTGCATGCTGAGATGCTTTTCTGATCACCACAGTTGTAATGAGTGATTATATGAGTTACTATATCCTTCCTTGCAGCTTGAACCAATCTGGCCATTTTCTTCTGACCTCTCTTATCAACAAGGCGATTCCGGCCACAGAACTGTTGCTCACTCAATGTTTTTTTGTTTTTCGCACCATTCTGTGTATTAGTTGGTGTAGCTATACTTTACTTGAGTATTATTAAAACTGAATACTTGTACGCTAACATTTACAAGAAATAAAATTGTTCCTTGCAATTTAATTTAAACCTTCAAAGTACTCCTTATAATTCACAAAGGTCTCTTCTTCTTTCATATAGCCAATGACTATGCTATACATGTATGCTATACATAATGAGAATGTGTTCAGTTTAGCATCCAGTCATTTCAGTTTAGCCCAATCAAGTTCATCAGTCTAGAAAAAAACTATCAAGAATTGCGCCAAATCATCATAAGTCGTGACCTCATGCTACACATGCTATAGCTATAGCTACAGTGCTATAGCTATCTGTGAGCTATCTGTGTGCGTTTGAATATGGAAAATCCCCCAGACTGCAGTGTGGAACTTTAGGATGAGCGCCCCTGGCCCTACCTCAGTAAAATGTTTCAGTATCCTGGAGTAAGCAAAGACTCTTTCGCCTCCCTAGAAGGCATGAGCTCGGCATGATCTAATTTGAAACAGCATGTTGAGGTGAGTTTAGCTAATGTGCTAACATTAACTGTCTGTAATTGATTAATTTATCATGCTTTGTTTGCTCATGCCAGGTTAGACTAGCATCGATTCCAGTAGCTAACATAAAAGGCAGTGAGTCAAATTCTAGTTAATGGTAAATATTGCAAACTTAGAGGGATTAAATGATGTTTTCAGGAAAAATTACTTTGCTATAGAACAAAACTCATCTTCTAACAGTTTTAGATAAGGACTAAAAGTTCCTTTTCCACATTTTCTCAGTACTTTGTCCACCCGTGGTCTTATAATCACTCTTTCAAATACAGCAAAATACTGTAAACAAGCAAATTATTATTTATTATTATTTATTTATTTATCTTTCATTTATTTCTTCTTTCTTTTTATTTATGAGTGACTGCTATTTAAGACCGTGCATACCTGTACCAAGCATATAGTCATTAAGTTTGGTTACGTCTGTGATGTTTCGAACAGTTTTTAAGTTTTAGAGTATGATTTCCCAAGCCTTCATTACATTATAGAAAAAGTTACCTGCCGGATTGTGAACCTGCACGCGCCGCGGGAGAGCGCCGTTTCCTCCAAGCTGTTACCAAGGAAACCAGTACTCTGCCGGCTCGTCGCGAGGTCATGTGACTTTAGTAGACGAGTCAGGACAAGTCAAGGGACGAAGAAAGCACCTAAATATCAACTGGTTTATGTTTTATTTATTTATTTACTTATTTGTTTGTATGTTTATTTGTTTGTTTATTTTTTTGTTCGTTGTTATAAATAATTGCACTGAACTGTAAAATATAATTGTCATATTAGCTAGGCTTGTATATATATATATATATATATATATATATATATATATATATATATATATATATATATATATATATATATATATATATATATATAAAAGTTATACAAGCAAATTTCTAGATATTTCTAGAATCCCACTGTGGATGGTGAATCAAACGAATTAAAGCTTGATTCACTTCTTTTCTTGATTCTTTTCTTTTAGCTTTATAGGCTAACCTCTGATTGCTATAGGTAGTTTACATGATATAAAGTAGCTATACAGGCTAACATGTCAGGCAGGCTGTTAGAAATGTTAAAATCGTTTGAGTATGATTTATTTTGAGAAAAAAACCTTGTCAGCGTTTGAAACTTTTTGTTTTGTTTGTTTGTTTGTTTTTGCACACTACGCTGATTGCTGTAATTGTGTCTGTTGTGCAGTCACTGTGTCGTTTACATTTCCTACCACAAGATGGCGGTGTTGTTCCGTCAGAAGACTGAGCTCCCACTGTTTGCTGTTTGTCCTAAATTCATCCTCCTTCTCCGATTCATGGTTATGAAAGTGCGTTTTAGGGGACCGAATGCAATTAGACAGTTGTCTATTTCTATTGATGTTTAGGTTATGAATCTTTAGCCCTGCTGGACAAAAAAAAATGATAGAAACCCTCATAGTAATGGTTTTAATGGTTATAATGGGAATTTTATTGGTTTTAATGGAAATTCTAATGGTCCCTGTGGGACTCTACTGGTAATTTGTTGCCTTCTATTGGTGTCAGGTTAAGAACCAATAATGGTAATGGTTTTAATGGTTAGCTAATTGTTTGTAATGGTATTTGTAGTGGAAACAATTAGAATTTCTGTGATGGTTTCTTTCTCTTTTTTTTTTTTTTTCAGCAGGTTATGCAAAAGACAGCTCACAAATCAATTCCAGATGTGATAACTGATTCCTTTTGTCTCTTAGCATGATGACTGAAAAAGTGTCAATACCATCACAATGCTTAAAAATAATAACACATTTCCAAAGCTGTTAAAAAGCATGAGCACCGTGATGAGTCGAGCAGTAACACAGATGTAAGGAGAGAAGTATGGAGGAAAGGAACTGCTTATCATCTGTGAAGCATTATGGCATGGATATGTGTGAACTGACCCACAAGTCTGTCTTGATGAATGACTGCAAACAGCATCAGCACAATAAATTCATCAAATCCTAGTAAACAACGTTCCGCCTTAAAACACAACAAAGTAGTAAAGCGCCTAAGGAGGAACGTAAAGCGTGGAGTTTCAATTTCTTTTGCTTCCCCTGGAATGTGTAAAACAGCTAGGATTACTCTATGGATCAATGTATGTATGTAAATACCAGATTTTTTTTTTATCCTTAGTCTTTGTTTCAGTTTAAATCCAAAACATAAAAAGAAGCTGTGTCGTTGTGCAGTTGCCTACAACCTGATATATCACTTCAATATTGTGGGAATGTTTATGACACACCTATGGTTGATTTCTTTCTTATCACATGTGGTTGGGGAGAAAAAAAAAACAAAAAACATCCAGAGTATCATTACAGTGGCCCATGCTGTGTCCTTTTGCCATCAACTCAAATTAATCTACTCTCACCTTCACTGTCAATGGCTCTGAGTGAACAGAACTCCTCCTGCCTCCTGCAGAGTGACCTGTCACTGTCCCACCTCTTGCCACGCTCCAAAATATTGAACGGTGCATATTGGCTTTGCTTGGCTGCCCTTGTGGATCATGCCTTTAGTGAGAGTACTCAAGCAGCGCAGTGACGTGACTGATCGAAACTTTGTAAGAACACACACAAATGCACACGCACGATTTACCAGAGCTTAGCTTGCTACTACTTGCTGTTTACATTCGCACGCTTAAAAAAAAAAAAAAAAAAACAAGAAAGAAAGAAAGAAAGGTGCCTGAAAAGATTCTTGGTTAATTGAAGAACCCTTTTTCATTTCCTGAAGAAGCTTTCAGTCCGATTGTTGTTGCCACAATAAACTAAATCACTGTCCACACCCAGATCCTTCCACACAATGGTAACATCTGTGGCGACATCAATAAAACGTTCCTCAGAAAATGGACGTCCAGAAGAGTTCTTCTGCGGCATCACTCTAAATATCTTTTCTTGGCAGTTTTATTGTGAAGAGTGTAAAAGGTGGGGACGTCCTCTCCACTGAACCCACCTCCAATTTTCTTGGTTAAAAGCCTTTGGTATCCATTGATGTGCCTTATCTGTATGCCGGCTCATACTGATGCCTTGAATATGTATGATTAATGTTGGGGACAATAAATGTTTTTCTTTGGATCTAAACATTCAAGGTTAAACCTGTTGGTAGATCTTCTCAACCCCTTCATCCTCCAAATCATCTGCTGCATGCCCAGTGTTCCCTCATTCCAAAAGCTTGTGGTTTGCTTGATGAAAAGAGCAATGATTTTCTGTCAGCATCCAATATCAATAAGATCTACTGGATCAGGTAATTGTCCGTTGGCGGCCAAAAGTTTTTCATTGACAGTGTTTAAACAAACTTGACCAGGAGTGAATTATGTGTGTATTGCAGCAAGTGTTCAGTTATTGTTTCAAGACTAAATTAAATTTCCCCTCATGAAGAAGTGGGAATAATGAAACCACAGAATCAGCCTTGTAATATGTTGGCCAGATTATCCCTTTGAGTAAGTAGTACAGACTCCACTATTGAAGTCCCTGCAGTGTCTCCTGTTTCCATGACATCACAGATTTTGAGACCTGGAGGAAGTTTTGCTAATGGCACCACTGTGGGCCTCAAAACCATTCACTGATCCTAGCAACAAATGTATTAATTTTTTTGTGAGATCCTTTATAGCATTAACTGAAAAAGAAACCACGTTTGTCATTTCTGTGCCTTCCACGAATAAACACACTAGATATTTCTCTCTGACAATTTTCTGACAACAGTGTTTTGATAGGTGTGTGATTATTGTGGATAATAGCTTAATAGTGTACATCCATTTAACAAAATATGTCACATTGCCCTTGTTTATTTCCTAACCTGAACAGGAAATGGTGTCTTGAGGTTTGGCTGACGTTAATTGAAGGTGACAGCGGTTTCTAAGCATCCTCGCTGTAGCTGTCCCTTCTTTAGCTGCGTCTTTTTCCCGCAGGACTTAACCAAAAATTACTCACCCCACCAGCTAGCACAGTCGGTCCAGAAGCCACGAAAGCCCACTGACTGCATAAAAATGCTTTGACAAGAAAAATCTGCCTCACACAGCTCTGTCTGTCTCTTGGGGAAACAAACTTAAGGCTTCAGGAACTACAATTCCTAGGAGAAGCATGTTTATTCAGAGAGCAAGCCGTGGAGTGTTTCCACATGCTGGTGGAAAGCAGGAGGGCAGACTGGAGGTCTGCAGGGCTTTAAATAACCAACAACCTAAATAATTCAAATAACTTCCAGAATTCGAGTTCTCTTATACTGCTGGGCTCAAAACAAACTTTTTTGGGGGGTATGGCAGTGTGTGTGTGTGTGTGTGTGTGTGTGTGTGTGTGTGTGTGTGTGTGTGTGTGTGTGTGTGTGTGTGTGTGTGTGTGTGAGAGAGAGAGAGAGAGCTGAGCTTCAGTTTGGGTGCACTTCTGTCATAGTAAATTAATCATCCAGTGTCTGTCTTTTTGCCCACAGTCAGTTAGATCTAATAGAACCGTTATATCACATCTGTCTCCTGAGCTCTACTAGTCTCTCTTTCTCCTTTACTTCTTTCCTATATGCTTTTCTTACACCCCCCACCCCCACCCCCACCTCTGTGGATTAATATTAGTTTAATATTATATTTGGTTTTTCTTCAGTGTCAACTTCTCTGTTACAGTCTCCAGACCAAAACCTTTCCAATATACAGTATACAGCATATACAGGAATTTTCCAATCTCAGACCTCTGGAAAAACACAAAGAAAACACCCTCTCAGCTAGGAATTCCTACTCGTGAACTTGGGATGGTCTCCTCAACCCCGAGTTGAGGAAAAGTGACAAGTGACGTCAAATCAACATGGCTGCTCACAGCATCAACAGTAAATAAAATAGCACGTCTTACCTTTAAATGAGTTATACTGTATATACATACAGACATATTCGCTTGTTAAATCTATAACACTATACAATAAAGAAGACTATAGAGTTCACTGTTTCGAGGAGGAAAATAAACATCACTCATCACAGTTAGCTGGCTAGCTTATGGGTAACAAAAGACGAACATGGAGGGATCCCAAATGCATGGAGGGATCCCAAATGCATGGAGGGATCCCAAACGCATGGAGGTCGAAAATGATGTAATTCAAGTTCTGACTTCCAAGGTAAGTCGAATGCAGCATTATTCTAAGTTTTGTGGATGTGGACTGTTCAGACCAAGGGTTCTCAAAATAGTTCCAATCCAAAGACGTTGGAAAACATTTGCATTTAAAGCATTTAGCAGATTGTTCCTTATCCAGAGCAACTTACAGAAGTGCTTTATAGTCCATTCATCCATCCGTCCATTTTCCATACACATCTCAGGTGACTCGGGGCACAAGGCGGGGGACACCGTGGACGAGCTGTCAACCCATCACAGGGCACAATCGCACAAACATTCATGCGCTACAGACAATTTGGAAATGCCAATCGGACTTTTGACTGGGGGAAGAAACCAGAGTACCCGGAGGAAACCCCCAAAGTACGGGGAAAACATGCAAACTCCACGCACACAAAGCAGGATTTGAACCCCTAACCCTGGAGGTGCGAGGAAAAAATCTATGCTCATGGTAGTGTAAATAGGTCAGGGTCTATACTAGCATAGTATCAAGCTAAAACCTTATCAAAGAGGAGTTAGTTCAACAACAAAAATATGTTGTTTTTTTTATTTTTATTAAAATCGTGCTCATTTAAGTACTTAGCAAAGAAGCAGGTCTTCACTTTTTAAGATTTTTAAGACTGACTTTTTAAGTCAATGATGTTATGTTCCTGTAGTCTAGCAGGAAGGGCTTATTTCCTGCTAATCTTCCAAACAGCTTGTTTTGTGGAGGTGGCCTCTATAGTTTATTCTGAAACTTTAAATTTAATTAATTGTTGATGTGATCTTGGGGGTCTTCTTTGCCTGGAGCGGTGTGCTCATGTGCCCTGTTTCTGGCAAAAGTACTATGACATTTTTATATCATGACCCTGATTGTGTTTATTTTTATATCCATTACCACTTTTGCAGGTCAACAACAATCTGTCTTTTCTTTTGCTTTTTTTCTCTCTCTCATGGTAATGAACGACAAACATATTTAACATTCATGCATCCTAAAATTAGATCAACTTCTTCTCAAAGAGTGTTAATACTTCTTGGAGCTGACTGTATCCTGGATTATCTTTCTATTCCTCACTCAAATCAAACCACTTTCCTTCTCGGCAAATTCTCTGCGATTTTCACTTTTCTTCTCATCTTTCAGTTTTTCTTTCTCCTCTCATCATATGATCCCGTCTTTCCCATCTGTCCTGCTTTCCTGAGGCCTGCTGCCAGAGTCTGTGCAAGTGTTTTGCAATTATAGAGTTCTCTTGCCATTTCTCTGGACTGCAATGTTATTATGTCAAAACAGGGAACATGTGCTGCAGTGAAAGAGAGAAGATGCAGGTTGCAGGCTCCAAGATTCCGGCTGATGAAAAAAGAGCGGATGCTTCATGGCACCAGTCCTGCACTTGAGAGTTCCCTAGTTCTAAAGAGTGAGTTTAAATAATTAGGAAGAACCGAATGAAAGAGTGTGAGAGAACGATGGAGTATGTACTGATCACAGGGAGAACTTGAGAATACAGAGACAGAAGGGGGGAAAGTAAAGGTGTGTACAATGTGAGTCTATTAATAGAGTAATGTGATGTAAGCTGGGGCTCCCGTCGCGTTGGGTGGATTCGGCCGTCTGCTGCAGTGCAGGAAAGGACAACAGCACAGTCCTTGTCTACAGGAACCTGGCCCAGTTTGCTTCTGAGTGCGTGAGTGTGTACATGTGTGTCGGCTTTACAGCGTGACTCGCTCTCTTCCCTGGCATTGTTTTCCTGCATGGCTCTTTTAACATTGATTTCCATTGTCCAGTTTTCCTTTTGTCTCGAGGCAGCGGTTATGACCGCTCTCAGCCAGACAGGTAGAGCACCTGCTGTTTTGTCATTTGCTATTTTAACACACACACACACACACACACACACACACACACACACACACACACACACACACCCTTTGTAGCTAACAAATCCAAACTATTTTCTACACTGTAACAAATGAATGTGCCATGCTGAAATTAACAACATGCTCACTCTTAATATTGACTGAGCATGACCGATTGCTTCAAATGCATTACTTCGCAGAGTGTATTGTATTATCGGTACAATGGTTGCAAAACTCCCTCTCAAATTGATATGTGCAGCAAATATTCTGATCATTAAATCATTTGGTGCATGATTCAGCCCATGAACACTGAAGGTTTAATGCTCTATATATATATATATATATGTGTGTGTGTGTGTGTGTGTGTGTGTGTGTGTGTGTGTGTGTGTGTGTGTGTATATATATATATATATATATATATATATATATATATATATATATACATATATATATATATATACACTCACCATTAACTTTATTAGGAACAATTGTACACCTGCTCATTTATGCAGTTATCCAATCAGACCCTCCACTCACAGGATGGGTTTTTTTTTGTGTGCGTGTGTGTGTGTGTGTGTGTGTCTGTGTGTGTTTGCACCGTTCTGTGTAAACCCTAGAGACTGTTGTGTGTGAAAATCCCAGGAGATCATCAGTTTTTGAAATACTCAAACCAGCCCATCCGGTACCAACAACCATGCCACGTTCATGTCACAGAGCTCACTTTTTCTTCATTCTGATGTTTGGTGTGAAAATTAACTGGAGCTCTTGACCTGTACCTACATGATTTTATGCATCGAGCTGCTGCTACATGATTGGATGATTGCATAACTGCATGAATGAGCCAGGTGTATGGGTGTTCCTAATAAAGTGGATGGTGAGTGTAGATATGCCATGATTGTATTGACATCAATAATTTAGCAGTAGGATTAATTTCCAGTCAAGATGAATAAATACAAAGAACACGTCAAACTCGTAGGTGTTTGTACAAATTATTGTTTATTCGTTTTATCATAGAACATAGTAAGAGCTCAGCTCCATAGCTCCGCCCACCCCACACACCCACACACACAGAGGGGTGGGGGGCAGACAGGAAAACATATCAACCAATTAAATCACAGTCCGCTCGGCCAAAAAACAGGAGAGGCAGAAAAAAAGAAAGGAAACGCTTAACCTTAGTACATCTAGGTGGAGCTTACAGACACCTCAATCTCTGACCCCACTCCTGAACACACACACACACACACACCACACACACACACACACACACACACGCTAAACATGTAGATTTATTCAGTGTTATGAAAGCTGACAGAGCAGTTGGTCTGAGCTGTAAGGCATGATTGAGATTTTTCACTTCTATGACATTTTCCCCTCACTCTGTAAGACAGCATTTCAACAGTTTTCATGGAATGTTTGAAGATATAAGATGCTCGAATGAGTACGGAGTGGTGTAAGAGTACTGAGGCATCCAGACAGCATCTTCAACCCAGAACTAAACTGACATTCTGTGAAAAGATGCACACACATATGCGCACACACACACACACACACACACAAGCTCACTTAGAGAGACAACTCTACAGTATATCTACACATATCTAAACATAGCCAGACACTGGGATGTGGGAAGAATTTTTCAGATCAGAGAAAGGAAAGATGGCGTGGCTTTAAAACATCATAAGCGTGTAATGCTGAGGTAAAGCCAAGAGCCAACAATTTCCAATTTTTTTTGACAATGTTAACATTTGTGTTGTGCCTGGTCGATGTATTATTATTATTTATTTATTTATTTATTTATTTATTTATTAATTTTAATGGATATTCATGGGTCTTTATCAAATGGGTTCATTTCAATAAAGAGGAAGACAGAACAAGAAAGGGAAACACTGACCTGTGCTAGAAAAGCGCTTTATCCACATCTAAATATAGAACACACAATTCAATAAGGGCATGAAAGCTTCTATAGCACTACCACAGACTAACCATTGGGACGACCGTGATACACAAACGCAAGCAAACTCCCACAATTCCTTTCTGCGTTCCCGTGCACTCTCCTGGGCGCCTGAACCTCGCTGTGTTCATCAACAAACAATCAACAAACAAATAAACAACCCATACAAAGTATTAACAGGAAGCAACACAGATTTTAAGATGCCACATGGTAATTCAGAAAAATAATGACAATCAAATGAAACAAAAAAAAAAAGAAAAAAAGAAAGAAAGAAACCGTGGCATCGCAAGAATCTACACAAAGCATGATCTCGGTAAATTCCTTTAGAATGCTTCTACACGGCGGACTGAATAACTTTACCAATTATATATACTTGTGGGCCTTGACAGGCAGCTAAAATCTATACAGTACTCATTTTTCATATATTTATATTTTTTACACTATACAAAGTTGGCAAAAAATAAATAAATACAGAAATAAATCCATGAAGATTGTACACATACGAGTGCTGACACATAGAGGAGCAATCTTCATTGAAGGTGGCATTGGTTTGGGACAAACTCGGAGAGAGCACAAGAGAAGGAGAGAGATGATCAACCATTTGCTACCCTGAACAGCCAAATGACAGTAATAATATTCATCATCAAACCATTTCAATGACACTACATTTTGTCAGCGCTGCCATTTTTTTAGTCGTCTCCTAGTTTCTAGACTGTAGTCACTTGAAAAACAGCCACCAGTCTCCTTATTAGAAAGATCAACTTTACTTCATATCCTTAAATGTGTATTGAAACTAAACCATGAAAGCTTAGAAGGTTGCAAGAATGCAAGTAAGCATTCATTGACATATTCCTTATAGAACATCTTTGAAACCACAAACAAGAAAAGTCACCGTCAGTGATGAGTTTGTTTGGAGCTGAAGGCTGCAATTTGCATTCGGGATTGTTAGTGATTGTTATTCTCTGAAAGTGACTCAGGAGATATATGACATTTATTACCGCCATGCTGAGCTACGTCATATGGAAAACAGAATGGGTTTCTACACACCAAATTGTCTGTTTGTGCATGCGTATATGTGTGTGTGTGTGTGTGTGTGTGTGTGTAGAGGGACCTGTTCATCTGTGTCAGCAAAAAAACCCCTTACACATTATTCCCAAACATCTGCCAGCACCGTTATAAAGATGTGACTTTAATACTCGCAGTCATGTCATTAACGCTGTTCCGCTTATATATAGGCATTATGGGTAATTGATGGTGTTTCATCTAAATTAATTTAATTTAATGTGCTCTGTCACAGATTGTGCCTCTCCTTCTCTTGCACCTCTACTCAGTCGTTCCCTCTCAACCCTTCCTCCAATGAAAATACAGTGGACATCAAATGCCCTTGTTCAAGAAGGGCGTATCATCATCATCATCATTTTCTAAACCACCAATAATGTTTTATTATTATTACAAGTGGCAATTAAAACATCTTTACAACAACAGAGTTTCTCATTTGTCAATTATTTACAGGAAGAAAAAAAAAATTTCAAAACATAATATATGTTGGGGGTAATTTTATTACACCCCCTTTTCCAGTTACTTTATAAAGAAACAAACTCAACATCTAGAACAGCTACTCTATCACACGTACACGGTTACACACAGACCAACAGTCAAATGTAAACAGAAAAAAAAAAAAAGACCAGCTATTATTACTTATTGTAGTCGTTTATGTTCATTTAGAATAATGTGCACAGAAACCCTGACTGGGAGTGGCCAAGCCGGCGCAAGGACCAGCGCTTTAAACAATGAAAAGGAGAGCAGATGGAGGCTGGGACCAGAACAGCGCACACCGAGACGCGCACAGAGAGAGAGAGAGAGAGAGAGAGAGAGAGAGAGAGAGAGAGAGAGAGAGAGAGAGAGAGAGAGAGAGAGAGAGAGAGAGAGAGAGAGAGAGAGAGAGAGAGAGAGAGAGAGAGAGAGAGAGAGAGATTAAGACTGATAAGTTCCTCTGAACACACTTCACCTGTCGGAGCAAACTTCCTGGCTGACTGAGCCCTCCCACCAATACATTGCAGTCTATTAGCCCGTCTCTCACGAGACACTGGATTACAGACCTGATCTGCAGAGACACCGAGCTGTAAGACGAGCCCTATAACTATAACCTGCTGAATGAGAACAATATACTGCATTGCTGGTATCTGATGCTAGTCATTCTGGGTTTGTGTGTGTGTGTGTGTGTGTGTGTGTGTGTGTGTTTGGGGACATATGGCCCTCAGGGGCAAGATCACTGCAAACAACCAAAATCAGAGCTTTGCACAATAATCTGCAAATCCCACCACAAACTGTGCTGACCTTTCCTGCTAATAAAGCTTAAACTATTTGAACAGAACAGGAAGAAAGCGAGAAGGATAAAGTCTGGAGACAGTGAATAAACATGTGGGCAGGAAGAAGAGCAGTCTGAGAAGAATTATCGCCTTTTCGAGCATCTGCTTTTCTCTCACTCTTGTCAGGACTCGATTTGATGCCTTGACAGCGTTTTCACTGACAGCGTGCAGGAGACAGTACTAAATAAAAGTCTTACACTGCAAAAAAAAAAAAAAAAAAAAAAAGGAAAAAAAAGATATTTTTAGCAGATTAAAATACCATAGGTAAATTCAACTAGTATTCCTTTTTATCAGTTTGTTTTTAAACAAAAATAAGATTATTAAGCCTATATTAATAAAGAAAATTGAGTGACGTCTGCCAATAGAATAAGAAGCTTGAAATTAGCTTGAAAATATGTCCACAAATAGGTTTCATGATGTTATATTGGTTATTTAATAATCTCTAGATAACTTTCCCGTTATTCAAGAACATTTCACTTACTAAGATATCATTTTTTTTTTGTATCACAAATGTATCACACTTGAAGGGAAAAAGTTATTTACTTAAAGCTATTCACCCAGGAAACAACCGCTTATTTGTTTTTAAATAAAAATAATAATAATACTTTTTTAAATCAAGTATTTGCGTGACCTCACTTGCTATGTACAAGTCTGTCGTAGATATTTGCAGAATTTACTCTTTAACTTGTCTCTGACACTCTGCTCAATTACGTTACTGCTGAAGGTTTGGTAGCGCATGCGAAGTTTATTAATAAGGTAAGATTAGTTTGCGGATTTATTTTATTATTAAGTACCATCGACTTGCCGTTTGCCTGGCACCATGTATCACGGTGCAAATTTCAACTACCGAGGTTAATTAGCCTTAGCTAACCTTATGTTGCTTTTAGACATGAATGATTTTGTTGCAAATGTATTTTCCATAATCTTACTTAGACTTTGTGGTGTCAAATCATTTACAACTTTGTCATTGCTGATAACACAATATTAGTACAACAGTGTATTAAAACAGAATTCTTTTCGCTGTACTTTTAGCTTCCTCCCACTGCTTTGCTGTCAGTTTTCAGGAATCAGAATCCTGTAATATGCAGGGAAAAAAAAACATCTAATGGATGTAACAAAATTAATGATGAAAAATAGATTGAGTTAACTGATTTGATCAGATTAGACCTGCATGTCTCTAACAACACGTTTGCAGCAGTTCAGTAGACTTTTTAACCTCAGATTTCATTGTTCTATTGATTTTCATCAGATGTCCTACATCACAGGTTCCCAACCCTGGTCCTGGAGAACCCCCTGCCCTGCACATTTTAGTGCTTTCGCTGCTCCAACACACCCACGTAAACTTATGAAGGGCTGTTAATTAGTTGATTCAGGTGTGTTAGAACAGAGAAAACAGTTTGTCAATTTGTCAATGTCAATTTAAACCTCTCCTTGAGCTATTTCAGTATTTGTAATGAGCATCTAATATGTAATTCCACCAATAGCCAATGTGATTTTGCTAATCACTGGTATGATACGTTAAATCGGGTGTGCTGACCGGCTGGACTGGAATAAGCGGAATAACTGGGAGCCAAACCTGTGTCCTTCAACCTGTGTCCATCTCACAAAAAAGTAGTAACTTTTCTAGAAGACAGAATATTGTTATTTTTTATGATGTTAATGTTTACGTTAATCTGAATATTTACTCTGTTAAATAAAGGTGTAACAAATCAATAAAGACATTGTCTAGATAAATAGCAGGCTTTAGACTTTTGGACAGTACTGTAAAGTTTTAACATGCTCCATACTGAAGCAGCAGCAACACAAATGCTCTGCGTGATGCAATCGAGTGAAATGTAGAGAAAACTGCCTCACAACTCAGATGGTGTCTGTCTCACTTCTCTCGTCTCGTCTCGTCTGTTCTGTTCATCTCATTCTCTCATTGTGTTCTGCCTGCGCAACTCCAAATTTACAAGACTAGAATCAAATAAGTCAGTGACACAGGAATGAGAATGCACCTTTTTAAAAATATAATAATGGTGTTTGTGAGGGTGTGCACTATATTAAGCTCGGCTTGCCACCCCACCATCAATCCAGAAGCTTCACATAGAGAGCGTAAAGCATTTTGACACCTTTTAGACTCCTACTGTCACAACCGTCCCATTCACACAGCACCCACACACACAACACACAACTCGATGAACACTATACAAGTCTCTGTTGTTGTTTTTTTTTAGTACAGACATGTGCAGAAAGTTTGGCAGTAACAATTTTTAGCAGAGGTCTTGAGTAGACATCAGCTCAATACAGGCAGTATTTAATGAGGTCACGCATATTTGTACATAGGCAGTGTTTAATGAGCACACTACGTAAGTGGCAGTGTTTAATTAGCTATATATAGCTAATATACGGTACCGTGCAAAGGTTTTAGGCACATGCAAAGAAATGCTGTAGAGCAAAGATGCCTTCAAAATAATGAAATTAAACGTTTCTACATTATTATTTTTTTTTAAATACCATAAAGAGCAGTAAACAGTAGTAAATGAAACAAAGTCAATATTTGGTGTGACAAAAAACTACAAAGAAAAATAAAAATAGTAGTCATCTTGCAGAACCAGCCACAGTTTCTTCTGGAGACTTTGACTTTTGCACTTCTTATTTTTGCAGAAAAACCCAGCAGCCTTCATTGCGTTTTTTGTCTGAAAAGTGTCTCTTACGTGACATACAAACATTTTTCTGTAACATTTAATTTTGTGCTAGAAAACTAATGTTTGGGAATCTAAAATGTTTTTTTGTACTGACTTGATAATGTAGAAGTCATAAAATAAAAAATCTATAACAAAGTTTGTAAAAAAAAAAAAAAAAAAAAAAAAAGGGCCTAAAACTTTTGCACAGTACTGTACATAGAAACCCACAAGCAGACCTGGGCAGTGTTTACTCATTTAAACCACTCAGTGAATCAAAGAGAAAACAACAATATACGGTAAGATATAAGGTGTTGTGAAATACAGAACGCACACAGCTCATGCTCCCCCCCCCCCCCCCCATACCCCCCCCCCCCAAAGCATTCTGCACTAGGCAGAAAAAGATCTTTGCTTTTAACTCCTTTTATTATCACAAGGAACAATGCTTATAAGAAGTGAATCTTTTATTCATTTGCTAATTGTTCATGAACCAAAGCAGCAAAGGGTGGAGGCCACATTAAGCCACAAAAGCAAGCACTCAACGAGAAGCGCTCCATAGATATGGATTGCCATTTAGTGTGAATGGGTGCTATTTAGTGTAATGGTGGATTGATTAGAGCTCAGCTTTCTAACCCGAGAACACTGAATGATCGGAAAGCAGCATGAACTCACAAGTGCTGTCCTAACTTACCAACAACCCCACAGGGACCCAGAGTCACAAGCACGTCAAAACCACCCACACACAAAAACATCCATACACCGCCCTTCATACGAACACATCCACTGAATTGATTATCTTTATGAAAATAACCCAATATGCACCACGAAATAGAACACAGCATAACTATTATAAAGCCACATAATAAATATGCATTGTGGTCCTAGATCTCATTTCTAAAGTTCTTGTTCTTCTCAGTTTTTGTGGTCCTAAAGTCCCAGTTTTTAAAATAACTAAATATTCAGTTCAGTCATCTTCAAATAATCTTAAGGCACATTATTCAGTAGTTACAATAAATAATTCAGTGACTATTAGTGAAAATAAGAGGGAAAGTGTAGGCAGTGGAAGTCGGGACCCATCAATGAGACCTGGGAGATTAAGGAGTTAAATATTTTCCAGGCAAGTATGTGATATAACTTCACCACTACTCTATTTACAATATATACCAAATTTCAAAACCCCATCAAAAAAAAAAAAAAAAAAAAAAAAAAAAATCCCTTCATTCCTATTGATTTTTGCACAGTTGCTAGTTTTGCCTGTCTTTTTTGCCCTCCCTTGAGTAGAAACGGGGTTGATTACATTTAACAATCTATTCCAGTCTGCTGAGCTCTTAAGCCTAGCTTTTTATTCCTGCCAATGCTTAAAATTGAAAAAGGTGACTCTTATGTTATGACTAAGTATCATCCAACGACCCTACAACATCAAAATAGCGCTAAAGACTGCGGATAAAGACTGAGGGTTTTAACTTTACTGCCATTTATTGTTATTCCTTAGGGTGGGTTTTGTGCTGTTGATCCACTATCCCGAGCTGTAACTGCACCTACTCTGGTCTTTAAAGTTCCAGATAAATCACAGACATGAATCCGGCACTCAGGCAAGGTCCTAATATTATGCTGCCTTAATACATGGACGAGTTCGTTGTAAATGTATTTTCTACACAATCTAACTTAAACTTTGTGATTTTATGCCATCTTATTTACAATTTTGTTATTGCTGACGACTCGTAATGAATTCAAATATGATTGTGTTTACCTCTACTCTTATTTATTACTAATAGCCTATTAATATAGTTGTTTTAATAAGCGTGTCTGTAAATTTAGCTACATCCCACTGCTTTGCTCAATCAGAATATCAATGCTCCTGTAATATGCAGAAATTGGTAATGGATGTAACAAAATAAACGATTAAATATAGATTGAGTTACAACTGATTTTATATCAGATTAGATCTGCAGGTCTCTAACAAAATGTCTGCAGCAGGTCAGTAGACTTTTTACCTCAGATAAGACGTTCCAGATAAAGAACAGACATGAATCCAATATTAAGACAATGTCCTGGGCGTTCTTTTAGAGAAGCATAGCTGTTTTTTCTATTGTGTCTACTGTATGTCAACCACTGATGTTGATCATTTAGATTTAGGCCTGACACTTCTCAAACTAGCATGTATCCCAGCGAGGACGACGTGATTCTACCTCCAGATTTCTGTAAAGCTGCGTTGTGACAATGTCACTGTTATATTGTGACAGTGTAAAGCATGCTATATGAATAAAATGACAATGAATTTATTTAAATTGGTAAATTACCACTGCAATGTGCAATGGTGGAAAGTATCATATAGTCAAAAATAAAACAAAATGTAAGAGATTACAATTGCAGTTACTGCAATTTGCCACCTAGTAAGCATGTAAAAGTTATATCTTCTGGAAAGGAATTACAGTTGTAAAAAGTATGTGGATGGATTTAGCCACTCAAAATACATACAAAAATTAGATCCAAACATGTTTTGGGTTGAAATATCTTTTAAATTCTTTCTTTTGAATTCATAGTTCTTTCTCTTGAAAAACTGTAAATATACTATTAGAGAAGCCTAGTGTCTTTTTTGCTATGTAGGCCTGTTTCAATTCATGGATGCACATACCACAGTTCCATTATTGCATGTTGTTGCCATATGGCAACAATTACATTTTACCATTTACCAGAATACTCAAAATATATAAACCTTTTTAAATGACAAAAAAAAAAAACTTATCTCAGAGTGTTTCAATTTTTCCTTCAAGTAATTTCGCCTAAATATTGAAAAATTAATAAAAATTTTGAGAGCCCTAAGATGATGACCTTCACCATGCCATGTGATTGCAGAAAAGGAAATGCAAACAACTCTTCCTGGTCGTCTGACATGGCTTTTTTTTTTTTGTTACGTCAAAGATAAAGCCCCCTTTTTCCAGATACATAGGAAAATAGTAGTTTTGTATTATTGCCTATCAAAAAATTGGAGATAAATTAATTGTTGCCATATGGCAACACCATGCAGTAAAGGGTTAAGTCCAAGTAACTCAAGTAAAGTTAGTAAGGTTTGGATTAAGCCTTCATGTGACCAGTCAAACAAGCAAATAATTAATTTTTAAAAATCAATAATAAATATAACTTTGGTAATGGTGGGCTGTGATTTCGAATTAACTAACACACTCTCTCAGCCAAATAAGATGTAACACATTTCCACGTATACTACATGCACCTACAGGTGAAATCCACGTGTTGAAGGCCCTAATGTAAGTGATGGATCGAATGGATAGAAATCAGGACTGTCTTACTGCAGATTAGAGAGACACAGTGTATGAGTGAGAGAGACAGAGAGAGACAGAGAGAATGATCACTCATTTGTCAGTGAAGTACTGCCTGGTCCAGCCTCCATGTATTGCTACACCCATCTTGATTTACCTCCCCTTTAAAATACAAAAAAAGTATTACTGTTAAAACATTTATTATTATATTTATCATTATCATTACACTGCCATATAGTGCAGGTTAACTCTATTTCTCCATCTCATTTTCAGAGGCATACAGAAAGACAGAAAGAGAAAAGAGGATAACCTTGTATTTTGGCTGCTTTTTCACATCAATGATTTAACACACACACACACACACACACACACACACACACACACACACACACACACACACACACACACACACACACACAGTCAGGTAAAGGCAGTATTAGGGGAAACTCTTTATCTCAAGGATTCCTGCAGAGACTTATCCCCATCAGCGAGTAAAAGGGAAAAAAAGCGAGTAAAGAAAAAGAAAAACCACAAGAGCAGAGCAGACTGCGTTACAGATGCCCAGACGGGGTACGCAGCCCACTTCTCACTTCTCACAGCAAGTTTGGAAGAACATTTTGCTTCAATTCATCAATTGTCTATTTTTATGGCAAAGATGACTATCTTTTTTGTATTTATGTTTTTCTTTCCTTCTGAATTACTGTGTATCTCTTTTACAAATGTCCCAGAGGACCTGGAACAGTCAGTCTCAAAAGTTAGTGGTTTTCCCTTCAGTTCACTAAGATTAATAGTTTTTCACTCTGGAGCTTCAACACGTCATCTACGGCACACTATGGCAAAATGAAAATGGGGGAAAATTTACTACCATTGTTTCAGTGGCACGGAGTTCAAAGAAAAACAGCCCAAGAGGGAGAGAGAGAAATTCAGATAGAAAGGCAAGTGAAGGGAGGAAAAGTGGAGGAAGAAGAAAAAAAGGAGGGGGTGGGGGTGGGGGTGGGGGTGGGGGGGCAAGAGACAATGAAATATGCATAAAATGGAAGGAAGATATTGATTAAAAAAATGATAAAGAAGGGATATGATGTTTAACTGACAGTCTGCTATTCACCCCTTGTGGATTAAATAAGCATGAAATTCCTTCTGTGTGTAATGGTGAATAAGCACAAAAGATGGCCAGGGGCGGACTGGGAACAAAAATCAGCAGAGAATGTGTTTTAAAGTGCCAACAATTGTCCAAAATAACATTACTGAAAGTGCATCAACTAGGCTACATTAGATCCAATGTATAATGCCACATAAATAAATTAAATATAGCCATAGACAACAAAGGGTTGCATGAAAATTCAAGTTTAAAATGTATATTCTATAACATTCTAACCTAACACAACTGCACAGTTTCTTCTTTGTGGCTTCCTCTATCATTTGCCTATTTTAAGTACCACCTTCTGAAACAAATCTATTCAGTTCATTTTTGTACATTTCAATCATTTCATTAATAAAGCATTGACTTCATTGATTGGTAAGCAGTTCCTCTGCTAAATAAGTGTCACAGAGTGAACTCATGGAGGTGAAGGGTTACAAATATAGCCCAGCTTGTTTGTTTACTGTAGTATTACAGGACTGTCACACCAGGACTAATTTTGCTAGCTAGCCATGTTCTGCCAGCCAACATTCTCTTTAAGTAGCTTAGTGAATGTTCTGAGAAAATAAAAAAGGGCTGGCCCACACAGCGGAAAATGGAGCAGCCCACCGGGAAAAGTCTCAGACTTCCCGATGGCCAGTCCGCCCCTGAAGATGGCTAATAAATGAGTTCCCAAGAGTCTCCAATGGCTCTCACCTGGATTTAACGAGAGAGTAAAGACTGACCCACAAAGAACAGGAGAGAGTGAAAGGATAGAGAGGACAGAATAGAAAATAAGAGAGATCGAGGAGAAGTAGGGATCGGACAGGTGTGGTTGACCTCTAGGGAATTTGTTAATAAAATATTATTATATAATGTACTATAACTGAACTGAAAGTGAACTGAAAGTCACAAGAGGAAATACTGGTAACACATCACATTAAAGGTTGCATATAGCAGTTTTCAATGGCTTCATTCAATTTTGTTCATTTTGTTAAAGTACATCATTAGGAACTCTGAAAAGTCAAGAATTAATTTGTTTACAGTTAAAAAGGGGGGGGGGGGGGGCTACTCTGCTAATCTAACGATTACGATCGCTTCATATGCAGACCTTAACAAAACATGTTACCAAAATTATAGCTGAGATCAAATAGGGCTGTGAGAGAGAAGAGGAAAAAAAGATAGAGTGTGTGATTAAACTAAGGGAGAAAGGGAGAAAGCAAAAAGTAAGACAAGGAAAGGAGAAAAAGACAAGAGGCCACACAAGGGCGGAGGCTAATAGTTATAGTTATAAGGTTTGAGAGTGGATGGCTAAAAGTACCCGTGTTTTGCAGCCAGGCATCGAGTCAGTCTTGTGCATAAGGAAGGGGCATGGGCTCAAGGGTCAAAGGTTAGAGGTTATGGCATCGGGGTGGGACCATGTAAGGGTGATCAGGCTTTGAGGGCGTGCCACTGTGCCACGTTGGTGCGCGGCCTGCTCAGCATGTCTTTCCAGTGCTTCACCTCTGCTGGACCGCTCTTCCATGACAGATAGATCTGACCCAGGAGCAAACACACACACACACACACACACACACACACAATTTTAGTCTGTGGATTTCTGTGCCAGTGTTACACTCTAAGGGCTGTGACACACCAAGCTGACTTTGATGAACTGCCTCATGTCTTCAAGTTTCATTCGAACAGTTTCACATCGCAATAACTTTCACAATAACTCTCCACAGCAGCAGGTGGCAGTAGACTGAATTAATCATCAAAACATTTACCTAGACACTAAACCAGCATACTAGTGTCATACAAGTCATGCTGGAAAGATCGTATTTACAAGTTGAACACACATGAACGCCACCGCAAAGTCATAATTACGAGTGGGAAACTCAGGATTTTCTTTGAGCTTAGAATTTCCGAGTTGGGGGCGTGTCGGTAAGAAAACATGGTGGAATCAGTGGATGCAATGTCTGTAGTTGACAGTAAATTTGATGAAACTGAATGTTTACTGGTCTCAGAAGCTGATTTCAGTTATTATGTGCATTCTTTGTTCTTCATTTTCAGTTAAAAAAACATGCTGTATTTTTGTAGTTAATTAAGAGAAGGTACACCGCCATCTTGCTCCGAACAAAGTGAGTTGAATGCACCTGATGTTGTAATTATGACTTCCCAACTCGTAAATACAGACTTCCCAGGAAGCACTACTATTAGTGTAATGCTGAACTAAATAATACTACTGAATGTCAAAATACAGCGCCCTCCACTAATAGTGGCACCCTTGGTAAATATGAGCAAATAAGGCTGTGAAAAATTGTCTTTATTCTTTAAACTTTTAATATTTTGTTCAAAAATTTCATAAAAATACTCTGCTCTCATGGATATCAAACAATTGCAAACAAAACACAGGTTTATCAAAAAAAAAACCCCCGTTGTTAAATATATGTGTGCCACAATTATTGGCACCCCTATGAATTCATATGAGAAAAATATATTTGAAGTATATTCCCACTGATATTTTACATTTTTTTAGTACACCTGGGTGACTAGGAACAGGAAATTGAAATTGCTGTGATGTGCGGCAAAATGTTGTTGAGGTTCACAAAATGGGAAGTGGCTATAAAAAAGTAGCACAAGCATTGAAAATGTCCATTTCCATCATCAGGGCAATAATTAAGAAGTTCCAGTCAACTGGAAATGTTATGAATCAACCTGGAATTGGACGTGTGTCAATACTGTCTCATCGCACTGTGAAGAGGATGGTTCAAGTGGCCCAAAAATCTCCAAGGATCACAGCTGGAGAACTGCAGAAGTTAGTTGCGTCTTGGGGTCAGAAAGTCTCCAAAACTACAATCCGAAGTCACCTACATCACCACCAGTTGTTTGGAAGGATTTCAAGAAAAAAGCCTCTACTCTCATCCAAAAACAAACTCAAGCGTATTCAGTTTGCCAGACACTACTGGAACTTCAAATGGGGTCGGGTTCTATGGTCAGATGAAACCAAAATAAAATAATATATAAATAAACACCAGAGGTGGTTTTGGCGCACACAGAGAGGTAGCCATATGGAAAAGTACCTCATGCCCACGGTTAAATATGGCTCTTTAATGTTTTGGGGATGTTTTTTTGTTAGGATACATGGCATCATGGACTCTATCAAATATCAACAGATATTAAATGAAAACCTGACTGCCTCAGCCAGAAAGCTTAAAATGTGCCGGGGTTGGATCTTGCAGCAAGGCCAATGATCCAAAACATACATCAAAATTAACACAAAAATGGTTTACTGACCACAAAATCAAGGTTCTGCCATGGCCATCCCAGTCCCCTGACTTGAAACCCATAGAAAACCTGTGGGGTGAACTGAAGAGGAGAGTCCACCAGCATGGACCTCAAAATTCGAAGGATCTGGAGAGATTCTGTATGGAGGAATGGTCTCAGATCCCTTGCCATGTATTCTCCAACCTCATCAGGCATTATAGGAGAAGACTCAGAGCTGTTATGTTGGCAAAGGGAGGTAGCACAAAGTATTGACTAAAAGGGTGCTAGTAATTGTTGCACACATATACTTAACATTTTTTTTGGATTAAAAAACCAAGGGTACCAATATTAGTGGAGGGTACTGTATATATGGTTTGAGACATAGCCAAACAAAAAGCATCATTTTCAGACCTCTGTGAATCTGAGAAATATTGAACAAATGATCCAAAATGAGGAGGAGTGAGGGGGTGCAGTGCAAATAAGACATGGTGCAAACACAATATGACTTCACAAATCATCTGACATTGAATTTCACTTTACTGAGGCTTTAGTTAATCACACAACCTGCGCCTGGAACCACCTACTAACTGGCTTTAGCCATTTAGAAAATTGGAAAATCTTGAAAAGTGTACTAAATTTATTTTTTTAGACGTGAGGAAAACGAGAACAAATGACATATGTTCTATGACCAAGGTTGCCAGATATTGTGAGCAGCCCAGTGTTAAAACGTAGTTTTCCTGAGTAGTTCTTTCATCAAGGAAAGATATAAAATATACAAATATATTTATACAATAATACATACGGTAAATATAACTCATCTAATGCATACAAAATGGCCAAATCCCAATCCCATCAGTTTAAACGTACCTTGCCGATGACATCGTTACGGCTCAGACGGTCCTTGTCCATGACGGTGATGATGATGGTGGTTTCTCGGAGCACGTGTGCAGGAACGTCAAAGGGGAAGGACTCATTGAAGACGGGATTCAAGCAGCGCTTAATAGTAATTGTCTTTTTCTTCTCCACACGCTTGTCTTTGTGCATGAGCCACACCTTCACATACGGATCTTTAGATAATCAGAGAATAAGAATGCTGTGAATCGTCACACATGAATGAAAGTACACATCTGGCACACATCTAGAGCTTCTGTTACAAATATAGTTTTTAAAAAAATATTTTTCTGTGACATCACTGGCCTTGCGTAGTCATCATGAACAGGTAACATTTATGAAAGCAGAATGGCGTAGCTGAGTGTAAGTGGAACAGCAGTATGATGGTGTCTGAATGAGCAGTGAAGAGGACAGAAGAGGAAAGGAGACTGGTGTTTGATACTGTGAGATCTATAAAGTGTGCGTAAGACTGTGGATAAGTTCTGAAGTAACACTAAGGTCAGTAAGATGGGGACGAATAGAGACAAATCAATCGAGCACGGAAATGAGAACGAGTCATATATAGAAAACAAAAGAGAGAAAGAAGACTGTACGTCCATGCATGTTTATTACTTTATTACTGGGTATATGTTTACCTGATGTGCCTCCAATGTCCATGGCTTTAAGGTTGCGTGCTTTTATAATGTTGACAGTGATGGTGTTAGCGGTAGGGTTATAACACAGAGACACAAGAAGATCTCCTCGACTCCCCTACAAGTCAAACACACATAGATATCCAGCTTATTAATAATTACACCAGGACTGCAATGCTTGTGTTCACAATGAATGATTCTGTGTAAAAGAAGAACCTATACTTGGGCATGTTATCAATTTTATCCAATCATCCCTCCATTCATTTTTGGTACCGCTTATCCTACACAGGGTCGTGGCCAATCGCACACACGTTCACACACTATGGACAATTTGGAAATGCCAATCAGCCGACACTGCATGTCTTTGGACTAGGGGAGGAAACCAGAGTACCTGGAGGAAACCCCCGAAGCACAGGGAGAAAATGCCAATTCCACGCACACAGGACAGAGGCGGGTTTCGAATCCCCAGCCCAGGAGGTGTGAGGTAAACGTGCTAAACACTAAGCCTCCATGCCCCAGTATCACTTTTATTTAACTCCTAATTTCCATTTAAAGCATATAATTAATTCATACAGCTATAGCCCAAATAATAAATAACACATTCAATGCCAAGCCACTCACACTGCCATCACTGCACGGTTTCAGGTCCTTCCAGAAAGTCTGGTGTTGGCCCAGCTCCACCTTGTTTAGTGGAATAGACACCTCTCCTATAGGGTCGTTCCTGCTGAAGCGGTCATAATCCAGCACCTGCATGTAGAGTGTGCGCTCTCGCACCTTCTCATACGGGAACCCTGGACAAGCAGATAGAACTGGATATGTCACTCTGATATCTACAGTCACTCTTATGCCAAATACAAGGACAGTGCCACTATGATAGAAACTCTGAACAGCAGAACAACAGCAGAGGTTTTGCTTGGGAACTTAGCTAGAAGGAAAATTGAGTGCAAAAGTTTGCACCCCCCAGTGGTTTTTGGGCAAAAAATGAAAAAGCACCTCAGTTTTTATCTACAAAAAAACCCTAAAATTCCAAGATGTTCAAAATAAAATGCATATGCATTTACATAACCCACAAAAAAAGGCAAAATGTACAGTAAAATTGTTCAGAAAAAGTTTTGCCATGACCTCAATCTCCAGAGTGGTCTGTGTATGATAGCTTGCAGAGTTTGAACAGATAGAATAACACTGCAACTAAAAAAAAATCCAAAAGCTTCTCAGAGGATATGAAAAATGCCAGAGGCAGTTCTAAAGGCAGAGGGTAGCATAAAAAGTAATTAAAGAATATTTATATCATCCAGCAAAGTGTTGTAAACTTTTTTTTCTTATGCTGCTATTTTTCTTTACTTTGCTGTAAGTCTGGTGTAATATTGAGGGGGTGAAATCTATCTCCAGGCTGGTAATATAACGTGCCTAGCCATTCATTATACAGATGAATACACAAATCAATATCCATATTCAAATTACAGAACAGACTGGAAGTGCCAGATGACTCATGGTGATATGTATGCTTGTTTAAAAAAGTAATACAAAGTGTACAAAATAGGATTAGTCTTAGGTAAGCAGAATTGCAGGTTATACATGTAACTATGATTCTGGCAATTAAATAGAGGACTGCCTGAGCAGTTTCCTTCGGAACTAATGGAGTTTTCCCATTTGCTCTTTTTCTTGACAAGTATTAATAGCAAAGTTGTCACCTTGTGAATATGACCTCATGTGTACAGCCTATACAAGATCGGCGTTACGCCATGTTTGCCCTGTGGCCATTCTCATCAAGCAGAGTGACTCAGGTGACTCTGGCAGTCCTTCACTTAGTCATAAACCAAGGCTATATAAGTAAACTTCTGTTCTACTTCCATACTACTTTGTTCCACACAGCCAGTACAGTTTCCTTCAGAACTATCAAAGAGGTCACAAGGGTTCAAAACATATCCGGTAAGTGCACCTCACCAGACACTAACAGACAGCTGATACCATAATTAAGAGAGGATGAGAATCACTCAAGTGCACCATATAGCACATAGGATGACATGTTTGAACTCCAGTCCCCAATGTGCTAACCGAATTCAATTTATCATCATACTTTCATGATAAGGTGCAACATTCCCAGTTTTACTACTGGAGTTGCTGCTGCTACCATTCCAGCCAAACATATAAAGTATGCATATGAGTGGTGTATTCATAATGCTTTGTATTTTGTCAAGAAGGCTCACACCTGCTGTTGAGACTGCCACAGAGTAGCCAAACACCCATATAGGGGAGTACACATAGACCCTGCACTGTAAAAAAAAAAAAAAAAAAATAAATATATATATATATATATATATATATATATATATATATATATATATATATATATATATATATATATATATATATATATATATATACAGGTGCATCTCAATAAAGTAGAATGTTGTGAAAAAGTTCATTTATTTCAGTAATTCAACTCAAATTGTGAAACTCGTGTATTAAATAAATTCAATGCACACAGACTGAAGTAGTTTAAGTCTTTGGTTCTTTTAATTGTGATGATTTTGGTTTACATTTAACAAAAACCCACCAATTCACTATCTCAACAAATTAGAATATGGTGACATGCCAATCAGCTAATCAACTCAAAACACCTGCAAAGGTTTCCTGAGCCTTCAAAATGGTCTCTCAGTTTGGTTCACTAGGTAAGCCACAAACACTCATTGCCAAAGAAGCTGGCTGTTCACAGAGTGCTGTATCCAAGCATGTTAACAGAAAGTTGAGTGGAAGGAAAAAGTGTGGAAGAAAAAGATGCAAAACCAACCGAGAGAACCGCAGCCTTATGAGCATTGTCAAGCAAAATCAATTCAAGAATTTGAGTGAACTTCACAAGGAATGGACTGAGGCTGGGGTCAAGGCATCAAGAGCCACCACAAACAGACGTGTCAAGGAATTTGGCTACAGTTGTCGTATTCCTCTTGTTAAGCCACTCCTGAACCACAGACAATGTCAGAGGCATCTTATCTGGGCTAAGGAGAAGAAGAACTGGACTGTTGCCAGTGGTCCAAAGTCCTTTTTTCAGATGAGAGCAAGTTTTGTATTTCATTTGGAAACCAAGGTCCTAGAGTCTGGAGGAAGGGTGGAGAAGCTCATAGCTCAAGTTGCTTGAAGTCCAGTGTTAAGTTTCCACAGTCTGTGATGATTTGGGGTGCAATGTCATCTGCTGGTGTTGGTCCATTGTGTTTTTTGAAAACCAAAGTCACTGCATCCATTTACCAAGAAATTTTGGAGCACTTCATGCTTCCTTCTGCTGACCAGCTTTTTGAAGATGCTGATTTCATTTTCCAGCAGGATTTGGCACCTGTCCACACTGCCAAAAGCACCAAAAGTTGGTTAAATGACCATGGTGTTGGTGTGCTTGACTGGCCAGCAAACTCACCACACCTGAACCCCATAGAGAATCTATGGGGTATTGTCAAGAGGAAAATGAGAAACAGGAGACCAAAAAATGCAGATGAGCTGAAGGCCACTGTCAAAGAAACCTGGGCTTCCATACCACCTCAGCAGTGCCACAAACTGATCACCTCCATGCCGCACTGAATTGAGGCAGTAATTAAAGCAAAAGGAGCCCCTACCAAGTATTGAGTACATGTACAGTAAATGAACATACTTTCCAGAAGTCCAACAATTCACTAAAAATGTTTTTTTTATTGGTCTTATGAAATATTCTAATTTGTTGAGATAGTGAATTGGTGGGTTTTTGTTAAATGTGAGCCAAAATCATCACAATTAAAAGAACCAAAGACTTAAACTACTTCAGTCTGTGTGCATTGAATTTATTTAATACACGAGTTTCACAATTTGAGTTGAATTACTGAAATAAATGAACTTTTCCACGACATTCTAATTTATTGAGATGCACCTGTATACAGTGAGGGAAAAAAGTATTTGATCCCCTGCTGATTTTGTACGTTTGCCCACTGACAAAGAAATGATCAGTCTATAATTTTAATGGTAGGTGTATTTTAGAGAGACAGAATAACAACAAAAAAATCCAGAAAAACGCATTTCCAAAAAGTTATAAATTGATTTGCATTTTAATGAGGGAAATAAGTATTTGATCCCCTATCAATCAGCAAGATTTCTGGCTCCCAGGCGTCTTTTACACAGGTAATGAGCTGAGATTAGGAGCACTCCCTTTAAGAGAGTGCTCCTAATCTCAGCTCGTTACCTGTATAAAAGACACCTGTCCACAGAAGCAATCAATCAATCAGATTCCAAACTCTCCACCATGGCCAAGACCAAAGAGCTGTCCAAGGATGTCAGGGACAAGATTGTAGACCTACACAAGGCTGGAATGGGCTACAAGACCATCACCAAGCAGCTTGGTGAGAAGGTGACAACAGTTGGTACGATTATTCGCAAATGGAAGAAACACAAAATAACTGTCAATCTCCCTCGGTCTGGGGCTCCATGCAAGATCTCACCTCGTGGAGTTTCAATGATCATGAGAACGGTGAGGAATCAGCCCAGAACTACACGGGAGGATCTTGTTAATGATCTCAAGGCAGCTGGGACCATAGTCACCAAGAAAACAATTGGTAACACACTACGCCATGAAGGACTGAAATCCTGCAGCGCCTGCAAGGTCCCCCTGCTCAAGAAAGCACATGCACTGGCCCGTCTGAAGTTTGCCTGAATGATTCAGAGGAGAACTGGGTGAAAGTGTTGTGGTCAAATGAGACCAAAATTGAGCTCTTTGGCATCAACTCAACTCACTGTGTTTGGAAGAGGAGGAATGCTGCCTATGACCCCAAGAACACCATTCCCACCATCAAACATGGAGGTGGGAACATTATGCTTTGGGGGTGTTTTTCTGAGGGAAGGGAACCTCCTTCCCTCAGCCAGGGCATTGAAAATGGGTCATGGGTGGGTATTCTAGCATGACAATGACCCAAAACACACAGCCAAGGCAACAAAGGAGTGGCTCAAGAAGAAGCACATTAAGGTCCTGGAGTGGTCTAGCCAGTCTCCAGACCTTAATCCCATAGAAAATCTGTGGAGGGAGCTGAAGGTTCGAGTTGCCAAACGTCAGCCTCGAGACCTTAATGACTTGGCCACTGAAAGTACATCAAGGTCTGTCTCTGTATACAGGACAGCTTTACTAAGCTCCCCCAAGCTCTGCATTTCATTATGCTGCATTGGTACCAACAATTGTTGCTCTTGTATTTATCCATGCCCACTGCCAGGTCCTCTTATCTGTGTTCCAATGTAGTAAAGACATTCTTCGTTTTCCACAGGGCTGATCAGCTGAGACTTCTGGCTGTTTCTGTTCTTGCCCTGACAATGCAGCGAAGGAGATGATTTTTTTTCTTTCTAGAGATCTCCGCTGCTGTGTCCGCTCCTCACCTCAGTTCTTGCTTAGCAAGGAAACAAGCAAAAGTTCAGAAGGAAACCACTCTGGAAGTATAACCTGTGCACTCTAGTGTTGATAGCTGCTTCATGTGCTTTGTGAGTAGAAATGTAGTGTTAATCCTGAGCTACTGATAAAAAAAAATAATCAATCAATATTATTCAACAACGGCAATTGAAATAGTTCAACACAGTGAATGCTTCAAGTGTTTTACCCAAATTCAACTGAAAATGCAACTTATAATGACTTCTCCAGTTTCAAACTTATTCAACCCCTTCATGGCAAGCATCTTTAGTACTTAGCAGAGAACCCTTTTGCTGTTATTATCTGCTGCACCAGCTTCTAGCAGCGTTCCTGAGGAATCTTAGCCCATTCCTCATGAGCAATGGCCTCCAGGGTTTGCGTTCTGCAACTTCTTCAAATCCTACCAGAGATTTTCTATGGGGTTCAAGTCAGGTGACGGCCTTGTAGAATCTTCCAGGATTTCTTCTGCAACCAAGCCTTGGTGGAATTTGAGGTATGCTTGGGATCATTGTCCTGTTGGACGGTCCAATGAGGCCCAAGCTTCAGCTTCCTCACAGACGGCATGACGTTTTCGCCTAGGATTTCCTGGTACTTCAATGAATCCATCTTGCCTTCCACACGCTGCAGGTTTCCAGTGCCAGAGGATGCAAAGCCGCCCCAGAGCATCACCGAGCCACCACCATGCTTGACTGTGGACAGAGTGTTCTTTCTTCATTCTTCTTTCTCCAGACATACAGCTGATCCATCGTGCCGAAAAGTTCCAGTTTTGTTTCATCACTCCACAGAACTGAATCCCAAAACTCCTGTGGCTTATTTATATGATTTTGAGCCGACTTTTCTTGTGCTTTTGGGTCAGTAGTGGTGTACGTCTTGGAGTTCTGGCATGAAAACCTTCTGCGTTTAGTACTGAAAGGTCACTGAAACCTCAGTGTCTGTTGCCACCAAGTCTTGCTGCAGGTCTTTTGCAGTCACTTGAGGGTTTTTCACAACCTGTAACTGTAAACTGTCAATTTTGACAATAAACCTGATTTTCAATGGGGGTTGAATAATTTTGATTGCAACTGTATAACATAGGTGAAAACAAAAACTTGTCTCTTGGACGCTCTACAACATTAAATCTAACCATAAACCACTAAAATGCATGATGTGTCCTTCATGAATAAATTATAAACATTGTAATCAAACTACCATGGTATAACTGAAATAACACACTCCAGACTGTGCTGTTATGAAATAACCATACTGTTATTTTCGTTACTGTCATGTGTTATTCCTTACATATTAGCACAGTACTGGTACTGGTATAGTTTCCTGAATTCTGACTTCTGAAATTCTGAAAAGAAATGGTCCTATATTAGGCAGTGTTCATAAGCCAGACAAAATCTGTGTGACCCGTCAACAAACATGTCCTTTTACTGTTTGATCCCGGTGCAACATGAAGCTTGACAGGAACACTTATGAACAGAAATGACAGGAATAAAATTGACAAACCTTCAAACAGGAAAGTCTCGTTCCAGTGAGGATTGAGGTTCTTCCTTTTAATTTTGGTCTCCAGTTTGTGCTTTTTGTCAGGCAGAAGGTAGATTTTTACAAAGGGGTCAGAGGTGCCAGAGAAATCTTTAGCAGGCAGGTCTTGACCTTTTAGTATCTTGACCGTGAGAGTGGAGTCCTGGAAGCTGTAGCCAACACTGAACTGAATTCTCCCAAGCTTCTCACTGATTGGACCTTCATGATCCTCATCTGAGCCAGGAGACAACTGAAGCGAAAAACCCCACACACACACACACACACACACACACACACACACACACACACACACACACACACACACAGAGCGTCATTTATGTAATCAGAGATGTGTAGTAAACAGTAATTACGTCAGTTAGGATAGAGTGCTTTGAGACAAACACTGTGTAATTAAGGTGTAACTGAAATAGATTAGCTGTTTTGAATTGAAAAACAGCAGGGATAGTATCACTGACTCTGGTATTGGTCAACCACACACACACACACACACACACACACACACACACACACACACACACACACACACACACGCACAAATTCTATGGCAGTATATAAGAAAGATGAGATGGACAATAAGAGGCTCCAAGTTTAAGTGTACAAACTTAACTCCTCACAGTCAAAGCTCTGAGAACCATAGCAAAAAGATGGAACACACATTCTGCAGCCCATCATCTTACCATCACCATGTCTCCAGTGAGTGAGTTAGCGAGGTCAGAGACAGAGGAGTGTCCATCAGCATCTGGTGGCTGACCCTTAGGACTGTTTGCTGGCTTATTACCCATATTCCTACTGCAAACAGACAGGTAGAAATAAAGAAGGAGAGAGACAGAAAGAGAGAGAAAGTGAGTTTCCATACAAGGAAGTTTCTCTTTTAGTGCGAGTCTCCCACAATTGCTCAAAGTATTCACTCACCGAACAAACCCAATATGGAAAGTTACAATTTTAGATGAATTTCTTGTAAAATATTATATAATATGCAATATTTTCTCTCCGAGCTACACACGGTTCAGACAGCAAGCATGTGATGGACATCTCAACAAGATTATGCTCAATGCAAAAAAATTAAAAATAAATAAATAAATAAATAAAAATGCAAGATTACAAATAATGAGTGAAATCCAAACCCAAAAACTGCAAATGAAACTTTTAAAACACACTAGATTGCAGCAAGCACCTTATGATATTATTTCCTTACACTCAGAGACAACCATTAAAGTATAAAGCATGATCAAATTATAAAGGCAATTAACAAGAAAACATTTTTAAAAAAAAACCACAACCAGGCATTTAACAAAACCCAACCACTCAACACACATCATCAGATATACAGACAGGTTAAAGACTTTACAGTCAAATGTGTTAATTTTGGACCATGAGGAAATAAAGGAACAAGAAGGCTGACGGACATCACACATAGATGTACAGACAGTAAATTACAACGAGATGAGACCTGTCAAACAGTAAGAATGCATTATTCTCTTACAGCAGGTGTGGAACTGCTAGAATAAGTAGTATAAATATGGTGTGGTCTGTTTCTTACAGGCGAGACAGAAGCCAAGTAGAACACTCACTTACAGCGCAGTCTTACTGAACTAGTGAACAGAGCCAAACCCTGCAAAAAACTAATCAAATGAAACAGTGCAACTGAGACAGACAGAGAGAGAGAGACAGAGAGAGAGACAGAGAGAGAGACAGAGAGAGAGACCACATTTAAAACAAATGGACAGACTGGTTGACGCACAATAAGAGACAATGGTAATGGCGCGTGTTCAGTAACAGTGAAAGACAGCAACAGATAGAGAGGCAGGGTGAAAGTGAGACAGATGGACTGATCACAGAAAAAAGCACTAGCAACAAAACAACGGGTGGACAATTCAGACAGCAACTGCAGAAAAAGAGAAAGACAGGAAAAAGAAGAAGAAAGTTCTCTGTCAGAAAAGAGATGCAGCATATTATTAGAATGACCACAGACTACAGAGTCAAATGAAACCAGAAGAAAGACAACGACTACACCAGCGCTGAGTTATCAGAAGAGCAGAGCTGCAAGAGAGGAATAAGGGCGAGAGAAGGAAGGAGAGCAAGAAGCCTGAAAACACAATAAACGCTTAATCCGGTCAGTCAGATAAAAAACAAACAAAGGAAAGATAGACAGTACGAAGAAAGAAAGAAAGAAAAAAGTAAACCAAACCAAGAGCATACAGAAAGTTAAGCAAAATAGAGAGTATGCTGGAAAAAAAGAGCAGAAGGAGAGAGAAACAAGATTGGAGATTAGTTCGACAAAGAGAAAGAAAGGCCAGGATGAAACATTTTCTATTCTCAGATTAGAGAGAGAGCTGGAAAGAGAGTGATAGAGCAAGAGAAGTGAAATCTAAAAGCAAACAGAGACGGAAACAATAAGAAAGCTGTAGAGAAAGAGTGACGTCTTGAGGAAACAAAGAGACACAAATAGAAAACCTCAAAGCCACAGAATAGGGACAGACAGGTAGTTGGGCGGACGGACGGACAGGCAAAGGTGGGACGTTACAGTCAGGGTAC